>CM072692.1:5487138-5711311 GCA_036884735.1 Huso huso
ACTTTGTGACTTTTCTGTTTTCTGTTTATTGTTTGTGTTCTTAATAAAATACTGCTATTGATTAAACATTCCTTGTGTCTGCGCGTGAATGTGTGTTCATAGTAAACCCTCGATCTTTGTAACACGTCAATTAAGTATTAATAAGCGAACTAATCAACCCAGATAAACATTAAATGATCAATTATTGAATTGTTCCTACAAAAGAAACCGAGAGAAAACAACCTCTACATTTTACAACACAGATAACAACAACAATAATAATAATAATAATAATAATAATAATAATAATAATAATAATAAAGCTGAGAGAACATAATATAACAATAATAATCTTTACAAGAACGATCGGCTTCCAGACATTCTGGCTTGGAAGTCTAAAAATCCTAACAATAACAAAAGACTTCCTTCAGCTAGGAATCCCAATAATAACCAAATCTAACAGAGAAAATAACAATATAAATAACAACTGGAATCCATTCCATTATATCAGCATCCATTACATTATGAATACCAGCGCAGGCACACACAGGGTCCTCATCATGGTGTTATAAGTGCACAGTAAGTGAACTATTATAGTCAAATGCAATCCGAGATGTATATAGGAGGTTAGGTTTGAGTTTATATTAAATTGTAATAACTCTTGAGTATCTCCGCAGGATAACACAGTACAAATATCATGATATGCACTAGAAAATATAAAGGACAGTAAGCACACGCATTCTACAGTTAATGAAAGCAATGACCTTTCTCACAACAGTATATATTTGAAAGCTGTTGGGATTTGACAGTGCTAAACAATGTCACAGGGCCCCTGACTTGCTCGAGTGCAAACTTGTATTAATGGATATTTTCTTCACTGTAGTTAAAACAAGTGCTTCCTCCCTGTTAATGGCCCATCAGAATTTGAATAACAAGCTGTCATTAATATGCTGGTATCCAGATGCATCCATTTTTAAGCAGGCTTTGAATATTGTTTATTTTATTAGCCTCCTGCTGTTTTGAATACCATGTGCTGATCTGGTGTCAGGGTAGAAATGTGTGTGTGTGTGTGTGTGTGTGCGTGTGCATGTGTGTGTGTGTGTGTGTGTGTGATCTAGGGTCAGGACAGCAGTGTGTGTGTGTGTGTGTGTGTGTGTGATCTAGGGTCAGGACAGCAGTGTGTGTCTGTGTGTGTGTGTGTGTGTTGATCTGGTGTCAGGATAGCAGTGTGTGTGTGTGTGTGTGTGTGTTGATCTGAGGTCAGGGTAGCAGTGCGTGTGTGTGTGTGTTGATCTGAGGTCAGGGTAGCAGTGCGTGCGTGTTTGTGTGTGTGCGTGTATGTCAGTGTGTGTGTGTGTGTGTGTGTGTGTCACTGTGTGTGTGTGTGTGTGCCAGTGTGTGTGTGTGTGTGTCTCAATGTGTGTGTGTGTCAGTGTGTGTGTGTGTCTCAGTGTGTGTGTCAGTGTGTGTGTGTGTGTGTGCAGTCAGTGTGTGTGTGTGTCAGTGTGTGTGTGTGTGTCAGTTTGTGTCAGTGTGTGTGTGTGTGTGTGTGTGTCAGTGTGTGTGTGTGTGTGTGTGTGTGTCAGTGTGTGTGTGTGTGTCAGTTTGTGTCAGTGTGTGTGTGTGTGTGTGTGTGTGTGTGTGTGTGTGTCAGTTTGTGTCAGTGTGTGTGTGTGTGCGTGTGTGTGAGTGTGTTGGTGTGTGTGTGTGTTGATCTGGGGTCAGGATAGCAGACAGTTTCTAAGATTTTCTCAGCTATATATATCAATCAATCAATATCAATCAATATTTATTTTATATAGTGCCTTTCATAGTGAACCACCATCACAAAGTACTTTACAAAATAATGAGGAACATTCAATACAGTGAAATAGAGCCTGGCATAGTACAGTAAATACAAACAGTAAAAAAACAATGCAAATACATTCAATACAGTGAAATACAGCCTGGCATAGTAGTAAATACAAACAGTAAAAACAAAAATACAAACAGTAAAAACAAGTAAAAATACATTCAATACAGTGAAATACAGCCCTGGCATAGTACAGTAAATACAAACAGTAAAAAAAACAATGCAAATACATTCAATACAGTGAAATACAATGGCATAGTACAGTAAATACAAACAGTAAAAAACAATGCAAATACATTCAATACAGTGAAATACAGCCTGGCATAGTACAGTAAATACAAACAGTAAAAAACAATGCAAATACATTCAATACAGTGAAATACAGCCTGGCATAGTACAGTAAATACAAACAGTACAAAACAATGCAAATACATTCAATACAGTGAAATACAGCCTGGCATAGTACAGTAAATACAAACAGTACAAAACAATGCAAATACATTCAATACAGTGAAATACAGCCTGGCATAGTACAGTAAATACAAACAGTACAAAAACAATGCAAATACATTCAATACAGGCATAATACATTAAATAAAAGGCTAGGATGTGAATTCTAAACATTGTGGATGCGTGTGTCAAGGAGAATCATACAAATAGGATGGGGTAAAAAACAGAAATAGCAAATTAGACAACAGCTAATCACAGATATCAGGCTTAGAGAGCATTGCAAGCAAGAGAGAACAAGTGGTTTGAAACGAGCGACTGTGGGAGCTGCACGCACTAAACCTGGGAGAGAGTTCCAGAGAGTTGGGGCCATGAAGCTAAAAGAGTGCTCTCCCAGTGGGGTGCACTTGTGCTTGGGGATCAGAGGACCTCAGCTTGCAGGCAGGGACACAGCGGGTCAGCAGGGTGAGGAGATGCTCTGGACCTGTGTGATGAAGGGCCTTGTAAGCAAGCAGGAGAATGTTGAAAGTAACCCTGAAATTAACAGGTAGCCAGTGCAGCTGGGCAAGACGGGGTGATGTGATCATGCGTTTTACATCTGGGAAGGATCCTGGCAGTGGCATTCTGAACCAGCTGCAGTCTGTGTGTGTGTGTGTGTGTGTGTGTGTATATATATATATATTTATAAAAAAACAGTTTTGAACCCAAGAATTTCTCCAACTTATATCAAATTTGAAAGATCAACAATCAACATGGAGCAAGACAAGACTTACCAACCATATTAATTTAATTTAGAACTGTTTAAAAGTAAACCTCATTCCTAAAGGCTTCAGAATGAATTTCCATCCAAGCGACAACCATAGAGGATATTACAGGCAAGTGCAATCTACTTTATTTTAATGTAGTGAAAGCATCATGAGGCATACTATCAAAAATGATCAATATAAAATACAAAAACTTGACCATGATATGATAACTTCCAAGACATGCTTAAAAGATATGTTAAATAATAATGACTTATACTACCAAGCTTGTCACCTTATTCACAATTTAAATGCAGATATCTATGATTTCATGAAAATATAAAAAAATGGATTAAGCTCAATGAAGACTATAAGACATCAGAGACTACCATTAATTATTAAAATATAATACAGCAAAGACCACATCAAACTGTTGTTACAATCCCAGAAAATTTGGTACGTACTACTGATGAACACTCTGTTTATTCCAAAGGTCTCACATTTGTACCTATAAAGAAATCCACTGACACATTTGCAGTCATCAGTGACACACAGCATTTCTTTCGGCTCATGCGTTTAGATGCCCATTTTCATGCAGACACAGATACAAATGAATCAGGTGCTTCACAATCCTCCAACACAGCTTCTGATTCCTTAGATATTTTCCATCAAAAAAAAAACAAAAGCACTCTACTTGGACACCAGCCTCCGGAGCTTTTCAAGCCTTAGATTTTTCTATTGATAAATGTGAACGAGAAATCAGTCAAATTAATTTTCAACAACACGCTATTTGTTTAAACTTGACAACAGATGAATGTCACGCCTTACAGAATATACAGAAACATAATGACATCATAATAAAACCTGCTGACAAAGGAGGAGCTACCGTAGTTGGGAAAAAGGATCTATATATAGAAAAAGCATCTAAACAATTTTCTGACACTAACTTCAACACGAAAGTCCCAAATGATCTTACCCAACTGTTACAAACTACAGTCACATCTACTATCCATTCTGCCATCCAGAATAACTTATTACCCAAATCTGCGTCTAATCTTATTGTTGAAAACCCTCGCTGTAGCCGTTTTTATTTACTTCCTAAAATTCATAAGCCTTCCAACCCAGGCCGTCCTATTGAATCAGCATGTTCCTGCCCCACTGAAATAATTTCCAAATTTCTTGATGATGTCTTCAGACCCATTGTGGAATCTCTACCTTCATATGTTAAAGACTCTAACCATTTTCTGCAAATAATAGATCATTGGTCTTTAAATGGTAACAGTGAAAATATAACTCTCTTCTAAATGGATGTCAAAAGCCTCTACACAGTTATCCCCAACAGTGACGGTTTACAAGCACTAAAAGACTTCCTTGTTAAACGGACAGTAAAAGAACCTGCAACTGATATTCTTTTGCAATTTGCCCAACTCAGCCTTTCTTTGAATTGTTTCTCCTTTAATGGAGACTTTTATAAACAAGTTAGCGGTATCAGCATGGGAACAAAAATGGGGCCCTCTTATGCCTGTCTTTTTATGGGATGGATTGAAAATAAAGTTTTTCAACAGTACAAGGGACATACACCAATTTTATAAATTAGATACATTGACGACATATTTGGCATCTCTGATAACACTAATGAAGATTTAATGGATTTCATACATTTTATTGACCAGTCTCATCCAGCTCTAAAGTATACATGGAACATTTCTAAACAAATTTCTTTCTTAGACATTACCATCATGGTTTCTAATTGTACCATCAATACTACAATTTTCTACAAAGAAACAGACTCTCATTCATATCTAAGATACGACTCCTCACATCCCAAAGCTTGTCACAACTCCATTCCATACTCCCAATTACTAAGACTGAGACACATTTGCAGTGATGATAGTGATTTTTTGAATAAAACAAATGACATGTGTGCATTTTTCAGAAACTGTGGTTTTCCAGACACTATACTTAGAGAAGGTCAGTTAAGAGTATCGACAATAAACATAAAGGATGCCTTGTACAAAACCAAAACACAGAATACCAACAATCATATTCCCCTTGTTCTTACATATCATCCTATGACCAAAAAAGTACAACACATCATACAAAGAAATTTTAGCATTCTTCAAGATGATCCTTCTACAGCTCCTATTTTCAATAACCCTCCTCTGATGTCATACAGAAGAGACACAAATCTAAGAGAGCATCTGGTCCACAGTAACATTCGACCCAATCTGGACAGTCTTAAGGGTACGTTTCCATGCAATAGGTCACGTTGTGCAACTTGTAAATACATTCACAGCAACACAGTAGTTAAGGGAGCAAAATCCTCATTTACTATCCATGATACTTTTACTTGCATTAGTAAAGGAATAGTATATTGCATTGGCTGCATCAAATGTAACAAGCTATATATTGGTGAAACAAAACGACGCTTGGCTGATCGCTTCGTGGAATATCTGAGAAGCATACGAATTAACACCTCTACCTTTCCTGTCGCCAGACATTTTAACAGAAATGTCCACACTATAGAAGACATCACAATTTGTGGGATGGTTCAATGCTATGGAACTAATGCTGTCAGGAAACAAAAGGAATGTGAACTTATTTTCAAACTAGGCACTTTGGAGCCATTTGGAATGAACATTCTATTCTGAGGTCATCATCATCATCATCATCATCATCATCAACATTCTGGAATTTTGTTTAAAAGACTACTTGTTTGTTTTTTATCAACTTCTTAAAGCACTTTTTTTTTTGTATTCAGCCGATGAAGGACTTGTAGTCCGAAACGTCCTGATAATTGATTTCTAATCAATTCTACCTTTTTAAGTACCTGAAACATCCTTTTCTCCTAGACCAAACTGTAAGGCTTTTGGCAACCAAGCTGTGTCTCTTCACTGGCAGGAATCCAAGGCTACTTCTTTGAATCAAAGCATTTACTGAGTATCATCCATTGCATGCACACTGGACAGGACTTTAGATCATTTTGTTAGCTCAATGTTATTTGCATTGCAGAGCGAGAGCTGACTTATCCATCATACTCTCTGCCATGCTCCATCTCTCACTGCCACGCTCAGAGTAAAGGGGCGGCACACACCTGTTGCTGTGGCCAAGCACAGGAATGCTTGTACAGTAAAAACATATTTTAAACAGTGCACTTGGAGTAGATGGAAACCCAGCTCTTGGCCATGTCTATATGTGGGCGTGGCTTACCCTACTAGCTAGACTCCTGTCCCTGGTGTTCATGATCTGTTTCTAATACCAGCAGAGAGGGGTTAACTCATTGACGCATCATTGTGGAAGATATTAGAGAACATCTCCCTGCTGACAGCATCATAACATTGTGGTAAGAGAGATTGTGTGGCTCATATATACTGTTTAGTGCACTGTTTAAAATAAATCAAGATTCTACAGGCACAGGGATCTCTACAGCTGTGCAAGTCTTTAGCAATGTCTTCACAATTTCTCTCCAGCTCAAACGTATGTTACTTGAATGTTGCTGGTTGTGATTTGCCTGCATCGACAGGACTGCTTTGACAATGAGATGGTCTTCATCTCTATTTCCAGAAAGATTTTTAAGGACTGTCATATGTGAACAGAAAAAGTCTCCTGGTATATCTAATGTATGTTTTCAAAGCTGTGCTGTTGATATCAAAGTGAATGTTGCTTTGTAAGTGAACTATTCCTCTCAGCATGGCATTTCACAATGTACATGGAGAAACTAACTGGTAACCACAGGACTACTTTATAAAAACAACCCTGTACAATTCATCAGTATGAAAAATCAGAACATGAAAAAGTCCAATCTAATAAAATGACCTGGGTCACTATGACCCTCTCAACAGTGCTTTACTGCAGCAAGATCTTGCATGGATGCTATTCATCGTTCATCTTTCTCTCACCAGATACTCTGGACCAGTGAAAGCCAGCTCCTTGTTGAGGCATTCAATACACAATGGATTATTTCTACACAAACTCTACCATGGTCCCCAGCAACACCACGGATCTTTATTCCAGTGATGAGTGGGAATGCAGTGACAATCCGGCTGGGATTTCATTCTGGATGGCTATACAGGTTCTAACTGCCATTCTGGGATTGCCAGCCAATGTGACAGTGCTGTGGATTTTACTGAGGAAACAAACTGCCATCTCCTCTTCTGAGGTGTTCATACTGAACCTGGCAGTCATGGATGCTTTGTTTTGCCTCAATGCAGCCCTTGATATATAATAATTACTGTCCTGGTAATAGCATTGTTGACATGGTAGACTGTGTTGTCTATTATTGTAATGTGATCGGCTGTCCTCTGTTCCTTTGTTGTATCTGTGTGGAGCGTTACGTGGCTGTGGTGCATCCAGTCACCTACCTGGGGTTCAAGTCGCTCACCTATAGAGTGGTGTGCTCTGCTGTGGCTTGGGCCATTGCTTTGGCATTCTCCATCTACTTAACTATAACAGAAGACGACATTTTATATGCAGTCTCAGGTTTCATCACTGCCTTGTTTATTGTCATGATTTTCTGTAACCTCTCCATCCTGAGGGTCCTGAGGAGGTCTGCCCCAGGGAGAGACGAGTTCCATCCCATGATGAAGAAAGCCTTCCACATGGTTTCTATCATTATAATGCTTGTGTTAGTTTCCTATTCCCCAGTCGTAACCATGTTCCCATTTAAACCATATTTCAATGAGACTACATTTCTATGTTATATCATGCCATTATGCTATTCCTTTTTTATCCCCAGGAGCTTCATACAGCCTTTGCTCTACCTGTCTAATGTGGTTACATTGTCTTGTGTGCAGTTTCCATGCAATGGAGGGTGCTGTGTAGCACTGAGCCCCACTGCATGAAGTCAACAGAAAACACGTTCCATTGGAGAGCAAGTAGCTTCTAATGACATTTCAAACCAGCCACAAGCACCTCAATCTGGCAATACAGACATCTCAATGAAACTCATTATTTAAGAATCAGCCCTCAGACCAGCTCAGAGCGATTGCAAACATCATTACCAGTTTGAAATGTCATGTCAGGCTCGTTGCTCTAGAAGGGATTTTTTAACTGTGTGATTCTGGTCTTTATTGGCTTCAGGTTGTTTTTATTGTGTAAAAGTCGCTTGCCTCTCCATTGTAAATAGATCCTCTTCATCCTGTTAGGTGGGTTAGACTCCAAATCAAAGCTTCACTACATTCTAGTGTATACGATGCATGTTTTACTTCGTATAAAAAGTCATTAAATATTACAAATCCGATTATTCTAGGGTGAAAATACTAGGATGTTTTCAAATAACTTTTAGCACAATATACAATTTTAAATACTCATGCTTGATTTTGCTTTGTTGAAAACGTCTAGCACATACTATGCATATTGTACTTAGAAGAAGCTGTTAAGAATTTCATTAAAATATAATAAGCATAACCTATTTGTTTTGTTATGTTTTAGCAAAATATAGATTTTAAAAACGCATTGTTGAATTATATTGTTGAATATGTTAATATGAATTGTAAAGTCGAAATATATTCAGTCGTGTGGAAATGTATCTGAACACCTCGCGATTTGTCATTTATATCCTTGACAAACCTGCCTGCATGAAAACCTCTCATTTACTAAATATAGAATCAATCCACTCGTAAAGAAAATGTGAGGCATGCTTTAATTACATCTTTAAACAACCTCTAAAAGTCTCCCATTTTACCACGTGTGCCTTTTTCTTTTCTTACTATTTTAAATGAATTGCATGTGTGATCTTTTAAAGTAAGCAATTCAATTAGACAATCACTAATTTCAAGATTTTCAGTTCCAGTGGTGTTGATTTCATAGGCACAACAAATCAAAAACTGCAGGGGCGGTTGTACTGAAGGGATCCGATCCCGGATCCGGGCTCAGATGTTAATCTTGATCATAGTTGTACTAAACGGATCAGAGCTCAATCTGAGCTCAAACCTGATCCTGCTTTTGAGCAGGATCAGAACTTTGATCCCCACTTTTGAAAAATTGAGGAACTAAACACAGAGATGATTTAACGTTTTAGAAAACATTAAACAACAATGCATTTAAAAGCAGCTGTAACCGCACTGTATTAAGATCATATCTTTGTACAATACTAGTTTAGTTGTGTTTAGCGATATCTGACATTTCTGTTTTTGCCGTATAGCTACAGAAAAAAATAGACCTGACTGCGTAATGAGGTTTCATAAATAATATTTCTACGTTTTCTGTGTTGACAAAATCATACTGGCGTTCTCATGTTATCGATTACAATTAAATCACTGATTTTATTAGATTTAACGTTGTAGTTTTTTTTAATGCATATCATTCCCCCTTTTCACAGCTGTCTGTCAGCAGCTTCTGTCATTACATTTGCTCAAAATGTGTTGATAATTTGCCCTGAACCGACGCTGCAGCTGGATGTTTGTGTGTGTGGAGGCTATACCGCTGTAAAATATCTGTGTGTCCGTCAGAAAATACACACGGCCGTGATTACGGTAACATTTATTAAAACATTTTTAGAAGTTAAACAAAACAAAACAAAAAAAGATACTGGTATTAATACACTCGATCTGTTTTTATAGAGTCGCTGAAGTTTTAAATTATACATGTACAGTAGTTGCTTCTGATTTATGTTGTTTAAATTAAATGCACTTCATTTTCTGACATAATCTTTAGTCTCTGCGCCACGCATATTCGCTTCTCATTGGTCAGTTTCTCTAGTTACGGCTGCGCAGCTCCAGGATCGGATCAAGATTTCGGATCAGTGGAGCTTGATCCTGATCCGCTTAGTACAACGCCTTTTCATGACCGGCTCCAGTGAGCCCGGATCCGATCCTGTTTTTTGATCTCGTTAGTACAATCGGCCCCAGAAGCACTGGGGTGTTGTAATACATGAGCACACTGCCGTAAGCCATGTGTTCATTATTGATTTGATGTCTTTGTGTTACAGGGTGACACAGTCCTTTCACTGTAAAAACACGACCTGTTCTGTCTCAGATGAACTGTCATCTTCTCTTGCTTATTTTTGTTCAACGTGTTAAAATAGGTTGATTTTCGTTTACGCTGGTCTGTGACTTTAAGAGCTGGAGGGAATCTCATTGGGCTCCGTAAGAATAATTACAAATGTACTTATGCATCTGAAATCGCAAATAAAACCTCTGAAATGTGTGCTTGCCTTTATATCCGCATGACAGTAAGTGTCTCTAATTACTGTGTATTTACAGTAATTAGAGAATTAGTAGTTAATTAGTAAATACATGTGTACTTAAACATAATTACAATGTTATTATGCACAGTTACAATGTACTTAATGTGTACATTTCTTTGACATGATTCTAACCCCGATTCTAACCCCAACCCCCCTAGCCCTAACCCTAACCCTAACCTTAACCCTAACCCCGCCCCTATCCCCCTAACCTTAACCCTTTTCCCTACATTGACCAAATATGGTGCAAAACATTTACATGTTGAACATTAACCCTATGCCTCCCTAACCCTATCCCTAACCCTAACCCCATAACTACTAACTCCAACCCCTTAACCTTCAACCCTAGCCTCCCCTAACCCTATCCCTAACCCTAACCCTTTTCTGGATACAATTGTGTTCTTACAAATATGGTGCAAAAACATTTACATGTTGAGTACATTGAAATAATAAATAATAAGCTGTAATGATGTGCTGATTCATGCATTTAGCTGTCTACATAACTACTATTTAAATCCATCACTGAACTGTAGTTGCTTCACCTCATTAAGGGTCTCACTCATAATCAAACTGGACACAGGTTCTTTGTGTAGGGCTTAGAGGAAGCTGTTCAATTATCCCTGAAAAGACACCCAGTCAAGGATAAAAGTCTTCAGAAGGCGGAGGGTGGTCCAATAGGGACAGTAAAGATTATTATAACAGCTGATTAATGCAAAAAACTGGGGCAGCTTCTCAATACAGGCATCAGTGTGCTCCATAGTGATAATACAAAAATGTAAGCAAATTATTATATGGAAGTGAAATAATAATAATAATAATAATAATAATAATAATGATTGCTTGCAGAATGAAATCTAAATATGAATCATGCATTCAGTATCTGAATACCAGCAGGGTTTCACATCAGGTGGGATCACTGAACAGTTTAAAGGGAATGATAGCTATAAAATGTCACACCTCATTATATATCACTTTTAAAAATAAACTGCACACAGGTTCTTTGAATAGGGCAATAGAGGAAGCTGGGGTATTATCAGTGAAAAAGACATTCTATCCAGTCAAGGATAAAAAGTCTTCATAGAAGGCAGGAGGGTCAGTCCAGATAATGACAGTAAAGATTATTATAACAGCTGATTATCCATGCAAATAAATGATACTGAGGGCATAGAAGACTTCTATCCATGTAACAATTTCAACAGTGTGCTGTCCTGGATAGAAGATAATACAAAAAATATAATGATAAATTATTTTATAGAAGACTCAAATAATAATAATATAATAATAATAATAATACTAACCACTTTCAATCTAAATATGAATCATGCATTCCCAGTAACAGCATCCATTACATTATGAATACCAGCTATCCATGTAACACTTTCAATATAATGATCCTCATCATGGTGTTATAAAGTGCACATGTAAGGGAAATGATTATAGACTCAAATGCAATCCCATGTAACATGTATATAATGGAGGTTTTATAGAAGTTTGAATTCTATAAAATAAAAATGATAAAATCACAGAAGACATTTATCCATGTAACACTTTAAAAATGATACTAGAGACTGTGACAGACTCATTGCCATGAATAGCTAAATGAAATGTGTGTGAATGATAGTAATACTTAACATATGATACTAGAGACTGTACTTTATAGAAGACTCATGCTATCCATGTAACACTTTCAATATAATGATACTAGAGACTGTACTTTATAGAAGACTCATTCTATCCATGTAACACTTTCAATATAATGATACTAGAGACTGTACTTTATAGAAGACTCATTCTACCCATGTATTCTATCCATGTAACACTTTCAATATAATGATACTAGAGACTGTACTTTATAGAAGACTCATTCTATCCATGTAACACTTTCAATATAATGATACTAGAGACTGTACTTTATAGAAGACTCATTCTCTCCATGTAACACTTTCAATATAATGATACTAGAGACTGTACTTTATAGAAGACTCATTCTATCCATGTAACACTTTCAATATAATGATACTAGAGACTGTACTTTATAGAAGACTCATTCTATCCATCCATGTAACACTTTCAATATAATGATACTAGAGACTGTACTTTATAGAAGACTCATTCTATCCATGTAACACTTTCAATATAATGATACTAGAGACTGTACTTTATAGAAGACTCATTCTATCCATGTAACACTTTCAATATAATGATACTAGAGACTGTACTTTATAGAAGACTCATTCTATCCATGTAACACTTTCCATGTAACACTTTCAATATAATGATACTAGAGACTGTACTTTATAGAAGACTCATTCTATCCATGATAACACTTTCAATGTAACACTTTCATATATGATACTAGAGACTGTACTTTATAGAAGACTCATTCTATCCATGTAACACAATATAATGATACTAGAGACTGTACTTTATAGAAGACTCATTCTATCCATGTAACACAATATAATGATACTAGAGACTGTACTTTATAGAAGACTCATTCTATCCATGTAACACTTTCAATATAATGATACTAGAGACTGTACTTTATAGAAGACTCATTCTATCCATGTAACACTTTCAATATAATGATACTAGAGACTGTACTTTATAGAAGACTCATTCTACCATGTAACACTTTTTCAATATAATGATACTAGAGACTGTACTTTATAGAAGACTCATTCTATCCATGTAACACTTTCAATATAATGATACTAGAGACTGTATGTAACTTTATAGAAGACTCATTCTATCCATGTAAAACTTTCAATATAAATGATACTAGAGACTGTACTTTATAGAAGACTCATTCTATCCATGTAACACTTTCAATATAATGATACTAGAGACTGTACTTTATAGAAGACTCATTCTACCATGTAACACTTTCAATATAATGATACTAGAGACTGTACTTTTATAGAAGACTCATTCTACCATGTAACACTTTCAATATAATGATACTAGAGACTGTACTTTATAGAAGACTCATTCTCTCCATATAATGATACTTTCAATATAATGGATTATATTGTAATTTTATCATTAGTGTATTTAATTATTTTCCTCATTGAAATTTATTTTACTCTACAGTTAGCTGCTTTGTATATTTTCAATATAATGATGACTCTGAACATTTACCATAAAAATATAATGATATAAAGACTATGAAGACTCAATATGTTACAACCCTTCTAGAGTTATTTAGGCATATGGGGAGATCAAAAATCAGCATTATCGATTAATGTGCATGACTTCCTTTATGAAGGACTACATAACAGGAACTCGTTAATCAAAATGCATGCTAATGACATCAAGAAGAATAATTCACTTTAAATCATAGAACAACAGACAATACAAAATATTACAAAATAAACCAAAATACACGAGGGCGGTGTAGCAACCATTCAATGATTTATAATTTAATCTTTATCTGGGTTGACTGGTTCTCTCATTAATACTATTTAATTGACGTGTTACAAAGATCGAGGATTTACAATGAACACACATTCATGCGCAGACACAAGGAATGTTTAATCAATAGCAGTATTTTATTAAGAACACAAACAATAAACAGAAAACAGAAAAGTCTTTATAGAAGACAAATGTAAATTTCTATAATCTCTAGAGACTGTACTTTAAAACTCATTCCCCATTAAAACTTTCAATATAATGGATTATATTGGCTAGCAGGCAATTGAGATATCATTGAAATGCCTGTTCCTCACACACAATATTATTGCAGCACTTTTAGCAAAAAACAATGATATAAAGACTGTGAGTCTCAATATGTTACAACCCTTCTAGAGTTATTAGGCATACACACACAAAATCACACACACACACACACACCTTTATGAAGGACTACATACACACACACAATCAAAATGCATCTAATGACACACAAAAACAATTCACAAATCATAGAACACACACACACACAAAATATTACAAAATAAACCAAAATACACACACACAATACACACACACATCTGGGTTGACACACTCTCATTAATACTATTTAAGCACACACACACACACACACAATGAACACACATTCATCACACACACACACACATGTCACACACACATTTTATTAACACACACACACACAAACATCCAAGCACAAAACACACACACACTCCTAGTCTCCAAGCACACACACACACAACACACACACATCCTAAGCACACACATACACACACACACACACAAAAAGCACACACACACACACACAAACAAGCTGTGAGCACACACACACACACACACACACACACACACACACACACATCCAAGCACACACACACACACACACACACACACGCACACATCCAAGCACACAGCCTCACCTGAGATGATGCAGACAAGTATATATCACATCATCAGCGGCGCCAGAGAATTTTGATTGGGGGAGCTACGGGGGGAGGGGGCTGGATTGTTTATAGCAGGTGCTAAAGAATTTTGACGCAACAAACAATAACAAATAATACTACTACAGGAAAACGAGATTCAATGATCCCGGGCTAATAGGCTACATAATTGAAATGCACGTTACTAAATGTTTAGCGTTATACAACAACGCAAGCACAATTAATTCCGTGAATTTAGAATGAACAAATCAAATGCATACGAAAAGTTTACGACAACAAGCACGAACAAACAATCACAATCCAAATCATATTTACCACAGAAAGTATCTGTGGATTTACTGGCCTGTAAGTTTTCTTTCTGTACTCTTACAAAACATAATCCATCCCCCTCCTCCCAGAACACTGACCTCACACACACACAGGTTAAATGCTGACGGTATGATCAACCTACGCAAACAAAGTCATTTAAACCAGCATATCAACAAAGACTGGTGTACTGTACTCACCAGTCACAGGAGAACAATCCGCCTGTTGTTGTGATTTGCAGCGAAGTGGTCAATCACTGCATTAATGTCCAATTCTTTGGTCCTTCTGGAACTGATCGCCAGCACACCCAGATTGCTGGTTCAAGCGTCTCCGCTTCTACTCCTCAGATAGGTCTTTAAACGGCGTAAGCAAGAAAAGCTCCTCTCACACGCAGCTGATGTGACGGGCAGTGTCATGGAGATGCACACAAGTTTATATAAATCAACAAACGCATCCTTGTATGGCCTTAATAGCACCAACACGTCATGGGTGGTGTTGACGATATCCCCATTTTGTTTTTTCCTTTCAATAAGTCGCTTTGCCTGGTGAAGTTCTGCAGAGAGGTTTTCCTCCATTACCCCATAGTGTTTAGCCATTGGCAAAAGGCAATCTTTGTCCATGAATGTTTTGTGCTTGGGGTTGAGGGCTGTTGCTCCTCTCAGAATGTGACAGCTTTCAGACGAAAAACGTCTGTTCAATTCACTAACCAATCGGTCGATTACTGGGAAAAAACAGTGGTTACGATAGTCGTCTGAAGTTTCCAATCGCTCTCTTGACCCTGTTTGGCTGTTCACCACAAACTCCTGCAGGTGGCGAGGCTGTGCTTTTCTCCTCACCTGTGGTCGCTGCATTTCAATGCCCACCGAAGCACACTGGTCACTGGCACACTCCCAGATTGCATTCCACATTTCAACGTTGCGTTTCTCATTGAGGTTATCGACAACTGAATAGACCAGATCAGTGGCAGATGCCAGCTCCAAATCTGTGGCCTGTAGATGATCGAATAGGGTTTTTGTGAGGCTGAATATGCTTTCCAGCATAGTGACGTGCAGAACAAACTGTCCATCAATCAATCCAATCAGTGATTTTGCTTCGGTCGCCCTATGAGCATTTGACTGGTCGCTCATATCTGCTAGAGTCGCTGAAATAGCAGGGAGAGCTCTTTTTATTGCCCACAGTGTAGAATATTGGCAGGCCCATCGCGTGTCTGATAATCTTTTCAGTTCCACTACCCGTTTGGTGGGCTCAAGTTCTTGCTGCTTCTCGACAAACAGTTTGTGAATAACAGACCCGGAAAAAAAGTTGTAGGGCATCTGCACTACTGCAAAACATTCTGCGACTGGTTTCACATTATGCACACAGTCAACTAAAACCAAGTTTAGTCTGTGTGCATAGCAATGAATGTAAAGTGCGTGTGGCAATTCTTGGCGAAAACTTTCCTGGACACCGTTGTTGCACCCAGGCATAACTGAGGCCCGTCGTAGCACTGGGCAATGCATGCGTTTTGTCTATGTTACACTTAGCCAACGTCTGTTTAACTGACTCGAGTAAAGACTGTGCATCTAAGCCATCTGCGGAATAAAGTCCAAGAATTCTTCATGAATGTTGTCATTGTTTAGGTAACAATAATACAACAGATATCTGCTCTTTCTTGCTTATGTCTTTGGTTTCGTCAACCATTAAAGCAAAGTGCTCTCCCAACTTAACCTCGTTAAACTTGCCCCCTTATCATGCTAGCCATAATGTCAATCAATGCATTCTGAATGTCATGGTGCACATATTTAGCATTGCCAGGCCCACTAGCTAACTTTTTTGACACAGTACTGTCAAACTTTCCAAGCAGGTTTAACAGTTCAAGGAAATTACCTCTGCTGGTGGATTGCTCGTTTTCTCTGTGCCCTCACTGACCAATCGTTTGACAAGCTGTAAACCGTAGTGACTCAACTACTGCTCGCATGTACTGCCTGTTTCCTTGTACAATCTTCGAATGTCCAACGTCAAGTTGTGTTAAAATCTTCGACCCACTTTTCAATCGCACCTTAAATTCACACCATGCTTCCATGGCTAGTTTATGGGAAACACTTGCATTGTGTTGGGCCAGTTTTTCTGCTCCTTTTCTCCAGTTTAGAAACCCGGCATGGGTGAAGCTCTTTTCGATATGACCCAGCCCATGGTGTAAAAAATGTCTACATGCATAGCAGAAAGCAGCATCAACTGAGAGCGAGTATTCCAGCCACGAGTATTGTTTGAACCAAGAGTTGTTAAACCCCCTTGATTGAGATCCAAATTTTTGAGTCGGGTAAGACTTTAATTGAGGACGCCTCGGTCCCTCAGCTGGATCTTGGCTTAAATCCACAGGACCACCAGGTTTCTTGCCAGTGACGGCAGCTATGGCAGTGGAAGCTAACTCTTCTCTCCCCCCCACTCTCATTATCGCTCTCCGAGTCTTCTGCCAAAGACAAACCCTCCGCTGCCACTAACATTACCCCCTCTTCCTCTTCTTCATCGTCCTCCTCGTCCTCATTATCCTCCATGTTTGGCATCACGATGTCCTCCACCACGTTAGCATTCACATTGCTGGAATTAGGAATCTGTGGATCGCCACCAACATCATCCACTCTCCCTCGTTTTTTTGGGACAACAAAAGTAAAGCGGTCCATAATCAGTTAAATAGCTCACTAGAACCTACAAACTTATTGTTTTTCACCGAATCGATTCGACACTTTTAAACTGCTAGACTAACCTTAACATTATCACGCACATGCAATCACACTTGCAATGATATGAACCAACCAATCAAATCACACACAACAAGCAGCAAAGGTCAACGGTCATCATCACTTACTTAAATGAAAAATATGATTTCATAGTTTAGTTTTGTTACATATAAGTCAGTCCGATGTCTTCATATATATATATTTTTTCCATAAATATTTTTCATCACAAAATTACTGGGGTTTGGGGGGGTCAGCCTTTTTCAGGGGGTGCTTAATCCCCCGCTAGCCCCTCCCTCCCGCCGCCGTTGCTTGCTCTTAGTTAAACTTGATTTAATTTAGCACTGAAAACAGTTCTTGTATATATACTGTTCTTGCTCTTAGTTAAACTTGGGGGGGAGAGGAGGGGGGAGACAGATATTTTTGTTTTCTGAGTTTAAAGAACTCTCTCTCCCACTCTACTGTTTAAGAAGAAGCTTTATTATTATTATTTATTTCTTAGCAGACACCCTTATCCAGGGCGACTTACAATCGTAAGCAAATACATTTCAAGTGTTACAATACAAGTAATACAATAAGAGCAAGATAAATACAATAACTTTTGTTGAAGCAAAGTACAAGTGTGACAAAACACAATTCAATAATACAGCAGATAATAGTGATAGTTACATAGATAATAGTGATAGTTACACCAAGTCCCTTTAGGGTCAGTAGCCTGGCCAGGTTAAAACTGAAAATGGAGAGGGGAGAGAAAACTCACCACCAGCTAGAGGGGAGACCAACCTGGAGAGAAATATCACACAGAATACCATTTGAAATTTTCAAATAACCATCATTGTCTGTCAGTGGCTACATCAGATTAATATCACAATAATTTACATAATCTGAAACCAATGGGTTCTCAACCCAGGTCCTGGGAAGATCAGAGGCCCAGGGGACCGAGAGGGGTTGCTCCTGGTCCAGAGACTGAGAGAGGGAGGGGGGGGATCGCCAGCAGCAGATTGCAGAGAGAGAGAGGGTCATAGAGAGAGAGAGAGGGAGGGGGGAGAGATTACAATGCCGGAGAGGACACTGTCAGATGAAGAAGGTGAGTTCGGGAGATAAGATCTCACCCCTTATCTGATGGATCCGAGAGGGGGCAAAGAGAGCCCCCTAGATGGTTTGGGGTATGCTCTTGTAACCAGAGAAAATGGACCCAACAACAGAAAGACAGGTGGGGGGGAGAGATTGATAAAGGAGATAGGGAGGGGATTAATTTATAATTTACTATGGCGTCTACAGCACCTCAGTGTGAAAAAATGAAGAAAGCAAGAAGAATCATAATACAAAATTAAACCACCAATTTAATTTGGGTAAAATTTGGCCAGCATAATAAAGCCAATCCTTCTGTATGGTAGTCTGTTCATCCTCTCCCCCATTGGCTCAACCCTGATTATAAAAAATCCAATCTCAAAGCCCCACAGCCAGCATTTCCATCTGGAATTCTGTAAACACCTCCTGCAGGTTCACAGGAATCCATGGAAATACACCTGCAGGGCTTAAATTTCAGCGAATCCATTACCCATCCATACATAATTCCAGTGCATCAACTTTTCTTTTTTGTTGTCCATCTTTGCAAACTGATCCGCAGTTTTCCACCACACTTGTTTAAGTTTAGCTGCTTTTTCAGGTCCCACAAGTTTAGTGTCCTCAGTTTTATGGTACAGACTCCATTTTTTCCAAATCCTCAAATTTTTCAAACAACTGTTCACCATTCACCTCAACAAAAAACTCCCAGCACAAAAAATGAAACAAATTAATCTAAATCACCATCAAACAATTTGCTGGACATTGGAATAACGTGGGTGAATCACACAATTTGTTTACAATTTTATCTGGCCCTAAAAAATAATTTACCTGGCAGTATTTTTGGTCAGGGTCAAAACACAAAACATTTCAGATCCTGACCAAGCACAGACTGTTGGGCCACAGCCTGGCCATTTTCCACCATTGCCATACAAAAAAAAAATGGATTGTTTCAAAGTCAAAAGGTTTTCATCTGTATCTATTTATTTATCCTTGAACTTTAGAGGTAGTGTGTTGCACTTCCTGTTGTCCTGGGTTTACACAGAGATACTCCGGACATATATTCCCCTATTCAAAAATACAAATTAGCCTTCTGTTTGTCCCTCTCCTTATCTGTACCAGTTTTTTCCCACCTGTTACCTGGAAGGATTTGAACTCCAAATCTTATCATTATTCATTTGTCTGCCTTGTTCATTTTTTCATTTGTTGACATTATTGTTCACCCTAATAAACCGATTGTTCGTGAAATTGACACCTACTGGTGATGAGGAGGGCTGTCTGTCAGGGTGGAAAGACTTATTTAACTAGGGAATAGCCAGTATTATCTCAAAGGGAGGACACAATGTTTTTTGTGTTTGTTATGTTCTGTTAATTGTAATTCTGTTTTATTATTTCTGTTTTGTATTATAAAGGAGAGAGAGATTTGGCAATACCTGGGAGAAAGTCTCGTCATGGGAATAAAGCATTTTGAATTTCAATTTGAATTTGAAATGAAATCATTTTATTGTCACTTCTCTACAGGATCAATATCCAAACCCTCAAACTGCAGCAATGTGGTTCTTAAACTGGAACCAAATAGGGAGAGAGACCCTAACCCTGCAGCACACAGATTGTTACACTGGAACCAACAACCCCAAACCCTAACCCTAACCCTGCAGCTCACAGATTGTTACATTGGAATCAACCCAAAACCCAGGATAGAGTTTCTCAGTGAATGTGGTTTGGAATCTGTACAGGAGGGTCATTGTGTCTCCAGAAACTCCATAAAATGACAGAGTGCCGACAGTAAAGTCCAGATACACTCCTATTCTGAGGGAGGGGGGAGAAGGTATTGCAGTTACTTTCTTATTGTGCCGGGCAGAGTAACTGGAACCAGAGCAGTGCAATATCCAGGACTTGTCATTGTTTCCAAGAATACATGAATTATCCCATCCTTTCCTGCTGATTCCTTTATATGTGACTCCTATATCAGCCCCCCATTCCCACCCACTCCTCTCAATTTCCCAGTAGCAGCGAGTCCCAGACAAACCCTCTCTGCAAAGCACATTATGAATGTGGTGAAATCTCTCTGTGTGATCAGGATACGGTTGGGGGATCCTACTAAATGTCACCTTTCTGTTCCATTCAGACAGACAGAGGTTTCTATGTGCTGTGTTGGGGTCCAGTGTGAGCCGACAGGAATCTGATTGAAGAGAAGAAGAGGGTTAGAGGAGAGAAATGCTTAGAAGAGACAAAATCACTGAGAAAAATCTGCACTGTGATTGAATTCTACACAACCATCAAAAAGAGAGGGAGAGAAAGATTGACTTATAGACCAGTAGATGAGTAGAAAGAAAGAGAGAAAAAGAGAGGAGAGGGAGGGAGGGAAGGATGGATGAGAGAGAGAGGGAGGAGACAGAGGGGAGAGAGAGACAGGAGGGAGAGAGAGAGAGAGAGAGAGAGAGACGGAGGGAGAGATATCAGAGAGAACTGGTTATCTAATCACTTCAATTTGGCTTTTAGGTGACTAAAATAATGGCAAAAAAAAAGGGAGATGGGAGAGAGGAAAAAAAGTCAAAGTGTAAGTAATAAGATGTTATTAAAGAATAAACACAATTGATGGAGATGTAAAAAAATAATTTAGATGATGGAAACAGCATGCATCAATTTATCATTTTATCAGGGAGAGAAGCAGTGCAGGTGGTAAAAAGCAGTACAGAGGCAGGTGAGAAGTGGAACAGGGTCGGAGAGAGGTGTAATGGCTTAGTGATTATAACAGTGAAAGTGTTAGACTCAGTTTTGAGATATGTTATTGTTTGAGACATTGTGATATGATAGTGAGCTAATGCTGTATAGTAATACTCAGCAAATAAAGTTAGCATAGCCATATATTCTCTCTCTATATGGCATGCATCAATTTATTATTTTATCAGGTGAATGAAGCAATGCACCCAGGTAAAAGAGCAGAACAGACACAGGAGGGCAGGCAGAGCGGGCATGTGCTCATGTTTGTAGCGCCAGAGGTATTGGTATCTTACAGTAAGGATGGGATGGGTTATAATTCAGGTTATTAGTAATTCTACAGCAGGGATGTCAAACCAGCTTCCAGGGAGGGACACTTTATCATAGTGTTTTAAGTGTATACCAGCCAACTTCATGTCAATCAGATTGTCCTCGATTCATGTCCAGCATTCATTTCAAACCGAAGATGTGACCATTTAATAGCTGTCTCCTAAAAAATCTTTCCGGGGGCATGCCCCGAACCCCCCTAGGGGAGAGACTCCGCCCCCATAAATAATTGTGTCCCCACCAATGTTCAAACCAAACCTACAGAGGGAAAGAGAGGAGAGAGAGGGGGGGGAGGAGGGGAGGGGAGGACAAGGGGAGAGAAGGAATAGGGGGAGAGATGGGGGGGAAGGAGAGGGAGAGAGGCGGAGGGAAGGAAGAGAGAGAGACAGAAGAAGAGGGAAGAGATAGAGAAAGAGAGGAGATGAGGAGAGAGAGAGAGAGAGAGGAGGGAGATAGATATAGACAGATAGATACATAGACACACAGATATATAGACAGATATAGATAGATAGATAGATAGATAGATAGATATATACACACAAACAGTAATGCTGCTCTTCTTTGTGAAATATTATACACTCCCTCCAACAAGCACTGGGGCAGATGAATGAATGCAGAACCACTGAGTGGGGGACTGGAGGGGGGTATTTGTTGGAATTTCAATCAAATGTTTCAGTGAAAACAGAATTCTTACAGTATAAAAACTCAGCTCTGGTCCTTGGCTCTGGAACTTCTTCACTGGGGGAGAGAGAGAGAGAGAGAGAGAGAGATGTTGGAAAATATTGCTGTTTTCATTCATTAATGCAACAAATACTGAATGTACACTTGCATTTATTTTGCAAAAACTCATTATAGTCTATGAAGGGTGTGAATAACACAGTGGATATCAAAAGTCTACACACCCTTTCAAAATTTCTAGAGTTTGTTGCCTTAAAGGCTGAAATCAAGACAAATCTGTATTTAGACATTGTAACCAACAATATTTAAGTGAAAAACAAAAGTATCATTTTTTTGGAAAATAATTAAAAATAAAAAAAAACCTTCAATGCCTTGGTTGCATAAGTGTGCACACCCTTCAATGAATACTTAGTGGAAGCACCTTTTGCTTTGATAACAGCAGTAAGTCTGTTTGGATAAGTCTGTACCAACTTAGCACACCTGGATTTTGCAATTTTCACCCATTCTTCTTTGCAGAAGAGTTCAAGCTCACTCAAATTGTGAGGCGACCTCTTATGCACACTCCTCTTTAGGTCAGTCCAGAGATTTTCTATAGGATTGAGGTCCGGGCTCTGACTGGGCCATTCCAGGACATTGATCTTCCTTTTTTCAGCCATTCCTTGGTTGATTTGGCTGTGTGCTTCGGATCGTTGTCGTATTGAAAGGTGAAATTCTTCTTTAACTTCAGCTTTTTTGTAGAGGGCAGCATGTTTCCCTCCAAAATATCTTGGTATTTGGAGCTATTCATTCTCCCCTCTATCCTGACCAGAGCCCCTGTCCCCGCTGAAGAGAAACAGCCCCATAGCATGATGCTGCCACCACCATGCTTGACAGTAGGTACTGTGTTCTTTGGGTAATGGGCTGTGTTGGATTTGCGCCAAACATATCTTTTGGAGTTAAGGCCAAAAAGTTCTACCTTGGTCTCATCAGACCACAAGACATTTTCCCACTTGGTTTCGGGAGATCGAGTGTGTCTTCTTTCATAATTAGGACGGGACTGGATGTTCTTTTTTGTGAGAAGTGGCTTCTGTCTTGCCACCCTGCCCCACAGCTCGGAATTCTGGAGAACATGCGAAATGGTTGTTACATGCATGGTGTGGCCAGTCTCTGCCATAAAGTCCCGCAGCTCCTTTAAGGTTGCCGTTGGCCTCTTGGTAGCCTCCCTGCTGAGCTTCAATCATGGAGGGACGGCCTGATCTAGTCATTTCTGGTGGTGCCATATTTCCTCCACTTCTTGATTGTGGTCTTCACTGTGTTCTACGGTATATTTAAGGCCTTCGAAATCTTTTTATATCCCTCTCCTGCTTTGTACCTTTCAACAATAAGGTCCTGAAGATCTTTTGTTAGCTCCTTGTTATCCATGGTTGTCTCTGCACACTAACATACACTGTGCAACAAAAAAACCTTCAGGAAATCCTACAGAAACAGAAAATCAGAATCACTTCAGTTGATCTAAGGTGAAGGCAAATTAGCTTTGTGCATGATTTGGAACGTGATTGCTTGAATCTGAACACAATTACAACCCCATTATGAGGGGTGTGTACACTTATCCAACCAAGGTGTTTTAGTTTTCCATTTGTAATTCTTTGTCAGAAATGTGTAGCCTTTTGTTTTTACTGTGATTTTGTAGGTTACAATGTCCAAATGAAAGTGAAAAAAGTCTATATATTTTAAAAAGTTTAAAAAGAGTGCAGTCAGTTTGTACGAGGATGCTGAGTAGAAGGAAGCAGAGGAGGTGTACTCTGTTCCGAGCAGTCACCATTGTGAGTACAGTGTGTATTTTGTTTTAAGTCAGGTAAACAGCTTAGCTGTCCTGCACGTTTGAGCTAGGTTTTGTTTGTTTTATTTTTGTTTGTAATAAAAAGTGCTTTTATTGTGCAGTTTGGTGTCTGGGTCGAGATGTCTTTATTGTGCAGTTACAATATATGTTATTTCTTCGAGATGTCCTTATCCAAGACAATTGTTAGAGATCACATTATTTTTACATACAATTACCCATTTATATTGGGTTTTTACTGGGCAATCTAGGTAATATATATATATATATATATATATACACACATACACACACACACACACACACACACACACACACACACACACACACACACACACACACACACACACACACACACACACACACACACACACACACACACACACACACACACACACACACACACACACACACACACACACACACACACTGGCTCTCAAAATTTTATTGTGTTCACCAAAATGGATTTAATTAGGAGTTTTTGCCATAATGTCAAAGTGAAAAATAAAATCTACAAATTGTTCTAAATTAATTACAAATATAAAACAGAAAATAATTGATTGCATAAGTATTCATCCCCTTTGCTATGACACACCTAAATAAGCTCTGGTGCAACCATTTGTCTTTAGAAGTCACATAATTAGTTGAATGGCGTCCACCTGTGTGCAATTAAGGTGTTTCACATGATTTCTGGTCAAATACACCTGTCTCTGGGAGGTCCCACAGTTGGTTAATACATTTCTTAACAAAAACGACATCATGAAGACGAATGAACATTCAAAGCAAATCCGGAATAAGGTTCTTCAAAAGCACCAATTGGGTAGGATATAAGAACATTTCCAAGGCATTGAATATGCCCCGGAGCACAGTAAAGTCCATTATTAAGAAATGGAGAGAATATGGCACAACTGTTAATCTGTCTAGAACAGGCCGTCCTCAAAAATGAGTATCCGGGCGAGAAGGGCACTAGTCAGGGAGGCCACCAAGAGGCCTATGGCAACTCTAAATGAGTTACAGTCTTCCACGGCTGAGCTGGGAGACACTGTGCATACGGCAACAATAGCCCGGGTGCTTCACAAAACTGGCCTTTATGGGAGAGTGGCAAAAACAAAGCCATTGTTGAAAAAAACTCACATCAAATCTTGTTTAGAGTTTGCCAGAAGGCATGTGGGAGACTCTGAGACCAAGTGGAAGAAGATTCTATGGTCTGATGAGACCAAAATAGGCTTTTTGGCCTCAACGCTAAGCGCTATGTTTGGCGCAAGGCTAACACCGCACATCATCCTGAGAACACCATCCCTACCGTGAAGCATGGTGGTGGCAGCATCATGCTATGGGGATGCTTCTCTGCATCAGGACCTGGAAAGCTCGTGAAGATAGAGGGCAAAATGGATGCAGCAAAGTACAGAGAAATCCTGGAGGAAAACCTGCTGAAGTCTGCAAGAGACCTGGGACTTGGGAGAAGATTCATCTTCCAGCAGGATAATGACCCCAAACATACAGCCAAAGCAAACAAAAAGGTCAATGTCCTGGAGTGGCCCAGTCAAAGCCCAGACCTCAATCCAATTGAGAATATGTGGAAAGAGTTGAAAATTGCTGTTCACATAAGGTCCCCATCCAACTTGACGGAGTTTGAGCAATTTTGCAAAGAAGAATGGGCAAAAATTGTAGTGTCCAGATGTGCAAAGCTGGTAGAGACTTATCCAAATAGACTGATGGCTGTAATTGCTGCCAAAGGTGCCTGTAACAGGGTGAGGAGCCCTGTACGTATTTATTTGTTTATTTTTAGAACGGGGTCTCCCCCTCCCCCCCTGTGCAGTGTTATTTTCTATTTGTTTTGTATTATGATTTATTATATGACGGCGAAGAACCAGGTGTTTTTTTATTTTATTTATTCAGAAATGTATTTAAATGACGGTGTAGCCATGTGTTTTATTTTGTTTAGTAGCATGGATGGGAAGCCCCATACACAGCAGTTTAAAAACCTTGTGCAGAAGGTGACCATCATAAAAGATTAATTCTCAAACTGAACGCAGTAGGGATTCAAGGAAATGCATGCACATGGATTAGGGAGTGGTTAACAGGTAGAAAACAGAAAGTACTGATTAGAGGAGAAACCTCAAAATGGAGTGAGGTAACCAGTGGTGTACCACAGGGATCAGTACTAGGTCCTCTGCTATTCCTAATCTACATTAATGATTTAGACTCTGATATAGTAAGCAAACTCGTTAAATTTGCAGACGACACAAAAAAATAGGAGGAGTGGCAGACACTGTTGAAGCAGCAAAGGTCATTCAAAATGATCTAGACCGCATTCAAAATTGGGCAGACACATGGCAAATGAAATTTAATAGAGAAAAGTGTAAAGTATTGCATGCGGGCAATAAAAATGTTCATTATAAATATCATATGGGAGATAGTGAAATTGAAGAAGGGAACTATGAAAAAGACCTAGGAGTTTATGTTGACTCAGAAATGTCTTCATCTAGACAATGTGGGGGAAGCTATAAAAAGGCCAACAAGATGCTTGGATATATTGTGAAAGTGTTGAATTTAAATCAAGGAAGTAATGTTAAAACTCTACAATGCATTAGTAAGACCTCACCTAGAATATTGTGTTCAGTTCTGGTCACCTCGTTACAAAAAAGGATATTGCTGCTCTAGAAAGAGTGCAAAGAAGAGCAACCAGAATTATCCCGGGTTTAAAAGGCATGTCGTATGCAGACAGGCTAAAAGAATTGAATCTATTCAGTCTTGAACAAAGAAGACTCTGATCTGATTCAAACATTCAAAATCCTAAAAGGTATAGACAATGTCAACCCGGGGGACTTCTTTGACTTGAAAAAAGAAAAAAGGACCAGGGGTCATAAATGGAGATTAGATAAAGGGGCATTCAGAACAGAAAATAGGAGGCACTTTTTTACACAGAGAATTGTGAGGGTCTGGAACCAACTCCCCAGTAATGTTGTTGAAGCTGACACCCTGGGATCCTTCAAGAAGCTGCTTGATGAGATTCTGGGATCAATAAGCTACTAACAACCAAACGAGCAAGATGGGCTGAATGGCCTCCTCTCGTTTGTAAACTTTCTTATGTTCTTATGTTCTTATCTCCAGAATTAATTAAGTGATTAATTTGTTGCTAAATCGGGAGATGGTCACCGGCATAAAAGCCTGGGTGCATGAGGAGCGAGAGTGGAGAGAAAACGAAACTTAAAAATTTAACGTAAATACAGGAACAGTGACAGCAGTTGCCCAGCCTGACCTGTATTGTTTATTATTTTGTGTTCAAGATTTGTTTTATTTAACCTTTTTATTTTGCTCTGTGAGCACAGTCTTTTTTTTAAAACCTTTTATGTATTTTTGTATTATTTAAATATTACTTGTATTATTTAAATAAACGGCGCCACCACGCCTTTTTGTTTTGAATCTGCAGTACTTGGCGTCAGTGTTTTTCCCTTCCTGCTTCTGACTTGACGTCACCGCACAGCCACCCTGTCACACGTGGTGTCCTGCGTGGGATCACCAGCGCCTCCTGGACGCAGGCAGAAGAGGATACTGCAGTTTTTTTTTCGTTTTTTTCGGGGGTTTTTCTAACGTGTGGAGTGAGGAAGAAGGAGAATGGGAGGAAAGTGGATGGAGGAAGCTTCGTGGTGCCTGCTCTTCACTGAGGTCAGAGAAGGATGGAGAGGTACGAGAGCTGGCTGAGGGACCCCAGTGCACCGCTGTGGCTAAAAACAGAGGGGGAGAGCAACCTGGATATCCTCTTGGACTTCGGTCAGGCTGGAGCCAGAAGTCCAACAAAAGGCCATCACCAGAGGATATCCAGGGCTCATGAGGCCTTGGAGTGGATGACCCAGATGATTGACTGGGTCTACCAGGAGCGGGAGAGAGGTGACATAGACCTGGAGTGGGAGGAGCCCGAACATCCTGCGCCTGAGTGGGAGGAGCCCGGCGTCCTGCGCCTGAGTGGGAGGCCCCCAACGTCCCTGCGCCTGAGTGGGAGGAGCCCGAACGTCCTGCGCCTGAGTGGGAGGAGCCCGAACGTCCTGCGCCTGAGTGGGAGGAGCCCGAACGTCCACAGCCCAGGAGGGGGGAGTCGGTGCATCCACAGCCCAGGAGGGGGGAGTCGGTGCGTCCACAGCCCAAGTGGGGAGTCGCTGTGTCCACAGCCCAAGTGGGGGGAGTCGCTGTGTCCACAGCCCAAGTGGGGGGAGTCACTGTGTCCACAGCCCAAGTGGGGGGAGTCGCTGCATCCACAGCCCAAGTGGGGGGAGTCGCTGTGTCCACAGCCCAAGTGGGGGGAGTCTCTGCGTCCACAGCCCAAGTGGGGGGAGTCGCTGCGTCCACAGCCCAAGAGCCCAGTTCGCCATCACCCGGGGATGCCTGCCTTGCACCGCCCAAGGATACCTGCCTTGCACCGCTCAGGGATGCCTTCCTTGCTGCGCTCAGGGATGCCACGCTCGCTCCACTCTGGGATGCAAAGCCTGGATAGCCTGGGGTTGCCTGCTGCTCCGCATCGCCTGGGGCTGCCTGCTGCTCCGCATCGCCTGGGGCTGCCTGCTGCTCCGCATCGCCTGGGGTCACTACCAGTTCTGCCATGTGGCAGGAAATACTGTGGCTGGAGCCCCATGAAGGGGAGCTGCCGGCCACGAAGAAGGGGGGTGGAGGTCAGGAGACCAGCTCCCCCAGCTGCACTTTCGCGGCATTCTGAAATTACATTGGCATTTTGAAATGAAAATGACGTATTTATTTATGTATATTTGTATCATAGAAGCATATAGTTTGCTTGATTTTTAAAAAGCATACATTCAATTAAATCCAATCATCCACCCTTCTTTTAGGTTTCCAAAGAGCATTAAAAGAAGACAGCTGTGGCTGTCCAAGATGAAGAGAAAGCAGTGCACCCCCTCAGATAAGGCTGAGCTATGCTGTGACCATTTTGAGGAGAAGTATTTTGATAAAACTAGCCAGTCAGACTGCAACTGTTTTCTGTTATATTTCATTTTGTTTTCAAAATGTTTATTAAGATATATACATATTTGATAGTAATATAAAGTACTGTTTTCTGTTATATTTCATTTTGTTATCAAAATATTGATATGTATAACCAGTATTTGATAAAGTGTATCACTTGTAATGTTATATTCATATGTTATATTTATAGATTATATTCATAGATTATATTTATAGATTATATTTATAGATTATATTCATGTTATATTTATATATTATATTTATTTGCTAAATCCTCTTAATAAATTTGTTGTTATTGAAAACCTTTTCTTTCGTAGTCATTTATTCATTGTCTGTTTGCACAAAAGAATTGCAAATACTTACAAAATCTCACAATCAAGAGTAACGTTAGAGGTTTCAACCAAACACTCCCGTCTCAGTAATTAACTTTTCCCTTAAAATAAAAAAAGGTAAACATAGCACATTTTCTATGGAAGGGACTTTGAAAAGGTCCTGGTGAAAACGGGATTCTTGACCGGAATGTATAAGCAGTGAAAATCAATCAATCAATCAATAAAAACCACTAATACAACGCTAACTAATCTATGTGTGCGGCTGCAGAACTCGGGTGTGGTAAGATGGTGGACGAGTGGCTTCAGTGCAGTGCCGGCTAAGCGCTATCCAGTGTTTATAGATCAGTGGATATACCCCTGTCTACAGAGACCATTATCTTAGTCTTGTGTGTTACTGTATCAGAACCTACCTGCTGTCTCCTCACTGGCTGCACTCAGTGTCCCCTCTGCGAAGACGGAGTAAACTCTGACTCTGTAAGACTCTGTGAACTCCATTCCCTCCACAGTGCAGACTGTCTCATTGCCCTCGGTCAACTGGCTGGACCACAGAGCTTGTTTGCTGTTCTTATACTCCACTCTGTACTGCAGCACAGACAGTCCCCCTTCCACAGCAGCCGGCTTCTCCCAGCTCACCCGGACAGAGTAGGAAACAACTCTCTCTACTGAAGGCTTTCCAGGTGCACTTCTTGGACTGGGTTTGGTCTGGATCTCAATGGTTTCACTGGCTTTGCTCATTAAGAAAGCTTCGACTGCCCTGTACCTGACCTGGTACAGTGTGGCAACCTGCAGCCAGTTAGAGTCCAGGTCTCCTGTGTGTCGGGAGTGTCCGTGACTGTCCACTCCTGCTCTGCGTCTGTCTCAGCTGCTCTCTTCACTGCTCTGTGCTCCACTCTGTACCACTCACTCTTCCCAGCCTGGGAAGGCAGCAGCTTCAAGGTCACACTGTTGGTCTGGATGCCGGTCACCTCAGGGGATTGGGGCTTTGATATGCACTGAAATTGGGGATCCACTATTTTCCCACGTCTATACAGGCGAATGGAGGCTCCGGGACAGGAGGGGTCTGAGATGGAGACCACAATGAATTTTGTTTTCGTCTGGTTTTTACTGGCCTCTGAAATCCCTCTGAACAGCTCAAGGTTCCTCCTCATTGTGTGTGAGAGCTCAGGGTAGGTGAACCATGGCTGGGACTCCTCTTTAGGGGAAAAACTATAATTCTTCTCCAGTTTCTTGAACTCCTCAGACTCGAGGCACTGAGTCAGAGTGGAGAGGTATGGCTCTTCATACTGCAGTGATGTGAAGGTGAAGCAGACCACAGTCTCAATCTCTGGATCGAAGAGCACTCCGTGGAGTTCCCATGTTGTCATGATAGGCACATCTTTCAGTCCGTCAGCGTAGAGTCTCAACACCTTTATTTCTCCCTTCTTCTCGTCCAGCCACTTGTCCATCTTGCTGTGGGTGAACGGAGAGGTGTTGTAGTGCTGCAGGATATCAAACAGAGCCTGCTCCTCCTCCCCACCTCCCCGGATAGCCGGCAGGACCCTGGACACAGCTTTCTCAAAGACTGCCTTATACTGCTGGAACTTGTCTTGGAACTCTACCAGTTTATCTTTCAGATCTACAAACCGGTCGAGAAGGCTGTCACCGATCAGGTCGTTTACTCTCATGTTTACTTTTCTGAGCAACTCCAGCACCGCCTCAACCTGGGAGACCAGACCCACACTGATCTCTCGCACCAGCTGAGCTGCTTTGGAATCCAGCTTAATCAGAGGGTAGAGCCACACTCTCAGAGGAACAGCCTTCTCCCCTTCTCCCCAGCAACTCAGGCAGCATTTTATACACATTAATGGCTTCCAGGAAAGTGGTGGGATTCTGTTTGATTTCAAAATCACCATGGAAGGTGCAGACAAACTTATCTGCAGTTTCCTTTTCCTTATCTGTCAGTTTCAATGCTCCCTCCCCTTCGATGGATAAACTCGGGATCTTCTTGACCATCACATGCAGGGTCCCTCGATATCCCTGCTTGTTCTCATCTTTAAAGCAGACAGGTCGAAAACAAAAGAAGGCCTGAGCTCCATACAGCACTCCTGTGATGGCGTGGTGGCCGTCTTCTGTTCAAACACCTGGGGTAGGTGATCTTGCCCAGTTGGCTCATGGTCAGCTGCTCATAGCGAACAGTCTTGCTGTACTTCATAGTAACTCTGCACTGCCAGCGTGGAGGAGTCGTCATCCTTCAGATACTTGGCTGACCCGCCCACCTCTATCAGCCCCCCTAGGAAGCTGGCCTTCAGTGAAGCACTCACGTCCAGCAGGTTAGACTTCTCCTTGAAGGAGTCGGAGGTTGAGATCTTGAAATCTGAGCTTGGCTTTTCATGGATGCTCAGATCATTTTTTAAAACTTTGGAATCCCACAGAGTGACACCTGTGGGGGGATATGTCACAATCAATGAAAACACTACAGTGAATGACTGCTTGTTCATATCTGGGTCACACAAGATGCAACCTACAGCAGGTTTCTTTCTAAATAGTGAACTCTGACTTGTGACATCAGAGAGTGAAACAAGTGATGGAAAACATGGCAGACGCTGTTGAAATCCTTTTCTGTATATCTGTGATTAAAATGTGCTGACTAGAAACTGTGACTCCACACAAAGAGAGGGTGCATGTATAATTATAGAATTGATACTGATCCAGTATAAACATATTCTCAGTAGCTGGGGGGTGTATGTATAGTCTCAGTAGTTGTCACAGTGATAGTGAGGGGGTGTATGTATATTCTCAGTTGCTGTCACAGTGACAGTGAGAGGGGGTGTATATATTCTCAGTAGCTGTCACAGTGATAGTGAGAGGGGGTGTATGTATATTCTCAGTAGCGTTTACAGTGACAGTGAGAGGGGGTGTATGTATATTCTCAGTTGCTGTCACAGTGATAGTGAGGGGGGTGTATGTATATTCTCAGTTGCTGTCACAGTGACAGTGAGAGGGGGTGTATGTATATTCTCAGTTGCTGTCACAGTGACAGTGAGGGGTGTATGTATGTATTCTCAGTAGCTGTCACAGTGATAGTGAGGGGGTGTATGTATATTCTCAGTAGCTGTCACAGTGACAGTGAGAGGGGGTGTATGTATATTCTCAGTTGCTGTCACAGTGACAGTGAGAGGGGATGTATGTATATTCTCAGTAGCTGTCACAGTGATAGTGAGAGGGGGTGTATGTATATTCTCAGTAGCTGTCACAGTGATAGTGAGGGGGGGTGTATGTATATTCTCAGTAGCTGTCACAGTGATAGTGAGGGGGGTGTATGTATATTCTCAGTAGCTGTCACAGTGATAGTGAGAGGGGTGTATGTATATTCTCAGTAGCTGTCACAGTGATAGTGAGGGGGTGTATGTATATTCTCAGTAGCTGTCACAGTGATAGTGAGGGGGGGTGTATGTATATTCTCAGTAGCTGTCACAGTGATAGTGAGAGGGGGTGTATGTATATTCTCAGTAGCTGTCACAGTGATAGTGAGGGGGGGTGTATGTATATTCTCAGTAGCTGTCACAGTGATAGTGAGAGGGGGTGTATGTATATTCTCAGTCTGTCACAGTGATAGTGAGGGGGGTGTCACAGTAGCTGTCACAGTGACAGTGAGAGGGGGTGTATGTATATTCTCAGTAGCTGTCACAGTGATAGTGAGGGGGGGGTGTATGTATATTCTCAGTAGCTGTCTGTGGCAATGTGCCCCGCCCCTGTGTGCTTATTATATGTTGTATGTTGCGTGCGTGTGTTAAATGTTGGTGTATAGATTGGTACACGGATTATAAACGGGTCTGTGTTTCACGTGTATTTAAAAAGTGTAGATTTGTATTTAGGCACGAGGAGAGCACAAATCACTTCACGTGCTGGTTAAATGTAATATGTGAGCACGGGATTGCACAGAATTAATTCACGTGCTGGGATTCAAGTGAATAATTAATTAGTAATTGAATCCCAGCACAACAGTATATAGATGCACGTTTCTGTCACTGCTGGGTGTTCGAGAGAGTGGAGAACGGAGAGAGAGAGAGAGTTAAAATAAATAAGATCGTAAATATAAGTGTTTGTACTCACCGTGTTTGTTTGTCTCTCCGCAACCGCTTGTTAAGTGTTTAGTACGTTTTGTTTGTCTATTTATTTTTTGGCGTCACCTGTTTTGTTTTGTTTCAAACCTTTTATTTTCTGTGCTGTTAATTATTAAATGCTGAGCGCTCACTCCAAGTCTCTGTGTGTTACTTCCTGGCTCTGGTCTGACACCACCCACTCCGGCCGTCTTTGTGACACTGTCACAGTGATAGTGAGGGGGGTGTATGTATATTCTCAGTAGCTGTCACAGTGATAGTGAGGGGGTTATGTATATTCTCAGTAGCTGTCACAGTGATAGTGAGGGGGTGTATATATTTCTCAGTAGCTGTCACAGTGATAGTGAGGGGGTGTATGTATTTCTCAGTAGCTGTCACAGTGACAGTGAGAGGGGGTATGTATATTCTCAGTAGCGGTTACAGTGATAATGAGGGGGTGGCAGTGTTGGGAGTAGCAAGCTAATAGTAGCAAGCTATTTTGCTGTAGCTTTGCTGTAGCGAACTTTTATTTTACAGTAGCGAAATTCAGTCGCTGCTTTAAGCGGCTACATTTTTTTTTCTTCTTCAGCAGAAGCAGAAATAAAATATTTCGATAACTCTGGTGAGGTTTACATGCACGTTAGAGTCATGCCAAATATCGTGCTTTAAGTGTTAAATTGAAGGTGGTAATGCTGAATTACAATAGCTGCGTTACATAGACAAGCCCTTACCAGGTTTGACCTGATGGACTTGCTGTCCATTGTCGGGACCGTGTTGCTATCCACGCTCTACGGATGTCGTGCCAAGTCCTCAAAACAGCAATATAGAGCGATGTGACAAGGTGGCTTTTTAATTTATTTTTGTACCAAGGTATTTTTGTTGACTCCAAGAACCTTTCCTACTTCCCTTCATGTCTGAATGTGTGTGTGCTTGTGATATGCATGATTAATGAATTCTGACTTACCATTTCCCCTATTTTCCCCAAATCACTGCAGTGTATCCCCATTCTTGGAGAACAACACAAGCAAAGAGAAAATATAATTAAAAAACCAAAGTTTGTATTATTCATACCTGTAAAAAAACCTTGTTGCTGGTAGTTTCAGCAGTGTATAAAAGATGGTCGCCAGTGATACCTCAGCATATAAAGATGGCTGATAGTGCCACATCAGCAGAAACAAAATGGTTGCTGAGGTTAAAGGTCATAGCTAATATTTAAAAGTGCCTTTTCTTTATGTTGTTGTCTTATATATGTGTATTGTGCAAAGTGCCCCCCTGTGTATGTTATATGTTACGTGTTGTGTGTAAATGTTGGTGTATAAGCATTGGTACACGGGATATAAGCGGTCTGTGTTTCACGTGTGTATATTTGTATTTAGGCACGGGGATGGCACATCACATCACGTGCAAGTAAAAAAGTAATAATATGTGAGCACGGGAATTGCACTTTAATTATTTCAGTTGTACCGAGATTCCAATTGAATGATTGACTAGCAATCGAATCTCGGTACAACTGCATAAAAGCTGCATGTTTTCACTCACTGGGGGTTGGTGTTCGGTGAGTGGAGAACGGGTTAGGAGACGGAGGGAATTGTAAAAGTAAAATAAGTAGTAAAAGAAGCTCACCGTGTTTGTCTGTGTAGTTCGTTTTGTTTGTCTGTTTATTTTGGCTCAAGTGCCGTGTCCTGTATTTTTGTTGCAAACCTTTTTATTTTCTGTGCTGTTAATTATTAAATGCTGAGCGCGATCACGCGCTCAGCTTAACCAAAATCCAAGTCTCCGTGTGTTACTTCCTGGCTCTGGTCTGACACCACCCACTCCGGCCGTCTTTGTGACAGTATGGTATGTGTGTGGATCTGGACAAAATATTTTTTTTGATGATGCTAATGAAGCATTTTTGCATCTGTATTTTTTTTTTTAAAAAATGAGAGCTGTATCTTTAAATGAGAGTTGCCTTATGGGAAATTCATTCTATATATAAAGGCCTTGGAATGCTCAGGGGGGGAAGTCTAACCTTGAAGGTGGGTGCTGGAGAGACTCATCCTTTCTCTTGTTTTTCTTTTGTTTCATAGAAATAAATCTGGTTTTTTTGCAATTTAATTCTGGTGTTTTTATCATCCTTTTTGGCAAGCCAAACCCAGTCACTCGGCCCGGTGACAAGCGACCTTCACGGTGCGCCAGCATAGAACGACATTTAAAGATCCCTCTTATTTCTGTAGTCGCTCTATTGCTGGTTTGGCAATGTATACGCTCTTGTGCGTAGTTTATGTTTATATGTTACGTGTTGTGTGTAAATGTTGGTGTATTGTAGTTAGTACACGGGATATAATAGGAGTTATGCGCTGGAAGTGTTTAAAACGATATTTGTATTTAGGCACGAGGATTGCACAGCACTTCACGTGCAGGTAAAATGTAATAATATGTGAGCAACGGAAAGTGCACTTCAATTAATTCTGCAGTTGTACCGAGACTCCAGTTGAATGACTGATTAGCAATCGAGTGGTTGCATAAAAGCAGCATGTTTTCACTCACTTGTGTGTTCGTGAGTGGAGAACGGTGTGAGAAGGAGGTATAAGAAAGGAAAATAATAAGTATTTGTACTCACCGTGTTTGTTTGTTGGTTCTACTGTTTACAATTTAGTCCGTTTTGTTTGTCTATTTATTTTGGCCTCAAGTGCGTGTCCTGTGTTTTGTGTTCAAACCTTTTATTTTCTGTTTGTTCATTTATTAAATGCTGAGCGCAAACAAGCGCTCAGCTTCACCAAAACTCCGTCTGTCTGTTCTGTGTTGCTTCCCTGTTTCTGGTCTGGCGTCACCCACTACAGCCGTTTTTGTGACACTGGTATCACGAGGAATTCGCATGACAACCATAAAGTGTAGATAGCAACCACGGTCCCGACGATGGACAGCAAGCCCATCAGGTCAAAACTGGTAAGGACTAGTCTATGTAATGCAGCTATTGTAATTCAAAATACCATCTTAAATTTAACAGTTAAAGCACAACATTTGGCACGACTCAACTTGCATCTAAAAAGGGCCAATGTTGCCCCCGAATGTGTTAATTACTGAGCACTATGGACAACTATCGCATTTCCTTGTTTGTGTGTTTTCTGTATAGTTTGGTAGGCTGGGCTATCAATATTACACTATTACAATATTAGTTTTAATACCACCGAACCCCCGCCCATACAGTGTTTATAAACCAAAATGTTTGGATGCTGCGTGCTGATCGGCTGTTATGCACAATGTACTTTTTTTTTTTTTTTACTTTGTAGAAGGCTTGGAGTACAATTCTTGTTATTGCTTTATCTGATGACGTGCCAAATGCAACAAGAACAGTATCGAATTAAACTTGAAATTGAGGACTACGAGACAATATTTATTTTCTAGAAATAATAATCACTGTTTTGTATATATGTCATAATGCCTATGTGTATAAAAGGATCTGGGTTAAGAAATGATAAAAGGATTTGTGTTTTGTTACAACCTTTTTATTTTCTGTTCTGTTTACTTATTAAATGCTGAGCGCAACCAAGCGCTCAGCTTCACCAAACTCCACGTCCTTGTCTGTTCTGTGTTGCTTCCTGTTTCTGGTCTGACGTCACCCACTGCAGCTGTCTTTGTGACAATGCCATAATGCCTATGTGTATAAAAGGATCTGGGTTAAGGACACAGAGCTGTTCTTCAGTGGATTTCAGCATGTGAACCTGTAAGTTAATGCCATAATGACAACCATAGTATCAGCCAAAACACTACAGCTCTGAAGTACAGTTTATAAATATGTTAAAAACCATAGTATCTTTTCATTAGTGGAAAAGTAGCTAGCTACTTTTTCCAAGTAGCTTTAAGTGTAGCTAGCTACTTTTTTCCAGAATAGCTTGTAGTGAGCTAGCTACTTTATCAAAGTAGCTTCCACAAACCTGGGGAAGGGGAGGGGAGTATGTATATTCTCAGTAGCTGTCACAGTGATAGTGAGGGGGGGTGTATGTATATTCTCAGTAGCTGTCACAGTGACAGTGAGGGGGTGTATGTATATTCTCAGTAGCTGTCACAGTGACAGTGAGGGGGGGTATGTATATTCTCAGTAGCTGTCACAGTGACAGTGAGAGGGGGGGTGTATGTATATTCTCAGTAGCTGTCACAGTGATAGTGAGAGGGGGTGTATGTATATTCTCAGTAGCTGTCACAGTGACAGTGAGGGGGTGTATGTATATTCTCAGTAGCTGTCACAGTGACAGTGAGGGGGGGTATGTATATTCTCAGTAGCTGTCACAGTGACAGTGAGAGGGGGTGTATGTATATTCTCAGTAGCTGTCACAGTGATAGTGAGGGGGTGTATGTATATTCTCAGTAGCTGTCACAGTGATAGTGAGAGGGGGTGTATGTATATTCTCAGTAGCTGTCACAGTGATAGTGAGAGGGAGTGTATGTACATTCTCAGTGATAGTGAGTGTGTGTACAGGGTGTATCTATATTCTCAGTGATAGTGAGAGTGTGTACAGGGTGTATGTATATTCTCAGTGATAGTGAGAGGGGGTGTATGTATATTCTCAGTGATAGTGAGTGTGTGTACAGGGTGTATGTATATTCTCAGTGATAGTGAGGGGGGTGTATGTATATTCTCAGTGATAGTGAGAGTGTGTACAGGGTGTACAGTACCTGGGATGAAGGAGTCATTGCGACAGTCGTACAGCATGCCTGGGTAAAGGGCCCTGCCCAGGGCTGCCATCTCAATTGGAGAGTCCATGACTGGAAAACCAAACAGAGAGGAGGAGGGCAAGTGAATAACACCTGGAAACATTTTTAATCGTGCAGAAAGATCATTTCTTTTTTTCTTATTTAGAATTGGAAATTGTTGTATTCGATACAATTATTGTTATTCATTTCTTAGCAGACACCCTTCTCCAGGGCAACTTAAATTTGTTACAATTATATATATATATATATATTTTTTTTTTACATACAATTACCCATTTATACAGTTGGGTTTTTACTGGAGCAATCTAGGTAAAGCACCTTGCTCAAGGGTACAGCAGCAGTGTCCCCCACCTGGAATTGAACCCACGACCCTCCGGTTAAGAGTCCAGAGCCCTAATCACTGCTCCACACTGCTGCCAAGGCCAAGGACTGGACCAAATCAAACCCACAAACCCACAATGTGAACATGCAAACTCCACACACAGACCCCTAATGCCGAAATCGAACCTAGGACCCTGGAGCTGTGAGGCAGCAGCGCTAACCACCACACCACCCTGCCGCCCTTATAAAGATTTGTAATATCTACATCTACATATTAACCACTTACTAGCATAACAATTATTGTTTCATGTAAAGCAGAATTAAACAGATTTAGCTTTTCTTTCCTTTTTAAATTGTGTGTTTATATAGAGAACGAGAGATATGCCATTACCTGTTTTCTACAGCAGCAGAATCTTGTTGCTCATGTCAGATTAAATAAATATATCTCTGTTTGTGTCGGCTTATTATTTTAAACAAGTAAATACGTCATAAAAATACAAATAAACAAAAACTCTTTCCCACCATTTACAATCTACTGTTAAAGAACGCGGGCTGCCTTTCAGTACGCAGAATTTTGTTGTACACATTTAAAACGTATAGGCTACCCCTTTATTATAAATACATAGATATAAAATAATTATCCATCCATCCATTCTCATAACCGTTGATTCCTTTAGAGGGTTGCGGTGAGCCAGAGCCTAACCCAGAATGCACTGGGCACAAGGCGGGACTACACCCTGGACGGGAAGCCAGTTCACCGCAGTAAAATAATAATAAATAAAAAATGTCACCAAATACACAAAAAGCGCATGGGAATGAGGCAAGAAATACAATAAGAGCACAATAGAAATAGTTTATGCTTAGTCCCCTACGTCAGCCACACTGAGTCTATATTATAAACAGTGGGGCAGTTTACAAGCAAAAACTGAAAACCGTGACAACAGATCTCTTGCGCTTTTATGGTCATGACAGTTCTGCTTCCACGTTTACATGAGAGTTTATTTTAGAGAGATAATTTAGTCGTCCAAATGCAAACAACCTCATTAATAATAGAATAATGGGAGGGTTTTTTTTTAAATATCACCAAACGCGCTGAAAAGAGTTGCTGCGCGATAAAGGATATCGTTCAAATAATGCATAGGGGTTTACATCAGGCTTTACGCGCTAGGCAGAGATGAAGAGAAGGTTACCCCCCATCTGTCCAGAATGCAAAAGGCTTGCAGTTAAAACGGTTCATGCTGCCAAGAAGAAGAAAATAATAATAGTTATTACTATTATTGTTTAGAATTAGTTGTTCTAGAAATGGTAGACGTATCATGTCAAACCGACAGCACTCACCAATTCCCATTACTGCTTTTCTTATGCTTCTTAGGCTACTGATGTCCTTTCACACACCCATATATATTAGTCTTAGCCAACTGCGTAACTGTTAATGTGCTAAACAAAAGGATTATGTGTTCAATAATCACAAATATGCGTTAATGTGGAACAAATATATTAAAAACAACTCCTGATGTGTTGGTTTCAAACACAGATACTTTGTTGAAATATTAAAATTAATTATGCAGAAAATGTGGAAACTTACACAAACGCTGTTAATATAATAAATACATAATTTGTGTGTATTTGCTAATTAGTTATAAGGGTATATAAAATCATAGGCCTACTTACAACGTAGTTGCGACAAACAGACACACACTGGCTAGATTAAGTCTTGTATGGGAAGAACTCCTTCAGTCCCATGCAATGGGTTTGCAGGAAAGGAATCGTGCATCTATTGTTTTTTTTATCTAGAGCTTTCTTTCCAGCAGATCCCCTCATCCACTTCGTCCCTATGTACAGACCTGTATTTGTGCATCGGCAGGAAAGACTAATGCGGGCGCATCATCGTCCCTCTGTTTGGTGGGAGGAGGTTGTGCTTCACGAGTCTTTCTCTGACGAACAATGGATTGAAACATTTCGGGTCATCCGAGCTATGTTTGACCAACTGGTGGAACTTGTACGAGTGGACATGGAGCCGTCACCAAAACATGTCCGTACACCTGTGCCGCTGCAGAAACGAGTGGGTTTTGCTCTGTACAAACTTCTTGGACAGCTGATTAGGCAGGACTGCGCACAGCAGAACGGGTGCCCACCTCAGCGGGAGCTGGGGTAGGCACCTGCTGTTCTCTTGTTATTGTGCGCAGAAATTCGGCGTGCAACGCAACAACCTCTTGGTGCTGTTGATCAGCGTGGTCCAGCCTTTCCAAGGGGTGGCTGCATTGCCGATCCTGCCTGGCAGCGGTGAGTGCAATCAGACAGTACATCCTTCTGTACTCCAGGTGCATCAGACGATGCTCCTGGATCAGCAGCTACAGCGTTCAAACCAACTTTAATTTAAAGAAAACCAGTTGTGAATTACTTCACAGCTTTTTTGTTTTACATGTGAATCCTAAGAATAATATGTAAAACAAAACATATCGCATATATGCACACACTTAGCCTGACGTGTAAAATGGCTTGATATCCCCAACCATCTGTTTTTTCACAAATTATTATTAGGATTCACATGTAAAACAGAAGCTGTGAAACAATTCACATTTGGCATCCTTTAAATTAAAGTTGGTTTGAGCACTCTAGCTTCTGTGGTTGGCGAGATATAGCCGTTTTCATTCATGTAGGGTTAGCTTGAATCGAATATCAAACGTCAAGCTAACTTTACCGCGGTAGCATATTTCAGTTTAGAAAAGTAAATGAAAGCTGGCGCAATTACCATATTGTATTGATGGGGCTGTGTCACAAAGACAGCTGCAGTGGGTGACGTCAGAACAGAAACAGGAAGCAACACAGAACAGACAAGGACGTGGAGTTTGGTGAAGCTGAGCGCTTGGTTGCGACCAACATTTAATAAGTAAACAGAACAGAAAATAAAAAGGTTGTAACAAAACACAGAACACGGCACTTGCGGCCAAAATAAACAAACAAACAAAACGGACTAAACAGTAAACAGACAAACAAACACGGTGAGTAAGAACACTAATTATTATTTTACTTTCCTTTTGTTAATTTTACCTCCTTCTCCACACCCGTTCTCCACTCACCGAACACACAACCCCGAGTGAATTAAATGTGCATCTATATATACTGTTGTGCCGGGATTCAATTACTGATTAATTATTCACTTGAATCCCAGCACGTGAATTAATTATTTGCAACCTCCTGCTCACATTTTAAATACATACTTTAAATGCACGTGCCTAAATACAATTATACATTTTAAATACTCGTGCTCATTACCCACATTACATCCCGTGTACCAACTACAATTAACCAACATTAACACACGCACGCAACATACAACACAGAAATGCACACAGGGGCGGGGCACATTGCCACAGGCTGGTATTTCACAGGACGTCTGGAAGGATGAGGATTCCAGCAAATGGTCCGATGCCACTGCCACTGGCCTGTCACCCATTTACCGGTGCAGTTCCTCCCAGAACCGAAATTGCGACCTTGAGCTTTGACCGGAGGACTGCAGGCATTTTCTCTCCTGCAGGTATAGATAATTCAGTTTCTTGAATTTATCTCATACCTGCAGGAGCGTTCTATTTATACCAAGTTCAGCCAGAGCACCGGTAATACTGGTGAAAATGGTTGCATTTCTTTGGCGAGGTCGATCCAGTTCATCCATAACCCCCAGGTCCGCAATAATTTTGAGGAGGGAACGAGTTTCCTCATCCGTCCAGTGGACCTGGTGTTGCGTGCTGTCATTATTATGATAATAAAGCTGGTCATAACGGTCTAGTTCTCATGCATCGTTCATAATACACTGAAATGAATAAATAATGGTATAAATCAACATCTCTATATGCAATTTATATATAATGTAACCGCGACCCTCATCAGGAGAAGCGGATTGATAATAATGGATGGATGGATATTTAACTTATCTGTATTAGTGAGACTGGGATAAGGAAAATCTTACTTACGCTACAGAGGAGGACAGAAAGACCGTATCCCAGAGAAGAGCGTTCTTTTACATAGGGGAAGTGGAGGAGGTATCGTGTTGTTGTTATTATTATTATTATTATTATTATTATTATTATTATTATTATTATTATTATTATTATTATTTATTTCTTAGCAGACGACCTTATCCAGGGCGACTTACAGTCGAAAGCAAAATACATTTCAAGAAGTGTTATTTCATGAAAGTCTATCGTTAAATATTTTGCAACGACTGTGGAGTTTGTTGCTATGGGACTAATGAGGCCAATTACGCCAAGACTTTATCGTGCTTTACCAAAGTGTAATGACACTTAAAGTCACACACTTTTTGCTGTGCACTTTTGAAGGAGCACAATCATGCATCATTTGCGCACGACACGTCATGAATGCACTATAGTAGCACGATTAAAACATGCATGTAAACACCGCCAGTGATGCATTCTGGAGTTTGTAGTGTTCAGAACTCCACCAGACACCTACAAATCCCAGTGTGGTGCCATTCATTCATTCTAAAGCCGGTATCTTCTTTTTTCTTTCTAACTCGCCGCACACAAAGGGTGAAATCGGGAGTATTGTTTTTATGACTGGGCATGAGGACAGGAGGGCATGTTAGTGATCACAAATATTCTTTAAATGTGTCTTTTAATGTTCCTCATTAAGAAATGTTGGTTCCAAAAAAAAGTTTAACTTGAGTCTCAACCCCAGAGCGCCTGTACTGTAGATTCCTAGAACGCCCGACAGTGCCCGTGTATTTTTCCAGGCACTGTGGTAATCATTATCACATCAACATGACACTCAAATGACACTTCCACGTAAAATATCTGACCATCTATACTGCTAGAGTCACTTGTGACCTGAAAATAGAGTACATATGCACGTTTTTTTGGCTTAAACGTCGATTTGGATCAGATATTATGTGCTGTAATTGAATCATAAAATCAATAAAATATTTATTTTTACAACCACACCAACATTTGAAAATAATATACTTCTACTGTCAAGGCTGGTGTCGCTTCAATCTTCATTTGTCTTGTTTAAAATTAATATGTATATAAAATATGTATAGAAAGTGCAACTCCCAGCTTTGACACAGTGCACACACAGACACACACACACACGCACACACACACAGTGCACACACAGACACACAGAGACACACGCACACAGAGACACACGCACACACACAGTGCACACACAGACACACAGAGACACACGCACACAGAGACACACGCACACACACAGTGCACACACAGACACACAATACCTGTCCATTCACCACCATTAAAAAACATTACATAGTGCACACACACGCACACACACACTACCTGTCCATTCACCACCATTAAAAAACATTACACAGTGTGCACACACACACACAGGCAATACCTGTCCATTCACCACCATTAAAAAACATTACACAGTGCACACACACACACACACACTACCATGCAAGGCAGGACATATCAAAACATCCATCCATTATCATTAACCGCTTTATCCTTTACAGGGTCACTGCAGTGAGCCGGAGCCTAACCCGGCAGACACAGGGCAATGCAAGGCAGGACTACACCCTGGATGGGACGCCAGTCCATCGCAGGGCACCACACACACACTCACTCACTCACTCACACACACACTAACATTGAGCATTTCTTACATTTAAATAAACTTTCTTCTCTGACATCATGTTTTCTCTTAAAACCAATCACAAGAAAACAAGTTTATTTTGTTACAGTTTACAATCTCTTATCAATCCTGTTGAAGTATTTGGCTCTCTCCAGATCTCCCTAAAGGAGGCTAACTTTTTATGACCCCATCATAAACAACCATATGTAAAAACCTGTTTATATCAGTTTACTATTTAGGAAGATGCTCATCAATATGTGTATTATTCTAACAATGACCAGTGGTCTACCCCAAAGGGTAAACATGTTGGGTGTATTGCAACAAACTTGTAGAGTTAGTACAGAGCTGCGTACTAACCACGGGATCATTCTCAGTTAGTACGCTGCTTTCAGTTCGTTGCAATTGACCTGTTTGGACTAAAGATCAAAGCAGGACTAAGGCTTGTTTTTTTACAACATTGCCCTTAATGTAACACCTGCAAGGTCACGGAAACGTATAAACACACCACAAGCCTGCCTTTAATTCCAAAATATCACAAGATGTAGTAAGTGTTGAATGTAAAAGTACTAATGTAGCCTGACTATGCCAGTTCAGTGTGATAAGGCACCAGACAAATTACAGAAGATCTTTAGGTTCTTTTTATTCAGATAACAGATCTAAAAATGTAGGAACAAGGTCGCCAAGAAAATCACAGGTACATTTTAACAAGCGTTTGTTTATTATTATTTTTTTGCTTTGATTACTTTGTATTTTGTGAAATTACCAATCCCTCTCCTTTTTTATATACTGTGTGTATTGCTGTGTTTGATTAGGTCTACTGATCGTCTTAGCTGTCTTTGTTTCTTTTCTTTTAAACTTTTAACTTTCAGTTAGTGTAACTTATTGTGCCATTTACACCTTCTTTGCAACAAAGCACAACCCTACCACTGTCTGTATAGACGGTATAGACACAGGGAATAGTCACGCTTGATTTATATTATTTGGGGTCTGTATTAGCTGACTGTATTAGCTGACTGTATTAGCTGTCTGTATTAGCTGACTGTATTAGCTGACTGTATTAGCTGTCTGTATTAGCTGACTGTATTAGCGACTCTATTAGCTGTCTGTATTAGCTGTCTGTACTGTCTGTATTAGCTGACTGTATTAGCTGTGTTAGACTGTCTGTATTAGCTGACTGTATTAGCTGTCTGTATTAGCTGACTGTATTAGCTGACTGTATTAGCTGTCTGTATTAGCTGTCTGTATTAGCTGTCTGTATTAGCCGCCTGTATTAACCCGTATTAGTATTAGCCGTGTATTGTATGTATTAGCCGACTGTATTAACCGACTGTATTAGCTGACTGTATTAGCTGTCTGTATTAGCTGTCTGTATTAGCTGACTGTATTAGCTGTCTGTATTAGCTGTCTGTATTAGCTGACTGTATTAGCTGTCTGTCTGTATTGACCATTAGCTGACTGTCTGTATTAGCTGTCTGTCTGTATTAGCCGCCTGTATTAGCTGTCTGTATTTTGCCGACTGTATTAGTATTAGCCGACTGTATTAGCTGTTAACCGAATTGCATTAGCCTGTATTAGCTGTCTGTATTAGCTGTCTGTATTAGCTGACTGTATTAGCTGTCTGTATTAGCTGTCTGTATTAGCTGACTGTATTAGCTGACTATTAGCTGACTGTATTAGCTGACTGTATTAGCTGTCTGTATTAGCTGTCTGTATTAGCTGACTGTATTAGCTGTCTGTATTAGCTGACTGCCTCACTAATCACTATGCATAGTGACTGACAACAATCTACAAATGAGGAGTCTACACTGTAGTGTAAGCAAAATGTACAGAGGCTCACCCTGCTCCTTAATTGCACTGATTGTCATAGAGGGGGAGTCTCACACTGAGCTCTTTAAACTGCCAGCGTTAAGCTGTATGAAGAAAGTGAAAGAAAATGAAATCACAGCATGCAGCGCACAACAGAGAGATAATTTATTAAAGTACTATCCCAGCAGCATGGCAGACAGAGGGACAGAGGCACAGCTACTAATGTCCAGGCTGCAGCCCTTGACATCACTGCCATTGAACAAGATTTTATTTCTGTTGAATTTGGGAAGAATGCCAAAACCAAGCAATGAACTTCCTTATTCCATGGCATTGTTGTGTAAACAAATAATCTTACAAAATGTGGGTGTGTGAGAGGAAGCTAATCTTGAAGAATAAGGTTTATGACTAAGACTCTTCGTGTTGCACCCAATCACTTGTAAATAATATATATTGCAATGTATTGGTTATATATGTATACAAGTGTGTGTGTGTGTGTGTGTGTGTGAATGTGAATGAATGAGGGAGAAGTTTCAAACCTGTTCCATGGAACAAGGAAATCATTTTCCAAATAACTGTTCAGCACTGTGACAGGATGACTGGGCGGTGAAGTCAGGCAGAGGCAGGAACTAAAAAAAACTGACACCAGGCACTGCAGTTTAAAAGTAAATGAAAGACGCGGCGGTGCTGTTTTTATTAACAAATAACAAAAATAAATAAAAGGTTCAAACAAAAACACTGTGCTCACAGAGCAAACAAAACAGTCAAACAAAACAAATGTCGCACACAAAATAATAAATAATACAGGTCAGGCTGGGCTAAGGTCTTCACTGTTCCTGTTTTTAATTTTAGTTAGTTGCTTGCTTGCTTGCTCTCTTCTCTCTAACAACCCCCCTCCCCCCCCGAGCTGGAGAGCTGCAGGCTTTTTATAACGTGGCGAGGGGTTTAACTGCCTAGTAATTAGTCTATTACCCCTGGGCCACAATCTGCACGAGTTTTTCAATTAATGTGGATGGGGTTTCCCATCCACGCTACTAACCAAAATAAACAAACATTCAGCTGCGCCGTCATATTTATAAACAAAACATACAGTGCTTCGCCGACAAATCTAAATAATAAATACATAAACAAACCAACAAAACCCGTGGCGTTTCGCCGTCATATTAAAACACTAAATCATAACGATAATAATAATTACAATAATAATAATACAAAACAAATACAAAATAATACAAGGGCGGAGTGGGACCCCGTTCTAAAAATAAATAAATCCGTACAGGGCTGCTCGCCCTGTTACAAGCACATATACATTTCTGTTGTATTAAGGTGTGTTTTTTCTACCCTTCCAGTTCTCAATGCAAATCTAGAATTGGATTAATTGTTTTTGAGTAGGCTACTAAAATGAATTAACATGGAAAATATTGACCCCTTTCAGCTGCATTGTATCCATACATCCATCCATTATCATTAACCACTTAATTAACATGGAAAATATTGACCCCTTTCAGCTGCATTGTATCCATACATCCATCCATTACAAAACACACACACAGGGCACATATTAACACAAACACAATCATTTACACAACAAATACACACACTGAACACACACACACACACAGCATAAATCCACACAGGGAGCAATTTTCTACCCTTCCTTCTCAATGGCAATGCGCGAATTGGACAACACACACACACACACTACAAAATGAATTAACATGGACTACATTGACCTGGACATTGGCATCCACACATCCATCCAGTCAATAACATTTACAGGGTTGTACACCACACACACACACACACACACACACACACACACACACACACACACACACACACACACACACACACACACACACACACACACACACACACGTTGGGGGCACACACACACACACACAGGGCAATTTAGAGTTATCAATCAACCTGAACAGCATGTCTTTGGACTGTGGGAGGAAACTGGAGTACCCGGAGAAAACCCACAATGCGAAAACACATTGGGGAGAACATGCAAACTCCACACAGACAGACCCCTGCATTGTATCCAGCTTCTGTTATACGGCTGCACAATCATGTTTTCTGCAGATACAAATGCCATTTTGGAAGGTGACTGGTGTATGCAAATGAGGAATATTTTATTATATCAAAGCCCTTAACTGCAGTGAAAATGTTTAGCAAAAATGCAGCTGTAAATGACATATTTTTGGGAAGACTAATGCAGCTTTAGTCTAGAAAGTTTTAATGCAAAGACACAGCCAGTTCTGATATAAAAACAGTGGAATGTAAATCACATTTGATCCATGGAGCTGAGGTGTGTAACATTCAATATGGGTACATTGTTATACAGAATGCAGTGTAAATGGCTGTGTCTTGAGTGCTGGACACTGGTTTTTAAGGTGAATTACATGGTGGACACAATGAAACCTGAGTCATGTAAACCCGCCTCACAATGGACAGTGTACTAGATTGGGTACGAAGGTTATTTGAGGTGTAAACCTGTGTAAATGTGGCATATTCTGACATACAATTTGAGACCTGTTCCTGTGAAGACGTCCTGACTCTCTGACACTCCGTTGCAGAGAGGGTTATGCTGAGATCCTACTAGCTCAATCAGACCCCTAATAGGGGAGTTACTGTTTTTTTGATAAACCTCACCTACCTTCAATCAGGTTACTCTTTTGGTAAAGACATAGTACTTAATTATATCTGTATAGTTATTTTTCTTGTGATATTCAAATTTAGCCCTGCGATGGACTGTCGTCCTGTCCAGGATGTAGTCTCACCTTGTGCCCTGTGTATGCAAGATTAGGCTCACCGCGACCCTGTAAAGGATTAAGTGGTTATGATAATGGATGGAATATTCAAATTTACCCTGGGGCTTCTTTTAAAATACCAACAATAACAACACCTTAGTACAACAGAAATGTATATTGCTAACACAACGTATAATGTAATTTGGAGGATAATTCATTGTTCCATGCACCAGGTCTGAAACTTTTCCCTCATTCACACACACGTTATTTGTTTATTTAGCAGACACCTTTACCCAAGGCGACTTACAGAGACTAGGGTGTGTGAACTATGCATCAGCTGCAGTGTCACTTACAATTACGTCTCACCCGAAAGACGGAGTACAAGGAGGTTAAGTGACTTGCTCAGGGTCACACAATGAGTCAGTGGCTGAGGTGGGATTTGAACCGGGGACCTCCTGATTACAAGCCCTTTAACCACTGGAACACACAGCCTTGTATACATATTTAGCCAATAAATTGCAACATAAATTATTTACAAGTGAGTTCATGCTGACTCGGTTGCAGTCTCTCAGTGCAGGGGTGCATAATTTAGAGGAAAAAGATGTTGCTGCACTTTTGGTTTTATGCCTGATTCAGCACACACACACACACTAACAGTATAAGTTTGGTATTTTTGGAAAGTTCCTGCTTGATTTACAGAGGGGGCACCAAATATTCCAGGGCGACTGTGAAAAACGGTGCCCCTGGAAAAAATGGTGCCCCCTTGTTTATTAATACAGCAGGGTGACAAAAGTTGTTGAGTATGCATTCAGATGCAAATAAAAAAATAATTATAATCTTCTTTCAAGTTCAACGTTTCTGTTACTGGTTTATCTATGTGTGTGTGTGAGTTATGAAAAATGAAATTACTTACAAATAAATAAGTAAATAAACATTTAGAAGATTGTACTGCATTTAACTGAATTATAAAATTGTGTAGTAATAATAATAAATAAATATAAACAAGAGTGTTTCACTTTGTTTATTGTGGTCTGTGAAACATACAGGTACAATTCGTCACAATACTTCATTTAATTACTGTTGCATTCTGTTGTTGTTTGTATTATTGTAGCAGGTAGGACTACTGCTAACTAATCCTTAATTGCGTGTTAATTGCATCCAATTTACATGCGTTATAAAAGATGTGTTCATTTGGCTGCTATTGACCGCAACGCTGGTTTCTTGATCAGGACTGCCAGCCAGCCTACGTCATTGTTTGTTAGTTCTCCAGAGAAGGTACGCCTCACACCGTTTGCATTTCTCCTCAGTATCATCTTTTTAACATGTTAAGTTTATTTTGCCGGTTGCTTGATGCATTTTGTTTTAACCTCCAGGGCGAGCAGGACAACTATTCCTTTGCGTGTGGCCACGGTACAACTCGCTGAGGTGAAGCAATCCGGGAGTTTTGTTTTTAATATAATGTTTTCGTGGTGTGCCTAATATTATGATTTATTTTGTATTTTAGGAGCGCGCACAGCCACTGTTTCTTATTATTGTATATGTTACTCTATTAACATATTATTCTTAAGTAAAGAGGCATACACTCTGACTGCTGGAACCATGTCTTTTACTTCAGAACAAAGCGCGCCACAAACACACTCCTACATTTAGTATCATTACACTATCGAACCTCTGACCGGAACTGTGGTAAACTTACACCAGAAAAGTAGTGCTCTTAATCAATTGCACAGATCACATACATAACAATTCCTCCCCACTTAGTTCTAAAATTGCCTTAAATGAATTGCTTATAGTGCAATACAGCTACAGCATATGGGGTCTTTTTATAACTATAAACAACCATTAATTGTTTCACAAAATGTGAACTACAAATCAAGCCTTTGTGGTGGATTCCGGGTTCTCTCTGGGTAACGTCTGGGTGCAACGGAACTGGCAGTCTCTGGAATTTCAGTTGGGAGAGTTACATTTCCACCAAGTGGTTCAGCACTGTCCACAGCCCACTGAGACTCATCCATGGCGGTTATTCCTGGCTCCGGGAACACCGCCGGCGTGGAAGTTGAGGTTTGAGTACGCTGGTTCCTGGAAGCTGTAGACAGTAGCTGGTCCACATGCCTACGCCAGATGAGATTTGGACCAATTTTTACTGTATAGCTGAGTGGTCCCAATCTTGTAGCAATTTCCCCTGGCACCCATTTTTGATTATGATAATCCCTTGTTAGCACCTCCTGTCCCACTGCAAAGGTTTGTAAGGGCCCCTTGCTCGTGCGCTGGTCGCACTGTTTCTTCTGTACCTCTCTGCGAAGATCAGGCTTTAACAAGTCTAGTCGCGATCGTAGATTTCGGCCCATAAACAACATAGCTGGTGTCTGACTTGTTGTGGCATGTACCGAGTTCCGATAAGCCAAAAGAAAATTGGCTAGCTTTTGCTGTACTGACAGTGGTTCTCTCCCCATTGCTCGCATTGACTGCTTGAACGTCTGGATAAATCTTTCTGCCAGACCATTGGTGGCTGGGTGATAAGGGGCAGATGTTATGTGTTTGATGCCATTTCTCGTCACAAATGTTTGAAATTCTTCTGAAGTGAATTGGGTTCCATTATCACTCACAATCTGCTCAGGCAGCCCAGTCCGTGCAAAGAGTGTTCGCAGACTCTCAACTGTTTTAGCGGACGTAGCGGATTTTACACAGAAAACTTCCGGCCACTTTGAATGTGCGTCCACTGCTACAAGAAACATTCTGTCCATGAAGGGTCCGGCATAATCAATGTGTACTCGCTGCCATGGGGTGGAGGGCCACTCCCATGTGTGCAGTGGTGCTAGCTTAGGCATGTGTTGTATTTGTTGGCATCCTGGACACCCTTTTGCTAAGTCTTCAATCTGTTGGTCTATGCCAGGCCACCAGACGTAGCTGCGGGCCAGTGCCTTCATCTTAACCACTCCCAAGTGGCCATCATGCAAAGCCTCCAGCACTCGTGATCGCAGTTTAGAGGGTATGACAACTCTGGTGCCACACATAACACATCCATGATACACTGACAGCTGCTCTCGCCGTACATAGAAAGCAGACAACTGGGGGTCTCCATGTGTTGGCCAACCTTTTACGGTTATATATCATACACTTTAGCCAGGACAGGGTCATTCTTAGTCTCCTTTTGTATCAGAGCATTCGTTACTGGTAACACGTCCATCTGTGCTACATTTAAACATGTCAACAGGATCTGGCTCAGTCTCTTGGTTAAGTGTCTCTAGCGGCAGTCGTGAGAGGCCATCTGCATTACCGTGGTGCTTTGTGCCCTTGAATTCAATGTCATAGGAGTGTGCACCTAAGAACAAAGCCCAACGCTGTAGCCGTGCAGCTGCCATTTCCGGAACACCTTTCCTGGGGTTAAAGATGGAGACTAGGGGTTGGTGGTCAGTGACCAATGTGAATTTCTTGCCAAACAAATGCTGGTTAAATTTCTTTACTCCCCACACTAGACTTAGGCCCTCTCTATCAATCTGAGCATAATTGCGTTCTGCTGCTGAAAGAGATCTTGACGCAAAAAGCTATTGGTCTCTCTGAGCCATCCTGCATCTTGTGCGATAACACAGCACCAACTCCATAGGGGAAGTCACAAGCCAGCTTAATGGGTAAGGATGGATCATAGTGAGTGAGTACCTTCTTTGAAGTAATCAGTGTTTTAGCCTCCTTGAAAGCATGTTTACATTTCTCAGACCACTCCCATTTGCTCCCACTCTGCAGTAAAGCATTCAAAGGGTGTAACACCATGGACATATTTGGCAGAAACTTGTGGTAGTAGTTAATCAATCCCAGGAAAGATCGAAGCTGTGTTACGTTTTGTGGCTGCGGCGCTCTGAGTACAGCATCAATCTTGTCTTGTGACTTGTGTAGGCCCTGCTTATCAATGGTATGGCCACAGTAGGCTATGGTTTCTTTGAAAAAAGTCACATTTGTCTTTGTTAGCTCTCAGTCCATACTCACACAGCCTAGTTAGTACCCGTTGCAAGTTCTCTAGATGTTCCTTATCATCCGCTCCAGTCACGATGATGTCATCTAGGTAACACTGCGTACCTCGTATGCCTTGTAGGACTTGATCCATGGCCCTCTGCCAGATCGCTGGGGCTGATGCAATGCCAAACACTAGACGGTTGTACTGAAAAAGGCCTTTGTGTTTGTTAATAGTAAGAAATTTCTTTGATGTTTCTTCCATTTCCATTTGTAAATAGGCCTGAGCCAAATCAATCTTTGAGAATCTTGCACCTCTTGCCAACGAGGCGAAAATATCCTCAATACGTGGCAGAGGGTATTGATCAGCGTGTAGCACAGGGTTCACAGTGACTTTGAAATCACCGCAAATGCGCAGATCTCCACTTTTTTTTATTACCGGCACTATTGGTGCTGCCCATTCACACCAGTCCACCTTAGACAAGATGCCTGCCTCTTCTAAACGCTTCAGTTCAGCTTCTACTTTGGGGCGTATAGCATAGGGTACAGGCCGCGCTTTGTTGAACCTTGGCTGAGCCTCAGCCTCCAGCACAATTTTGGCTTTCATGTGTTTCAGGGTACCAATGCCATCCTGAAACACTTGTGATGACCGGTTTAATAAATCAGTTAGTTTATCATTTGTAGAACTGTCACTTGTTTCTGGCGCCACCCGCAGGGCTTTAATGGAATGCCAGCCCAGTTGAATCTTCCTCAGCCATTCCCTCCCTAACAGTGGTGGTCCTCCATGCTTAATTACATACAAATCCTGGAGGTACTTGACATTATTGTAAGTTACATTTACAGGAATCCAGCCTACTGGGGAAATCTTTTCTCCTGTATAAGTTTTCAGCAAGACTGGGGTTGACTGCAATTTTACATTTGGAAAACGTTCTAAGTACTCTTCGTGAGAAATTACTGATAAGGCAGACCCAGTGTCTAGCTCCATTTTCAGTGTCTTTCCCTCAACTTGTAGTGTGATCCAAATTATTTTGCCATCTGTTTCTTTTAAGCTGAATAGTTCAAGGCAAGCTAAGCCCTCTTCGGCTGAGTCAGAATCTGTTTCTGTGACGTGGTGCATCGACGTGTCTTTCCTTTTCCACTGCTGCGGTCGTTTTACATTAGCAGCTGATTTACACATTTTCTGAATGTGACCTCGCTTATTACATTGTCTGCAATCTTTGTCTTTAAACCAGCAGTCACTTGCGTCATGTGATTTCTTTCCACAACGAAAACAAGCTATCTCTTTTGCATTAGTACGTCTAGCAGCAAGTTTGTGTGTAGCGCATTCTACTGTCGCCTTCTGTTGTAACTCTGTTGCGTCTTTTGCCGCGGTCTCCATTGACACAGCTATTTCAGTAGCGAGGTTTAAGGTTAAATCTCTTTCAGCCAAAAGACGTTTCTGTGCGCTTTCATTGTGTATCCCGCAGACTAACCTGTCTCTTAAAGCATCTCCAAGGCCTTCTCCAAACTGACAGTGTTCCGCTAGCCGTCTCAGCTCGGCTATATACTGAGATATGGTTTTGTTCGTTTGCTGGTTACGCTTATGGAAACGGAAACGTTCGGCAATTACCAGTGGTTTTGGAGATAAGTGGTTCTGTAACACTTCAACAATCTGCGTGTAAGTTTTATCAGCTGGCTTCACTGGCGCTGTGAGGTTACGTAACAAGCTGTAGGTTTTTGCACCCATTACGCTCAATAAGACCGCTACCCTCTTTTCATCAGCGATTTCATTAGCTTTACAGTACTGTTCAAGCCTTTCGACATATGTGGCCCAGTCTTCTATTGTGCTATCAAACACGTCCATTTTTCCCAGACAGGGAGATATTTTTGCTTATATTGTTTCTCGTTACTCACTTATGCAGTCTCTTTTTCTGTGTCTTTTTTTTTTTTTTTTTTTTTTTTTTTAGCTGGCTGCTCTCCGGTCCGTTTTCCTTTCTTTCTCGGTTTTTTTTTTTTTTTTTTTTTAACAACGCAGGCTGTCCGACACTCGTCGCCAATTTATTGTATATGTTACTCTGTTAACATGTTATTCTTAAGTAAAGAGGGAAACACTCTGACTGCTGGAACCATGTCTTTTACTTCAGAACAAAGCGCGCCACGAACACACTCCTACATTTAGTATCATTACACTATCGAACCTCTGACCGGAACTGTGGTAAACTTACACCAGAAAAGTAGTGCTCTTAATCAATTGCACAGATCACATACATAACACTTATATATGCTTTCTTTCTAGTATCGATTTTTATAACTTCTCTTTCTACTAGTTAGATTCACTTGTATTTATTACAAGCGCTTTGTTTAGAACTACGCTCTGTGTTCATAACACGGGTATTGTAGATTGTGGCTTCTACCGTGTTGCAGTATTACCAACAACGTCACATTGTTTTGTATGTGTAACAAAAGCTACGTCAATTCTCCCTGAACCCCTCCCAGCGCTGTAGGATATTTCGGAGTGCTGAGTTTCGTCTTGTTTGTGTTTCACGTTTATTTGAGAATTGATATTGGTTTTGTGTGCTGTTTATTTTACTATAGGGATTTACGAGTTATTTTCTGTTAATGCACGCTTGATTTTCTCGATACATTATTAACTGTAATTGTCTGTCTTTTACTTAACCCCTCCTATGTGAGTACATGCTGGGAGAGGTTCAGTGGTTTACTCAAATCTAAGACGGTTCCTATTGCTGCTCTACTCTATTTTCTTGTTTAAGATTTCTAGTATTGTAATTACTATCTATCATATTAGTAGAACCTTTAACATTCAGGCGGTAGCCATCTTGTGGCGGTTTCCAGTATTACATCTATTCGTTCTTTTATACGTATATATAGTGCTGCATTCATTGTCTTTCATATTTGTACTTGATGGACTCTGTTAAGTTATTCTTTTTGTATTAAACCTTTTTTAAACTGCATTGTCTGCGAGCTCATTCAATTGAGGGGGCCTGTTGTAGAAACCTGATAATTGTATATGTATCTGGGGTATAGAGTGTCCCTCTAGCTCTAACATAAAACCTATATTTGAGGGTGGCGTAGTCAAGATGGTTTGTAGGGGTGCGATAGGACTAGGAAGGGTCCTAATTACAGTGTCGCTACATTATTAATTCTTAACAGACGCCCTTACCCAGGGCAACTTGCAGTTGTCACAAAATATACATATTTCACAATACAGTAAGAGCAAATAAAATGTACTATAACTTCAGTCCTGATAAACAACTTTAACTAAAATATATACTTCTACAGTTCGATAATTACAATATAGTAAGAGTACATACAATACTTCCGTCCTAAAAAGAGTAACTAGCTAACTTATACACATTTGAAGAAACACAATATGTTACTGTATTTAAACAATCTATTCTGGATGTAGAATCGTGTAATCGCCAGCTTACACAAACCTCTTCCATCCAGAAGCAATAAACTCGTTGCCGTTTTAGTGGATTGCAATGACAAATTACGCGCTTTGCAAGGAATCGTACGCTCCCGTTGGCAGATAGCAAGGTTTGTGCAGCGCATGCGCACATCCATCGGGGACAGATGAATCCTAGGGGGCACTGAATTCACCGTACAAAAGCTGGGGATCAGCTAGTCTCCAATTTTGTTCCGCTTGTTTTGTCGATGCAATTGGTACTAACTTAGTACGCAGCTGGGGATGATCCCGAGATCGTACCAAGTTGCGTACTAGCTAGTACGGTACTCGGCTCCGTATTAACTCTGCAAGTTCGTTGCAATTGACCCAACAAGAATAACAGTTTACAAACACACATAGAACACAAAGTACAACCAGCCACTTCCCCAGTCCATAATCCGGTCCATCCCCACACTTTCCACAGCTTTTCGAAGCAACATTGCATTGTTTGCTGACTGAGTTCCAAGCCGTGCTTTAGCAAGCGCACAGCATCTAACAGGGACATTTTATTTAACACTGAATTTTCACTGCGGTCAAGCTATCAGACGCTTCCACGTTGTTACTCAAGCGCTCTGCACTAAAAAATCATTTGCTTTGTCCAATGAAAATCTGATTGTAAATTTACTGTAGACCTCCCTGACTAGTAATTTATCTTTTAAATGTTACATAGAATTCTGGAGAAATTTACGTACCAAACTCTGCAAGAAAAAAAAAGAACTAACGATGAATTAACAGTGTTTTAATACTGTAAATTTAGTCGTTCTTTACATTTAAACAAATGCATATAGTTTACTACAGGACAAATACGTTTTATATCATTAACTAGACTGGAACAGTTTGTCTATCTAAAAAAGGCATGAATTGTCGACTGATTGCAATCAATTAGGCGTTGCACTTGTTTTTTTTTTTTAATTAATTTTTTCTGTGTGTGCATTTGTAGAAGACTGACTGGTGATTTGGTGACGTTGGTGTTTTGTACTGAACTGTATCCCGTTAAGACCGCCCACGCAGCATTTGACAGGCTGCACAAAACGAAGGAGGGTTTGTGAGGCGATATTAAAAGGTAATTTCTCAAAGAACCTCTGGTGTATTGCGAGTAGTTTTTCAAAAATCGTCAAGCAAGATCTGATTTTTGGGACGCACTTCCGCATAGAGGAAGAAAAAACTCACTTAAAAAATAAACATAATCCACTCGCCCAGTTACAGCGAAGCAAAAGTAAATCGGCCAAAAGCACCATTTCACTTTTGTAGTTCCCAACACTTACGTGAAATGTAGGGAAAAAAAAAAGTAAATGTCCGTCTTCATACTTGTTTATTTTTTTGCAGATTGTTTGCAGACCCCAGGCACTTATCCACTCATATTTATATTACAGTAATAACAATGAACTTATTTTGACGTCTGTACGATTTATTGATATTGTGATGAGCCAGCCGGCTCAGTCACGCATTGATTGAAATATTTGCAACCTTAATTGGACTGAGCATTATGACCAATGACGGCATACTTGTTGAATAATTGGAAACAAGCTGGATAAAAGTAATGTACAGATGGACCAGAGAGCTGATTTTGGGGTTTTGACGCCTGTTTGGTTTTTGTTGCTGCTGAGGGGGTTCGGGGCTGCCTGTGGAACTTAAACAAATTGGAACGTAACTAAACGAACTGAATGAGGTATGACACAGGCCCGGTTTTTGGGATGGAACCGCATAACAGTCTCGCGTTTTGATTGGTCCATGTCTGTCACATGAATATGTCGTCACACAAGTGGAAAAGCTTGCAGGCATTTTTAACATTGTAATCTGAGAGAGAGAGTGATCTGCTTTCCACAACCTTTCCATTAAAATATAATGTGGTATTACGTTGTACTGATATAACAAACTATGGGTGATTACTTTATATGAATGATCATGTTATGCACGAATGTAAGAATTGGCTTTCTGTGGTGGTGTACTTTTTTCTTTCAAGTCGCATATATCTATAATCGTTTTTGCAATATATTTTAATATAAAATGTATACACTATTGCAGTTTTGTTACAGGATACATTAGTTTAGTAATCACAGTTTTACATATAGACTGCCCCTGTTTTCATTTACGTCGCAAATTCTGGGCCGCTTTGCTTTTCATATAACGTCCCAAATTCTGGGCCGCTTTGGTTTTTAGATAACGTCCCAAATTCTGGGCCGCCTTGGTTTTTAGATAACGTCCCAAATTCTGGGCCGCTTTGCATTTTCGAATTCAGCCCAGTTTTGGGGACTCAGCTGACAGCGAGTTTCTAAGTCATCCATGCACAGTTTACCATAAACTGGATCGTGAATTCATTTGAGAGTAACCCTTAGTACATGAATCAAAGTTAATGTATTTTTTAATCTCCCCAGAAATCTTTTTTTAATGAAAAAACAGAAATAAAATGTAAAAAAACCCAAAAACGTATTTCTTATTAAGTGAAGAAACAACATTGCACTGAAATAGATACATGACAATTAATTAAAGCAGTCGTTTTCCTTTATTAAAGGCTAATTAATATTAAAACACATTTTTGGGAAGGAACATGGTATTCCGAAAAAAGGACATCTCATTTTCTTATGTAACGTCCATCATTATATTGAAGTGTTTCAGGTTCTTTTTAAACAGAAATGAGACTGCAACTGTGAGTAGATGAAGGCCGTTTATTTTGACAATAATTAAATAATCACAAAATAAAATCATAAAGTGAGGGAAAGGAGACTGGGAGTCGACAGTGAAAATAAATGATTGTAGTAATTTTTCTTTTACCCTACCCTTCCCAGTCTTTTCCCCGCCCCTCTTTTGCACAAAACCTGAACTCCAATTCCCCATGCAACCCCTGCGTGTACCCCACCATGCAACCCCTGCACGCATACACCCACCATGCAACCCCTGGACGCTCACACCACCATGCAACCCCTGGACGCTCACACCACCATGCAACCCCTGGACGCTCACACCACCATGCAACCCCTGGACGCTACACACCACCATGCAACCCCTGGACGCTCACACCACCATGCAACCCCTGGACGCACACACCATCATGCAACCCCTGGACGCTCACACCACCATGCAACCCCTGGACGCTCACACCACCATGCAACCCCTGCACGCACACCCATCATGCAACCCTGCACGCACACACCATCATGCAACCCCTGGACGACACACCATCATGCACCATCATGCCAAACCCTGGACGCCAACCCCTGCACCACCATGCAACCCCTGGACGCTCACACCACCATGCAACCCCTGCACGCACACACCATCATGCAACCCCTGCACGCACACACCACCATGCAACCCCTGCACGCACACACCATCATGCAACCCCTGCGCCACACCACCACAACCACCATGCAACCCCTGCACGCACACACCACCATGCAACCCCTGCACGCACACACCATCATGCAACCCCTGCACGCACACACCACCATGCAACCTCTACACGCACACATCAATATGCAACCCCTACACGCACACACCATCATGCAACCCCTGCACGCACACACCACCATGCAACCCCTGCACGCATACACCCACCGTAGCAATTCTTTGCAAAATATATTTTCGGGTATTCAGCCCAATTCATGTCTATGGCAGTGTTAAACACATTTTCAGTCATATCTCTCGAACCAGAGCACCTACAACCACCGTTTGAAGGGTTCTAGACCAGCCTGAATGGTAACATGGCAAGTTTCGTAGCAATTCTTTGCAAAAAAATATTTTCAGGACGTTCAGCCTCATGGCAGGGTTGAAAAACACATTTCAGGCATATCTCTCGAACCCGAGCACGTAGAACCACCATTCAAAGTGATATAGACTCAGGGGAGCACCCCCAACCACCCCCTAAAACGGTGTGGTGGTTCACGCAAAAACTCCATGTCATGATGAAAAAATTCACTTTGCCAAGCCGTCCTGGCATCTGAACCATGAAAATGGTGACTCCGCAAAAAAAATCAGGTTCCTAACCCCCACAGAACCAGAGATACGCCCTGTCAAAAATGTCCAAAAACTACCCTTTTCGGGGTCATATCTCCATGATCCCATTATAAAACCCCTTTGGGGCAACGCCCACCATCTGGCTGTGGGGTGGCGTATGAACCCGTGGCTGATGTCTTTCTTTAGCTAAGACTCTTGTGCACGCAAAGAGTGCCCTTATGAGTTCGTTGGCCCAGGGGTCGTGGAGATACGGGTACGATAAGAGACCATCCCCTTCCCAATGGCAAATCCCATTATAAAAACACCATCGGGGTAAGGCTCGGCCAATGGAGGTCGTGGGTCGTACGAACTTGAAGGAACCCATTTTCTTTAGCTAAGACTGTTGTGCATCTAAAGAGAGTACTAGCGAGTTTGTTGGCCCAGGATTTGTGGGCTCATGGGGTACAACAGGAGGACCCCCCCCCCCGACCGCGATTTCCTATAGCAAAATACATACAAATAATGTCCATTATATATAAGACCTGAAATGTGCACATTTTGTAGTGTATTTATGCAACAGAAGCACCAATTTAAGTCCATTCCAAGTGTTTTGTGATCACAGTATCAGCTTGAGTGTATCAGAGCATAGTTTTGCACCAAAAGCGAGCAGAGGCGGAAAAATATACCCTATTCTTTAAAATATCACTTTGCAGTGCAAATTTGAGGAACGCAACCACTTAGCAACTTGCAAATTGGTACTGCAATTTAAAGGCCTGTAGTGTCAGACTGGTAGTCCCTAACTGATTCAAGTGTTTTTTGGAATGATTCTTGCAAAGACTGATTTATAAGAAAAAAGAGAGATTGACAAACAGCATTTTGCTTTATATGCAGAAACGGGCAACTACAAGAGGGTGTCAAACAAGCTGTGAATGTCCTAGGAGGCTACAGAGTACCTCTGGATATGAATCCAGATGCTTGCAGTAACTGTTCTTAGATGTCCGAAACCACTGTATCGCTGTATAACTGTATACCCTATAAATATCACTTTTTATTGTGTATTTGAGGAACACAACCAATTACAAACTTCATTTGAATTGCTGTGCTATCAGAATATCAGTGTATAACTTTGCTGGGTATTGCAGTGTATGCTGGGTATCAAAAGGCCTTCACTTTTACAAAAAGATGTCAAAATTTAAAAAAGGCCGTCAAAGTTACAAAAAAATAGGTGTGCTCCTAACCCAATACTTGTCTTTTTAATTCTGTGCATCCAAATTCTTGTAGTTAAAAGTTTTAAGAATTAAGCCTACTGTTTGTTGTTCTGTCCTAAACCAGCAGTTTGTCACCCAGATTTATTAAATAAACAGAGGGGGTGGTCATCAAATTATTCTCCATTTTATTGTAACTGAGGTACCGTTCAGTTGAGTGAAAATTGTAAAGGGGTACTTGAGCTGAAACCTCCAGATAGAAGGGGTAATGTTTCAAAAAAAAGGTTGCAAACCCCTGTCCCAGTATAAACTATCAGGAATGGAAAATAAATGTTAGATACAGAATAGGTATTTATTTGAAGCATTTGTTCAAGAGGCACTAATGTTTTCTTAAACCCAGAAGTTCTGATAAACCCCACGCCTCAGTCCCCATATTTCATGGAACATTACAGTATTTATTAATGAGATTTTGAAAATTTTTTTTTTTGGTATACCATGTTCCTAAATGTTTTCTGGGAGAGTAAAAATACATTAACTTTGATTCATGTACTAAGGGTTACTCTTATATGAATTAGCGGTCCAGTTTATGGTAAACTGTGCATGCATGACTTAAAAATCGGCTGTCAGCTAAGGAGAATATATCAAACTGGTCTTTGAATTCGAAAATGCAGAATTTGGGACGCTGCCTTCCCCGCACGCAAAGCAATACTACAGAATTTTGGATTACCTGAATGAAAACATGGGCATGTTTAAATAAACAACTGTGTTTTGATTAGAACCTAAAATCATACATCCTCTAACAAAACTGTAATAAACCCAAAAGACATATAAAGTAATTAAAATATAAATCGCGGGAAAACGATTATAGATATATGCTAAAAACAGCGCCATTACAGAAAGAGAGATTCCCCATTCGTGGCAACATGATAATTCCCTTAAAGGCAGTATCCATAGTTTGTTCAGTAGATGCGTAATACCACATTATATTTTAATGGTAATTGTGGAAAGAAAATCTCCCTCTCTCTCTCTCTCTCTCTCTCTCTCTCTCTCAACACTCTTCTCTCTCTCTCTCTCAGAAAAATATGAGTATGGAGAGTCTTCAATGTTAAAAGACTAGTTCCAGGTCTGACATATTCATGTGACAGACATGGAACAATCAAAACGTTTGACTGTTATGCGGTTCCATCCCAAAAAACTGGGCCTGGTCAGGGTTTGAAGAATCATCAACTGAGAATGAAATGCTTGAGGGAGAAGGGACAAGGGCCTGTCTTTGACAGGAAGTTTTCTTTCTGTATTTTATTTGCTATTTTAATGAAATCGCTTGTGTTTTAAACCACAGTTCGCAGGATATCAGCAACAGCCCGTCATAGACGTGAGGAGGACTTGCATGGACACAGTTAGTGATGAACCTAATTATCCTTGTTCTTAAACAAACAAACCAGCATAAGAGACTGAAACAACCTCAACTAGTTTAAGCCTGACTTAAATGGCTTGCTTGTGAGAACTTTTACCACAGTTAAACACAGAATGGTTTATGAATTTGGAAAGGTTATATAAACAGTTCAAAATATTGACTGAATAAATTTGTTGTATAATCTGGTTTCTATATGGAATGAGAGGTTTGGAGTTATTGTTAGGAAGGAAAAAGTAAAACTATTCCTGGAAAGTCTAATCTTCACTAGGAGATTGAACAATTGTCTAGTGAAAGGAGACAGCTGAGGAAGCAATGGAGAAGAGCAGAACAAAGTCAGAAGGATTTTGTATTTGTTATAAAGGGTCATAAAAGATAAGCTGCAACATTGTTTTGCAGATTTGAGCACCTTTTCTCATGATTTGAATAAAAGGAGCGTGTACCAACTTTTAAAAGACCAATTCAAATTTGTTTGAGAAGTTATTCACCAGTTTTAAAATGGCACACTAAAAGCATCTAAGTTTGAGCTTATTTTGAGGAAACGATAGATTCAAAAAGAAGGCCCTATGTAATTCATTCAGACATCCCACCTTCAATCCCCCAGAATACCAAATGGAGGAAACATCCTTGTTTTTTGTAACTGTTTCTAAAAAAGCATTGTCCATCATTGCCTGTACTAAATTGATACCCAGATCATTTTTAGGAGTTTTAAATAAATATCCTGTTTTTTTGATGAAAGTATAGGGAAAAACAGGTTGTACCAAGAGCATGTTCAGCAGGTGGAGTCTTTATACCTAAAGAAAAAAAATTCTACAAGCATCAGTTATTTTGCAGATTTCCCTATTAAACATAGAAGGGCAAGATTTTTTCAGCATTTTGCTCAGAGATTGTCAACACAGCCTATTAAAGAACAGGTTCATTGACACTTCAGTACAAAAAGCGGGCATTCCAGGTTTCCTAGGTTTTAGAACACATCCATCTGAGTGGACAAGCAAATTGAATAAAAAGGGATTGTATAAAAGAAGTCCATGTGACATTCCTGGATTTAATAATAAGTATTTCAGTGCCACATGAAATTCTTTGGCAGCATTTGATTTTTTTCAGTGTACACCCACCATGAAAAAAAAAAAAAAAAAAAAAACTTTGAGATTTGCACAGCAGACAGTTCTCAGAAATCCAGCATGCATGGCAAAAAGCCTGGTTGGAATGATGGACTGAACGGGCATTTCTCCACTGGCTTTTAAACAGAGGCAATGTAAACATTTTCATTCATCAAAACTATATTGTAGGAGATCCGTGGCTGACTGACCCTTACTTGACCACTTTTACTGCATATGGATGATTTTCCCAGAAGACATGAATTTGTTTAAAAAAAATAGTTGTTGGGCAAATGTTTTAAAGCTATAAAATTGAAAAGTCACCATATTGCAATTTTTCTGTATGTCACTAAACTAAAGAAAGCATCTCAAAATTAATATTGAAAACAGTTTTTAAAATTTTTCAAATGGTTCCTGCCATAGCAACAGTATCTTCAGTAACAGCTGTAAAGCACGTTCTTGCGTCAACCAGCAGCAGGAAATCAACAACAGAGACTTGGGGCCCAGTTTGCTGCCTCAAGAAGTCCTGATTGCTTTCTCCTGAGAGGATGCTAACATTTAATAAACAAACAGAAAAATAAAAGGTTGGAACAGAACACAAAACAGGATGCTTAAGGCTACCTAAAAATAAACAGGTAACCCTTGTGGTAGACACAGACAAACACTGCATTCATTTTTCTTATTTTATACCTTACAATTAAATGTTTGAAAATCCCGTTCTGTTCCTGTTGTACACACCTCCAAAGTCACTAAACGTCATCTATTTATACTGTTTGTGAAAATTCAATTACAATGCTAATTATTCACTTGAATCCCAGCACGTGCTTCATAGTACCCGTTAATATGTTAGATACAGAATCATCTTCACGTGAATGAAGCCATTCTTTCAAATATAATTATACACTTTAAACACCGTTTTCACATTTGTTTTGTTCCCGAAACCAAAAGAGTCCCCAACATTTCATGCAACTTACAGTATTTACAACATTGATTTTGAAAATCTTATTTAACACTGGGGCGGGCACTTTCCCACATATACCCCACAGGGCGAGGTGATCCACATGGCCTCAAAGACTGAAGCCCAGCACTGATCCAGGCCAAAAACAGCCGGCTTTGCAAGGGCGTATATCAGGCTTATGTCTTTGTGTGGGATTATGGCCTACCAGCCCAGCTGCTGCCTTCCCCGCACGGCTGACAATATGCAGAAAGTTATTTTGAATGAAGCTGAATGTTATTGTGTGATTGCATGTTTAAATAAATGACATTGTTTTGAGTAGAACCCTAGTAAATCATTCCTGCTGTGTAACAAATATGGGAAACCTGGTCCCAAAAGAAGCTAAAATAATTAACGGGCCGGCATAAATCTGGGGAAAGACCTCGTGACAGCCTGGAGAGACAGCTGACAGAAGGAAAAGAGACCCCATTGGGGCTGGCAAGGGTTAGCTAGACCCAGCTCCAGCAGTATCCAGATCAGTGTTTACAAGAGGCAGAGGCAGACACCAGCCCATGGCTTCTAAGAAATTGGAGGCAAATACCCCTAGAGTCTCTGAGACTCAACGTTGGACAACACAGTTAACCCACTTAGGAACAGAAACTGATATGAGTATGGAGAGTACTTCACAAAAGACTAGTTCAAGGTCTGCAGTTAGCAAAGACATGGAACTCCAGGTTTGTGTCTGCGGCTGGAGCAAGGCGACAGCCCCTCGGTCAGGGGTTTGAAGATTCATCAGCGGAGAATGTAATGCTTGAGGGAGAAGGGACAAGGGCCTCGGCAGCTGATCAGTACTCTCTCCTGTCAGTCAAGTCAGGCGAATGAAATCCAGCTCCTGGAAGCAAACCACAGTTCGCGGGATATCAGCACCCCTGTCATAGACGTGAGGAGGACTTGGATGGACACAGTTAGTGATGAACCTAATGATCCTTGTGAACCCAGTCAGACAAACCAGCATAAGAGAGCAAAGAACCTCAACTGCTCTGCAAGCCTGGAGTTAAATGAGGCCAGAGCTTGTGAGAACTCAGGGACACAGTAAACACAGATCTCTGCTTTGGCGTTGGAAAGGTTAAGTGGAACAGTTGAAAAGAAGCCTGAATAAATTTGGGGACATCATCCTCCTGCCCCCCCAAAAAGGTTTGGGTTGAAAAAAGGAAGGAAAAGTACAAACTATTCCTGGAAAGTCTGAACCAGCAGGCAGGAGATTGACTCTGCTGGTGGAAAGGGTCCCAGGGCTGAGGAAGCAATGGAGAAGAGCAGAACAAAGTCAGAAGGAGGGACTCAATCTTTTACAAAGGGTCATAAAAGATAAGCCCAACATTGGCTGTGGAGCTGAGCACCTCCCTTTTACAAAAAGAAGGAGCGTCAGAGAGCTAACCTTTTTAAAGACCAATTCAAATTTGTAAAGAAGTTATTCACCAGTGAGAAGAATGGCACACTAAAAGCATCTAAGGCTTGAGCTGGAGAAATATTTTGAGGAAACGCATAGATTCCCAAAGGCAGGAGCCTATGTCAATTCCTTCAGACATCCCACCTATCAATCCCCAGAATACCAAATGGAGGACTGTGCACCTAAGGCTGGGAAAAAAGTAGGCAGTGAGCCTGCTGAAAAAGATGGGGAAGGGCTTCATCATCTCCAGGGCCTAATGGGGACAGCAGGCATTCACCCTCTGCTGGTGGGCCTGCTACCTGGGCTGCTGTTCCTTTGAATTGATGAAAGTGGCATGGGGAAAAACAGGTTGTCCAAGGTGCATGGGGCCGTGTTCAGGTGATATGCCTCCCATCCTCAAGTCCAAAATCCACAGGACCAGTCGTTATGGCCCTATTTCCCTCCATTAAACATTCTCCAGAACCAGCCCGATTTTTTCAGCATTATTGCTCATATTTTTTTTTATTTATTTAAGAACTGCTTTTTTGACACTTTTTTAAACAAAAAGCGGGTCTGATTCCAGGTTTCCTCCCATGCTTAGAACACATCAAAAGTGATCGGCAGCAAATTCAACCAGCAAAAGGAAAGGAAGGAGCAGAGATGTGACATTCCTGGATTTGGCTAATGCATATGGTTCAGCATTTAATAAACAGAACTAAAATAAAAGGTTGGAACAGAACACAAAATTTTTTTCGTTGAGCCAAAATAAACAAACAAACAAAGCCTACACAGACAAACACGGTGAGTTTAGTTTTTCAATTTTAGAATTCAGCACTACATGGCAATGCCTCCACTTGGAACACACCTCCAGGATGACTTTCTCATCTATTTTACCATTTGCAATGGAAGTAATCAATTAATTATTCAAAATGGGTAGTGGGAGGAATTCATTGGCTTCTGGACCCCGACTACCACCAATTATACACATTTTATCTACATGGATGATGTGCCATCCATGACTAAATAATAGCCTGCACTTTAAACACATTGGGCAAACACACCATTAACATTGAATATCCGTGCACCAATCCCACTAACATTAACACATCTCTATAATACAAAGGCAAAACAGTAGAAAAACGTTCTTCATTAATGGTGGGCACTTTGCAGTATCTGAGAAGCCAGTGAAAAGTCTGGGGAGATGGTACGACGGGGATCTAAAGGACACAGTTTGTGTGGGAGAAGTTAGACAACAAGCAATGGAAGGGTTGAAGAGCATCGCTTTACCAGGCAAATGAAAACTCTGGTGCTTTCGGTTTGGTCTACTGCCGAGGTTGCTGTGGCCACTGACTGTGTACGAGGTTTCTTTGACAACAGTAGAGAAGCTGGAAGCTTTAATCAGTTCATACATCAGGAAATGGTTGGGAGTTCCACGCTGCCTCAGCAGAGTGGGACTTTATGGTAAAGGAATACTGCAGCTACCAGTCTCTGCTCTAACCGAGGAGTTTAAGTGCGCCAATGACCGACTGGAAATGACATTAGTAGAGTCACATGACAAATGCATAAGGGAGGCAGCACCTGTGTTGAAAACTGGAAGAAAGTGGGCAGCAAAGAAAGCTGTGGAGGATGCAAGGGCTGCCCTTCGAATTGGTGATATCATAGGGCAAGTTCAGCATGGAAGAGGGGGTCTTGGTCTCAGTTCAGCTCCTCCTACATGGCACAAGGCAGCCCCAGCTCAATGGAGGAAGCTGGTAGTCAACGAGGTGCAAAAGCAGGAGGAGATGATGTGCATAAAGGCCATTTCCCAAGCCAAGCAGGGAGAATGGATGAGATGGGAGAGTGTGGAACAACGCAAGATTGGCTGGCAAGACCTATGGTCAATGGAACAGATCAGGATCAGTTTCCTCATCAGGTCAACATATGATGTTCTCCCATCACCACAGAACCTAAACCTCTGGGTAGGAGAGGATCCCTCATGTCCTTTGTGTTCATCACCTGCAACATTAAGGCACATTTTGACAGGATGTAAGGTGGCTCTTATCCAAGGACGGTTTACTTGGCGCCATGACCAGGTGCTGTGATGTTTGGCCTTAGCATTGGAAGACAAGCGTAACATGACCAATAAGTTGCCACCAGTTCCATCAAAACAATACACACAAAAGACAACATTCCTCCGCCCAGGAGAGCAACCACCAAGAAAAGGTGTAAAAACCAATCCTCGCCCAGGACAACTGGAAGCTGCTAGAGACTGGAAAATGCTGGCAGATGTTGGTCAACGGCTTATTTTTCCACCTGAGATTGCCACCACTAACCTTCAATCAGATATTGTCTTGTGGTCTGGATCAGCACGCCTTGTTCACCTGGTAGAGTTAACAGTGCCATGGGAGGATGCTGTAGATGAGGCGTATGAGAGGAAGAAACTGCGGTATGCTCAACTAGCCTCTGAAGCGAAACAGAGAGGATGGAGAGTCCGGGTTTACCCAGTGGAGGTGGGCTGTCGAGGATTTGTGGCACACTCCACAACCTGGTTTCTCGGAGACGTCGGATTCAGTGGCCAAGAGTTGCGTCTCACAGTGAAGAACTTATCTGAAGCAGCAGAGAGGAACAGCAACTGGCTGTGGTTGAGACGGAAAGATTCTGGCTGGGGATCTCAAGCACAATAGAAAGAAAGAAACGCTGATGTATGGGTAAGTAAGCTGGGCTGAGTTGAGGGGGGTGATGCTGGGACGCCAGTATCACCTTCGAACCCTCTTGAGGTGTCGTGGGCTAGTCGACGAAACACCGAGGATGGAAGGTACCCACTTGAAGACCCCAGAGATGTACCCTACTTCGCTCAATCCAGATGGTTGTCATGCTGATGCGCTGGGGAGGCCGCACTGTGGTTGATCCCCGGAGCCAGCATCGCAGCCGTTGTGTGTGCTGATGCGCCAGGGAGGCAAAATAGGCTGATCCCTGGAGCCAGCATTGCACTTCAGCCATCAACACCAGACAGAAGGATATCGACATCATCATATGAAAGGAAACACAAATGGATAGAGACACAGATGGATCACATCAGTTTACTGTAAAGCTACGTCTTAGTTGGTGCTTATCTTGGTGAGAGCCGAGTTCAAATCAGCAAGAAGTTTTAACATCTACTCTTGTGTAATGGAAATCGTGTCTTTTTTCAGAGCACGATAGAGAAGGGATTATATTATATACTACCTTACATTTAAGAAGGAATACTGCTACAGATGGTAGATCACAAGTTGATATATAAACAATCATGACATGAATTGTAAGGTAACCTATTGAAATGGTTTATGCATCTAGCCTACCATACATGACACAGGCTGTTTGTTGTCCTAATATATAATCAGGGGGTTTCCTACCCCGGTGAAGTTATGTTGATATCGGATATTTGAGCATTCACTACATTCTACGTTAAACAGTTCCTAGCTCCTACATACAAACCAGCAAATAACAGTTTATTTCACCTCATAAAAGATGTCATGCTAAGGAGCAATTCAAGCCATGTCTCGTTGACTTGCGAGTTAGTAATCTCTATGAACACAAATGATGCATACATATTCATTTTACATTGTATAATATGTTTAGCTATGTTTCTATTAATGTAATGTCTTTTTGTTTTATTTGAATTAAGAGATGGAACAGGAAAGCGCTGGGGGTTCTGTTTTAATCTCCTCTATTCATTCTGTGTTGCCAAACCTGACCACCAGTGTTCTCAATTCTGTTTTGCACACCCTCAAAATCCTGGGTGTAGAAAACTTGGTTGATTTCAAGTTTGGAAAAGATGATCTCCTGGTGATCCTCAAGCCAATAGAAGTTCAAAAACTCATCACCGCCTTTACAGTCACATGACTATTAAAATTGAGTCGACATTTCATCTAAAGGTTTTTCATTCGCATTAGATGTTTATACACTCTGCATTTATATTTAGGTTCCTATGGAATTGTGTATCACAATTGCATTATAATGCTTCAACAAAGGATATACAATATGTATTATAACCAAATTGAAATAAATACAAAATGTGGATGTGATATTTGTGCATAAATTGCTTATTCTTAATTTCTTAACTTAACTGATAAAGTAAGTGGAAGTCGAACACCAAAGTTGGAAGTGGATCTGATTCTTTGGTGAAACAGCTGCAGAGCAGATCAAGTAAAGCGCATACATTTTTCTTTAACCAAAAGACAGTTTCAACACTCCAGTGGAAGCGATACAAAAGGCATTCCTGCAAAGAAATTAGCTTCACCTCAAGACTCTTATGGTTCCACTAACTGGGATCCTGAGCAACTGCCAATTACATAGCAATGGCAAGTCAAATACAGCAACAAGAAGAAAGAAAAAAAATCAGAGAAAGAAACTGGGATACACAGATCATTACAAAAAAACATGATTGCAGCGTTTTACACTCAGGAAGGACATCATTCGGAGGAATGGTGTGTGTGTGTGTCCTAAACCTTCTGTAAATTATTTCATGTTTAATTCTAGCATGTTCGTGTTTGAGTGTTTTTACATGCATGATAAAGTGTATGCATACAAATATTTTAAAAAATTAAAATAATGACAATTTATTAAAAGCGTCTTATTTTGTTTGCTGCTGCAGGAAACTCCCTTCTGACTGCGTCACACTTCATGCGGAGCATTGACAATGTTATAGTTAATGAAGACATCACCAGCTTTGACAGCTTTCATCATACTGTTTGCATCCTACTACTGCTTGAGCATACTATACCCAGCAGAGTTAGGGGGGGGGGGGGGGGGGGTTGCTTACTATTTTGTGGGAATATGAATATCGATTTAAAGGTTATGAGTTACTGGCTTCTGTAGGATGTTGTCTTTCCACATTGGGCACTCTGAGATTCATATTTGGAGCACTCATGATGTCAGTGCAAGGATGAAAGACTCCCATTGCGTAGCAGTTTGATCCATTCCAGGTTTTATGAGCTATAGGCTTCTGTATACAAGTAAATACCAGGTGCTGAACATTTGCATAGACATACATGTGGAATAAACATATTACAAATACATTAGCTTATCTACATCGGTACAGTTTTTACAAGAGCCCTGCAGCTCATAACACCCGTAATGGATTGAACTGCTTTGTAATGAGAGTCATTTATATCCCTGCAGTGTTATGGTTCCAGAATACACCATTGTTCTTTCCAAAGTTGTGTAGAAGTACTTATGTATGTAATCGATTCAGTTATGTTACTAGATTAAATAAAAACTTCAATCCTGCCCGCTAATCGCAAATTACAAACCTGTACTCAGTGGTGGTGGGTTTTTTTTTGTCAATTTGTGGGTAGGTCAAAGTTTGGACTTAATCATGGCGTAAATTTGGGTATAGAGTATAATGCAGCTCTTGGAGTAGGGTTGGTCACTCCTGTTATACACCGTGCTTCATGGATTGTTCTCCACTGGTGGACAGAGTTACGGCAATGGAAGCGCTTAGGGAATACAGTTTCCATGCCCTACCCTTTGTGAGATCTCATGCATGGATGTTGTAAACTTACTTTCTAATCACCCTGTATTTCATATAAATTAAAAATTTGAACATGGTATCAAAGTGTATCTACATTTTGCGAATGGGTGAAATGAACCATTTTGTGCCAGTACTGGCATAGAAAATTATCTTGTTTAATCTATGAAAGAGCTTTTTCTTCCATGTGTTCAGTTAAATGCAATTTTACATTTTGTAATAAATGTAGAGGGTTGTCTAATTTTGTAATTTATTAGCCTGATTTTTTCACTATTTATTAATTAATTTTTTAGTAATTACTGATTTTTGTAACACTTTAAATTAAATGCAAAGTAATTTTAAATATGAAAAAACTTTAATTATAAATGATACAATCATTCACCAGTAGGAAACTATGAATTGAATGTCTATTGGGCAGCAGTGTGGAGTAGTGGTTTGGGCTCTAGACTCTTGACCGGAGGGTCGTGGGTTCAATCCCAGGTGGGGGACACTGCTGCTGTACCCTTGAGCAAGGTACTTTACCTAGATTGCTCCAGTAAAAACCCAACTGTATAAATGGGGGGATTGTATGTAAAAATGTAATTGTATGTAAAAATAATGTGATATCTTGTAACAATTGTAAGACACCCTGGATAAGGGTGTCTGCTAAGTAATAAGATGATAATGTAACTGTTACTTTATTATGAATAATCAGTTAATTTAGTTTTATTTTCATTCAAATCAATATTTCACAGTAAAATTAGGGAAACATTTGTTAGATTTTTAGAATGAAGTGTAAAGATGTAACATTAGTTATCTGAGATTATTTTATTGAAGGAAATATGATGCAGTTAAGGAGTTTTGCAGTATAATCACACAGAAGCATTTTTATAACTTTTTTTTTACAGTACATTTATGGTTAAACGGTATTTTAAAGAAAATTAAACAGTTTTAAACTGTTTATTTTACAAGCAAGACCATAAATGTGTGGTTTTGATTTATTTTACTGTCATTCACCGTGCAGCTCGGCTGCCAGACATTTACAGTAAAGTTACATTTTTATTTTACAGTGTACAAACACTAGCAAAGGAATGCCATTTCACCTTGTGACAGTCTTGATGCTAATGAACAATTTAAGACATGTGTCATTGATCTGCGAGTTTGTAATCTCTAGCTATACACTCACAGTAACACAAAATATGCATTTGAATGTGGTAGTTACTGTAGAACAGCAAATGAATCCATGACAAAACAGTATTAATACAGTTGTAAGAATGAAAATATTTCAATATACAGTTTTTTTTTTCCCCCCAAAAGGGTAGGCCCTACTATTGTATGTTTTTAATGTTGGTACAAAACAAGAACAGCAATAATAATACATGCCAGTCTTTGCTTTGAAACGTCCTGGTTTTCATTTAACTAAACAAACAAAACACAACTCGTCTATACGCATTTGTATTAAATTGTAATTTGAAAGTGTGTGTTTCCACAAAAGAACAGCTCGGCATAAATGCATCGTTGATAGTGCATAGAAACTTACAACAGCAAATTCTACCCAGGTGGGGTAAAGTGGTTTCTAGTGCACACGTGCAGTGGTAATGCTGTCTTCCGGAATGATAGACACAAAGCTATAGTTCAAACCATTCTTTATTATTATTTATTTCTTCAACACCCTTAGCCAGGGTGACTTACAATTGTTACAAGATACCACATTATTTTTACATACAATTACCCATTTATACAGTTGGGGTTTTTACTGGAGCAATCTAGGTAAAGTACCTTGCTCAAGGGTACAGCAGCAGTGTCCCCCACCTGGGATTGAACCCACGACCCTCCGGTCAAGAGTCCGGAGTCCTAACCACTACTCCACACACTGCTGGCCTCTTTTTTTTGCCTTAGTTTGAGGCTGCGAAATAATAAATGCTGACTCTACCCAACAATGGGTATTGTCAGCAGTCAAACCACAGGATCAGTCCTGAAATAATAATAAACAAACAGCACAGACAAGGCCTCTTCTCCTTATAGTGTGTGCTCTGAGTGCCCGTGAGGTGCAAGGTATTTTACAGTGTCCAGTGTGCAGTGTAGTCCGGGCTCGATGCTGGCCTGTAGCGACAGCTTCCGGATCGGGTTAGTCGTCTATCAGTGACAAACACAGACAGTTTGGTTTCACAAAGCAAACAAATACTTAACTCTCATGATTGCTTTTACACGGTCCGTTTCCTTTTTGTGCAGCCATTGTGGTAACACTATTTTAAGCCCTACATATTAGGCATTTATTATGTACTTATTTGTGACTAATTAGCACATAATTAATCATGTATAGCCCCTGTTCTGAAGTGAAGATTTCATTTTCTTTAACTAAGAACTTTAGTTATTATTTATTAGCAGCATTGTCATTAATGCAGTTTTGATCTAACAAATAATGCAGAAAGAAGCAATTATCTCCTGGGCATCTTTAATCCGTGGTGCAACCTGTACACTGAGGTGAAGACTCCAGGCACCCCACGACGCTCTACTCACATTAATGAACCTCACAAAAAAAAGTAAAAAAGCAAAAATCCTTTTAAGTAGGAATTTATGTGTTTTTGTTTTTTTTAACAAACTGTTAAAACTTGTAACAGTTGCTATATATGCTATGCTATATAAAACATACAATCTTAAATTGGAAATATTTTTTTCCAAAATAAGGTCATATATTCTGCATTCCTAAACAGATACAGCACCAACTGGTGCAATGTATAAGAACATAAGGACGTTTCCAAACGAGAGGAGGCCATTCAGCCCATCTTGCTCGTTTGGTTGTTAGTAGCTTATTGATCCCAGAATCTCATCAAGCAGCTTCTTGAAGGATCCCAGGGTGTCGGCTTCAACAACATTACATAGCATGGCATCTTGAATAGGGTGAAATAGCAGTTTTTACGAGTTTGTATGAGGAGTAGTAGTTGTTAATTGAGTAGAATATAGTGACTGTGTGAATATCGCATATCCACCCGAATAGCCGATACCCAATATCAACCTAACTTCACCGGGGTATGCATTGCCTGAGGAATAAACGGAGCAATTACTGAACAGTCCGTGTACGATGGCGTCTGAACTACCAATACAATCTGTCATTAAATACCATTCTAAAATGCCTCCAAAATACAGCAAGTCAAAAAGAAAAGGCCCGCACTTGCGCGGGTTGATTTTGAATTGGATTCACAGTCGGTGTTGAGACGTTCCAGCGGCATCTACTGTCTATTAGAGCCCTCTAGAACGGGAAGCTGATTGGATGACGGTACCGAATCGTTTTCTAATAATACCATATGTATGTATATTAAAATACAAGAAACATACGTTTGTAAAATGTATTGCACATATGAAATTCATGGTATTATAACAAAGAACATGAATAAGTACATTAATAAGTAAACAACTTCCACATCGTGATCCACCAGTACAGTAAAAAAAAAAAATCATCCTTGGTTCTGAATCCCCACCTGATCCCCGCTTCTAATTTCCATGCGGGAACAAAAGTAAACTTGTCATTTAGACGAGTATATTTTGATGTCTGAGTTTCGCGTTTCTGAACAGACATTATAGTAGCATTTTATAAAATAAACAAATACATTTGAAATGAACGATTCAATAGTTACTCACTTGAACCACTCGACTGCGCTTTACGCGTCCGTCTTTGTTCTGAAAGTGGAGTTCTGATGCGAGTCTTCCTCTTGGAACGTGTGGCTATTATTCTGTTATTCTGCAGAGCTACTGTGCTGTGTGTGTGTGTGTGTATATATATATATATATATATATATATATATATATATATATATATATATATATATATATATATATACTGTAGGGAGTGGCCAAGGTTGCGTCATAAATACTGACACTGGAACTGTGCCGAAAGGTTGACCAATTACAGTAAAGCAATACACTGGAGTAAGAACATTTATCAAAGACCAACTGTGACACATGACTTGTGTGACTCCACAGAGCCTTTATCATTACAATCATGTAAACAATTAACAAAGATGAGAACACATTTGCAGTTTGGTTAATTATTAAATATGAGATTCGCGCTTGCACTGCCTGCATTACAGATATGCTGTCTTTTACAAGTACAGTTAATACGTGCAATGGTGCAGTCCAGCATCTCCGTTACACATAGCTACAGGACTGACATCACCTGCACTTTAACAACGCATGTTTTTTAATGTATTTATTTATTTTCTGTCAGAAGCTTGAATAATTTCAGCTATGTAAATAAAGCCTGATTTATTGAATGTTTTCTTTTATTAGGAACATTGTAGCCTAATTAGTAGTAACACGTTGTTGCTAAATGTTTGTTTTATATATAGATACCTAAAACTGACAACCATACTCTTTCTAACTATGAATGCAAATGATAGGATTCATTGCTTTTACTGTAAACTGTGCGTGTGTTTGGTAATGTATCACTCACCCGTGTCTCTGTATGTGTATCTCTTTTTTGTGCTTGTGTGCATCTATGTGCATGTACTGTACCTGCCTTTCTATTGGATGGCTATTTTATACCAGGATTTGGAACCCTTCTACCATATCTCAACTCCAGTACAGTATGACTAACTAGAACCTGCCCCAACCAAAACACAAACTGTACATCACATCTGTCTGTGTGTGTGTGTGTGTGTGTGTGTGTGTGTGTGTGCCACCGAGCCCTCCTGATTGGAACCCAGACCTCCAGCGGTGAAAGGCAGGAATGACTGAGACAAAGGAAGCTAATTCTTGTTACCAAAATGTCTCATATTTTTATGTTCTAATAGGATCTTTAATAGGAGCACCAGCAGGGAAAGGGCGCTCCACAGATACACAAGTATATTATGCATGAGATTTTCTGTGTGACAAAAAAATAAACTCAAGATTCAGATCAAGAGAGCATGGTAAAATGATGGGTAACTTTAAATGTGCAATACAGACCCTACAAGTTTAATTTTTTATCTTTTATTTAAACCATTATCTAATAATTCATTCTTACTGTGCACTTTGTTTGGATTGATTTTAAAGTCTGCCGTTTCCCAGCAATGTAAGTTTCATTATTACTGTGCACTTTGTTTGGATTGATTTTAAAGTCTGTTTCCCAGTTTTCATTATTACTGTGCACTTTGTTTGGATTGATTTTAAAGTCTGCTGTTTCCCAGAAATGTAAGTTTCATTATTACTGTGCACTTTGTTTGGATTGATTTTAAAGTCTGCTGTTTCCCAGAAATGTAAGTTTCATTATTACTGTGCCATTTTAAAGTCCCCAGAAATGTAAGTTTCATTATTACTGTGCACTGTGTTTGGATTGATTTTAAAGTCTGCCACTTCAATCAAATTGTACCCCATTCCCCTCAGACCACAGGGAATGTCCTTTCGGCTCATGTGTAGCAGGTGACATCATCCAAGTAATCACCTTTACGGACTTAATTTTCTGCACATGTATGTAATCTGTACATAACCATAGGTTTGTTTTAGCCAGTACATCTGTATTCCAGTTACGAGTTAAGGATGTGTAAATACATTGTGAGGCTCCTCACTGGCTCTGGCTGCTTTCTGCTTCACACAGGCTTGCTTCAGTGTGCTTCCTTTCTGACTGATCCTGACTTCCTCCTTCACATTGTCTGTGGTACACAGGCTAGTGAATTAGCCCCCTGTGAGACTTTCATTAGGAGACAAAATAACCAATTCTTGTTATCAGAATTGCTCTTATTTTTACGTTCTAATAGGAGCAACGGCAGGGAAAGGGCCCTCCACAGATATGCAAGCTCCAGAACACTGAGCGGTCATTCATTTCAATGCTCAGTTTCTTATCTTATGCTGTCAAGAGGTCCCTCTGTGTGCACAGCATCCACGTTGCATTCCTTTTAAAAGACATATTGATTGTTTCCTAAAGGATGTGCTAGTCCTTTACCGATATATATATATATATATATATATATATATATATATATATATATATATATATTAATCCCTTTTCTACAGATATGAATTCCTTTAAATGCATAAAATATGTTAGTCCCTTTACCGATATATATATATATAGATATCACATTATATTTATTGGAGCAGTTGGGTTTTTACTAGAGCAATCTAGGTAAAGTACCTTGCTCAAGGGTACAGCAGCAGTGTGTCCCCCACCTGGGATTGAACCCACGAACCTCTGTTCAAGAGTCCAGAGCCTTAACCACTACTCCACACTTATTTAAACATCAAGCACATTTAAAATCAATATGAAAATTAAATCTGGAAAAAAATGCTTCAGTTTACATCTTGTTTTTTACACTTTGCACCAACATTTAGCTAACAGATAAATCCGAAATACATCTTCATCTTAATTGGCACTAGAATGGCAAGGCCAAAACGGCCTTCAGTTCAATAAATCTGTAGAGGACACCAAGGCTATTAAACGTGAGTCAAGGCCGAAGTGTAGGATGCTGTGTCATTTTGCTTAGGATTCATATACAGTGCCCCTGTCTGATTTTCTGCATTTTTGCATATTTTGACACTGAATGTTATCAGATCTTCAACCAAAACCTAATATTAGATAAAAGGGACCCTGAGTGAACAAATAACACAAACATTTGATACATATTTCATTTATTTATTAAAGAAAGTTATGCAACACCCAATGCCCCCGTGTGAAACAGTAATCGCCCCCTTAGACTCAATAACTGGTTTCGCCACCTTTAGCAGCAATAACTGCAACCAAACACTTTCTATAGTTATTGATTAGTCTCTCACAGCGCCATGGAGGAATTTTGGCCCACTCCTCCATTCAGAATTACTTCAACTCAGTGACATTTGTGGGTTTTCGAGCATTAACTGCTCGTTTCAGGTCCTGCCACAACATCTCAATGGGGTTTAGGTCTGGACTTTGACTAGGCCATTCCAAAACTTTAAATTTCTTGTTCTTCAACCATTCTGATGTAGTCTTGCTTGTGTGTTTCGGATCATTGTCTTGCTGCATGACCCAGCTGCGCTTCAGCTCATGGACAGATGGCCTGACGTTCTCCTGTAGAATTCTCTGATACAGAGCAGAATTCATGGTTCCTTCAATGATGGCAAGGCGTCCAGGTCCTGATGCAGCAAAGCATCCCCAAACCATGACACTACCACCACCATGCTTGACCGTTGGTATGAGGTTCTTACTGTGGAATGCAGGGTTTGGTTTTCACCAGGCATAACGGGGCCCATGTCGGCCAAAAAGTTCCACTTTTGACTCATCTGTCCATAGAACATCCAGGTGCTTTTTGGCAAACTTGAGACAAGCATTCATGTTCTTCTTAGTGAGCAATGGTTTCCGCCTTGTTACTCTGCCATGAATCCCATTTTTGCCCAGTGTCTTTCTGATGGTAGAGTCATGAACACTGACCTTAGCCGAGGCGAGAGAGGCCTGCAGATCCCTGGATGTTGTTCTAGGGTTCTTTGTGACTTCCTGGACGATTTTATGCCTTGCTCTTGGAGAGATTTTGGCAGGACGGCCACTGCTGGGAAGATTCACTACTGTCCCAAACTTTCTCCATTTGGACAATATGGCTCTGACTGTGGTTCGGTGGAGCCCCAGAGCCTTAGAAATGGCTTTGTAACCCTTTCCAGACTGATAGGCATCAACAACTTTTTTCCAGAGGTCTTCAGGAATTTCTTTTGTTCGTGGCATGATGTGCCACTAGAACCTGTGTGCTGACAACTTCACTCAGATGGTAAGGGCCAAAGTTAATCAGATTAATATTGGGCAGGGTTGGCCCAAAACAGGCCTGGTTGTTAACCAAAGTACTCAAACAGCTGACACTAATTAGCCCTTTAATTGGGTTGAGTTAACTAGTGGGGGCAATAACTTTTTCACACCTGAAGATTGCATGTTTGATTACCTTGCACACCAAACAAATGAAAGAAACACCAAACTTTGGTGTCATTTTTTCTCTCAGACTCCCTCTATATACTACTACAACCCACAAAAAAATCTGACCAAATACAATGTGAGAAATGTGCAAAAATGCAGAAAATCAGACAGGGGGCAAACACTTTTTCACGGCACTGTATAAAGCTAATTATTGGTCACAGACTAACTTTTTACCTTAGGAGCCAATGGCTTTGGCCAAAAAATTGGTTGCCAAATCCAATTGTTGGGTGCCACTTTTAGGAGCACTTTGGTTGCTACCACATTCAACTGCTTAAAATACAACAACTTGTTAAGACACTAAAGTGATACTAAAACAGCCACTTCATGGCTGTACTCACTTGTTTGTTGGTAATCTAGCAGCTGATGACTGCTATGAACTAAGCATTTTATATTTAAGATATTTTGCTAGTGTTGTGTATGTAATTGGTGACGGCACCTACATACAAACTTGCAAAAAAATGGTGTTGCACCCCACGACAGTCTTGATGCTAAGGAAGAAATTAAGCAATGACTAAATTACTTACGTGTAAATACTTGTTATGTCTAATTGACTGGAAGCGCATGTTTGGAAATGTTAAAGAGTCACTATTTCTATGAAAGACTTTCCCGCTGTGTATTCGAGTGGTTTGGCAATAGTATCCACTGTAATCTCATACTGCTGTAGCTAGGTTGTCTACGATAGCAGTAGAGGGTTTGCTTTTAAAAACTTTTACTATGGGCCAGTCCGAGTGAAAGCAGTCTAATGACACCTTTGGTGACGTCATTATAATACTTAATACATGCATATAAATCATTTGCATTGCTCTAAACTTGTATGTATTTTTTCAGAGAGACATTTGTGAACAGGATGGTCAAGTTAGCATTATTGAACTGCTGGGTGATCGTAGTTGGACTGGAGAGTGAGGACGGACGTGTTTGTTTTGCTGGGTGACTGGAATGGTGCCAAGCTGGTTTTTCAGTGGAGTGTTGGACTTCGGCATTGACATGAGGTTGGAACTCTATTGGACGGTCGTTGACTTTTAAGTTTGAATTTCATCCACACAGGCACTAGATACGGGCTCCTCTCCCCCTCTCCTTTTGAACTATATTGATTGCACTCTGTTTGAACAGACACTAAAACGGCTATTGTTGGCACAGGACTGTTTTTAGTTTAATTTAAGTTATAGACTAATTAGTTATATTTATCAGAGAAGTAATACTGTGGTTCTATTGTTATTGAAGTGTGTTTGTAAATAATGTGAACCGATAATTGTTCTGTATGTTTTAATGTGTATGTGTGTGGATGAATGATTGTTAGAAATAGGGGCTGATTTTATAAAGTGGGGTGGGTTTATTTAATTGGTCTGTGGGAGGTGTGTGCTGGCTGCTCCTGGTTTCTGGTGGGGTGCTTGGCACAGACTGATTGTGGTCCTTTCCTGTATTATTTTATTGTGTGTTTTATTTCCTTTGGGTGTTTTTTATTTCACTGTGTGGTACTTTGATAAGAGTCTTGTTTGTAGTGTTTATTTATTTGTGTTCCATTTTAGTTTTGCACATTTAGGTGGGGGGACACTCTTGGTCTGGGCTGGGTGCTTCTGTCGTACCTGGGGCAGTCCTTCACATGCCCTCCACGGGCTGTGTGTGTGTAGTTGTGTTTTTTTTTTTTAATATTAAAATAAAGACTGGATCTATTTTTAATATTACTCTCCTGAGTCTTTCTTCTACCCATGTTTGGCCTGGTCAACCTGTTTTATACAGCCTAGCTTTACCAGACCTTCCTGGTTATTAAAGGTGGTGGCAGCTCGCATGCTACTGGGTTTACATCCCCGTACTTAATCCAGTGTGTCTGCAGTTCATACCGATGCGCCTGCTCTCCGCACAGTGGGGAGTATGGCTCACTACACTGGCAGCAGCAGTGGGACATAAGAAGATATAGCTGTAATCTTAAAATAGGATAATGGAGGGTGAGAGGTCACGGGGTTCAGGGACTCTTATTTATGTTGGGGGTCCGGTACCTCAGCCTGTATACATACCACAGACATTTGATGGTACTAATAGGAATTGGCAAGATAGGTCTGAGTAATTGGAGTGAAGAAATAAAATTTAAAATGTATGACTTTGTTGTTAACAGGGCAGGCACGTGAGACTCTTGGTGGGTTACCTATGAGTGTGTGCTCTAACTATTCTGATTTGAAATTGTATTTAGAGAGGTATCTAACCCCCCTGGCCAGCGAAGAGTGGAAACGGCTGCCGTTCCAGGGGTATCGGAGGCAGTCAGGGGAGACTGCTAGAGATTCGGGGAATTAGGTAAGGCGCTTGGCACAGAAGGCTTATCCTGGGGTGGGTCCAGATATGTTAGACATGCTTGCTCATTTTGTTAAACATGCAGGAAGTGGGGACCTGCGTGTGCAACTTCGTAGCGCTAAACTTTCAGGGTTGGAAGAGGCAATTGATTTGGCTTCTGAATTAGAGTTATTGCAGGAAATAGAGAAAGGGATAACCTTTGCTAGTGGTGATGAGGGTAAAAGTGTAGAGGTGGCTACTTCTAGTGTGTCTAGAGAACCTGATCCAAACCTAGTTAAAATAATGGAAACCTTGAATAGTTTAACTCAAGAAGTACAGAAATTAAAAACACAGGCATTTCCAGTAGTCCAGTCTGCCACAATAATTGCTGGGAGGCAGCCGCAACCTCATAATCAGGCCGGTAATCGAGCACAGGAGAGGAGATGCTGGCAGTGTAGTAGTGACATGCATTTAAAAGCCCAGTGTCCTGGTGTGCAGGGAAATGGGAGGGGGCAGGGGTGGTAGGTTACACTCCTGCCTGCTCCAGTTATATAGATCAACCTGATAAAGAGATATATTTTGGTAGTCCTGGGTTGGGGCTTTATTTGCAGGGTAGTATGGGTAATAGAACTATACAGTTTTTGGTTGATACAGGGGCCCAGGTCTCTTTGCTTAGCCAGGCATTTTGGATAAAGTTAAATGAAGAAGACCCCCGACCCTTAGAGGAATACAGAGGGAAAGTACATACCACAAATAAGCCTCAGATTTTAGATCAAGAAGCTTTTACGGTGGCCAGAGTGGTGATAGAACAATTTATTCTTAGGTTAGGAGCACCCCGCTACATAGATTTTTCTATAGATATGAATTCCTTTAAATGCATAAAATATGTTGGTCCCTTTAACGATATATATTAATCCCTTTAAATGCATATATCAACCCCAACATATATTAAAGATGTGTTGAAGTATTGCTGATGTATCGCGGTTGGTGGTTGTCTTTTCTTTCAGGGAACCAAAGTGCACATGTAACCGGTTCAACTTTGGTCGGCTTAATGTCTCTGCATTGTGTTGTATTTTATTTCTAGTTGGCCCTCTCTGCTACTATGTCCCCCTTTCCTTATCTCACACACTGACGACAATGATACTTGTGTACGGCAGGCAGTTTATTCAACAGCACAATATCACAGCAACTGTTAAAATAAAACATGCATTTCAGTTTCAGGCAGCTTCATTTGTTTCCTCAATTCCCTCTTTCCATTCAGAAGCGACTGGGCACATTTGCACAGTCAGTGTATAGTGAAGAAAAATAATTAAAACACATTTAAATTAAGACAAAACCAGAAACGTTTATTGTGTATACATCCACAGTGTAATATAGTCCCAAATTTAATTTAATTTAATTCATTGCTCGCTTATTAAAAATAAACGGCACACGTTAGTTTATTGAGAATTTCTGCATCGAAAGTACCATCTCACCAGAAACTGTAGGACTGAACAAGCTGCGATGATGGGCGGAGTTTCAAATGACACTTAGGAAGTAATGAGAGCAGCTGCGATGGAGACTGTAACTGTTGTCACGGCGAATTCAGTGCCCCCGATGGATGTGCGCATGCGCTTGCAACAAAACCCTGCGAACTGCTAACGGGAGCGTGTGATTCCTCGCTCACGGCGCAAAGCGCGTAGTTTGTCATTGCAATCAATTAGACTGTAGAGCTGCGCCTGCTGCAACGTGAACGTGCGCTCTGCTGCAAACGGGAGCGAGTTTATTGCTTCTGGACGGCAGATGTTTGTGTAAGCTTGTGATTTCAGCGATTCTACATCCAGAATAGATTGTTTAAACACAGTAACAACAATAACTATATATTGTGTTTCTTCAAATGTGTATAAATTAGTTAGTTAAACTTACTCTTATTAGGACGGAAGTATTGTATGTATTTTTAATATATAGTGATTATCGAAATGTACATGTATATATTTTAGTTAAACTTGCTCTTATCACGACTGAAGTTATTGTATATTTTACCTGTTCTTACTGTATTGTGAAATATGTATATTTTGTGACAACTGTAAGTCGCCCTAGGTAAGGGCGTCTGCTAATAAAATTAATAATAATAATAATAATAATAATAATAATAATAATAATAATAATAATAAACGCAACGGTAATTAAATGAAGTCTTGTGACGAATTGTACTTGTATGTTTCACAGACCACAATAAATAAATGGAGACACTATATGTATTTATTATTATTATTACTACACAAGTAATCTACCACGTGCAAATTAATCCAGTTATTTTATAATTCTGTTTAATGCAGTACAATCTTCTAAATGTTTATTTACTTATTTATTTGTAAGTAATTTCATTCCTGACAGCTTTTCACAACTGTCACACAAAGGAGATAATGATTATTTATTTGCCATCTGAATGCATACTCAACAACTTTTCTCACTTTGGTGTGCATTTGCTCTCAATAAACAAGGGGGCACCATATTTTTCAGGGGCATTGTTTTTTACAGTCACTGGAATATTTGGTGTCCCCTCTGTAATTCAAGCAGGAGCTTTCCAAAAAACTTCCAAACTTATACTGTTAGTGTGTCTCTCTCTCAACAACATTTATAACTCTGGTGTGCATGTGCATGCATGTGTGTGATATATTTAAAAAAGTTAATTGATTTTCAGGAAATATATCCATCCCAAAAGAAGACTATTTTCTTGGATCCACTGGGAGAGTCCAAAGAAAAAAAAGCGAGGAAGTGCCTTAAGAGAACAAGGTAAATCTTTCATTTTGCCATTAATGACATTGCTATTTTGAGACTCTTTAGCAATCTATAATAATAATATAGCTCCATTCCAAAATAGAATAATAAAAATGTATGTTTTGTCAATGTTACATTTGGAGTATCACAAAAATATACATTGTCTGCATTGTCACGGAGTGACCCTAACACCCTTCCCTTGTACACGTGCGAGCACCTTTTCTGAGTGAAAGGTATATGCGGCCAAGATGTCTGGCTCTTTGATAGAAACATTTTAATTTATTTGAAGTCTTCACACTAATGATGGGAATGAAAATGTAGAGATGGGAGCCCAGCTAACAAGATTGAAGTTTTTGCAGGTATCAGGCTTTTAAAGACTGTCACCCACACCTGTGAGCAGAAACGGACTCACTGAGAGCAGAAACTGACCCAAGACAGCCACAGCTACTGGAAGCAGGCTGATCTTTGGGATACAAATTGAACATTTGTGAAACTGCAGCAACTATTGTAATGACTGTAATGTGTTTTAGAAAATATTTTTAGCAGATGTGCACAGGCCTGTCGTGGTGTCACAGAACCAGTCCGAGTTGAGCCTGGTACAGAGTTCCAATCCTGTTGAGTTACAGGATGATTTAAACTAACCTGTATTGATTGAAATAATATGATATACTCTTTGTCAATAATTATAATAATACTGTATATGTTCTTTTCAAAATGATCTGCATACTCAGTAGAAAACAATGGATATTTGTGTGCAGTCTATGAAAGCACCTGCTAGGAGGAGTCAAACTCGGCAGGCTCTTGTTAGCGCATTCCAGTTTTATGAGAAAAAGTAGCTTCTTTCGATACTTTACTTTCATTACTTTCGGATAACAGAAGGTAGGAGTATTAGAAAATGCTTACGGTAGTGTCTCATACTAAATCAACACCAAAAATTGGCAAAAGGCTAGGATTAAAACCTGCTTCAACTGGATTTTGTATGAAGAAAGAAAGGGGTCAGACTTAATTCAGTAAAATAATATTAGCAACTGTTATACTGAAGTAAATGAATTAGAAATACATGTTATTAAATCATTTAAAGTTAAACTATTATACAAATAACAGTATTATTGTTAAAAGAACATATTAGAGTTAAAAACGAAAGTTCAGTACTAACTGACACTGTCAGAATATTGCAATAATTGTACTGTGTTTTAAAGAATATAAAACCAGCATAAATAATATTGCAGCAAATTATAAACAGGTTACAATGATTTGAACTTAGAAAACTGAACAAGTGTTAATGTTAGAAAACAAAAAGCTTGTCTATGTGCCTTTGTTATTAGTGCACATACAGTCTTGGAAGCCGGTCAGACTATTGCGTGTGGAAGTCTGTAACCTTGAAAGAAAGGCATCTGGGGGAACTAAACACAGAGGCTAGGTATTGCAAATTAGCAAAAACAAAAAGGTTAACCTTTTTTAGACAGAACGATATTTGAAACTAAAGACATTTTGCTCTTATTTGATTGTGTTGTTACTACCCATAGAGGTTTTAAAAAAAGTATTCCGATCTAATAATAGAGTGACAAAACTCTCTGAAGAGAAAAAGTATTTTGATCTAATAAGAAACATAATATTTAAACTAACAAGTGTTTTTGCTTGTTAAAGATCTACTGTAACACAAATAGACTGTAAAAGCAGGAGCTAGCATTTAATTTAATCAATTTAAGAATTTGTTCATTTTCTTTCTCCAACTAAACAAAAAATCTTACAGTATCCATTAAATTAAAGAATATAAAGAATATAAAGGGTTTAGTTTATATAAAGGTTTTACTGCAGTAAAAAACAGGAACTGTTGGAATATTAGACAAATAAAGTGTAAACTGTATTCAATAATTTTAGTAGAGAAAAAAACTACAGAATAATAGCCTTGCCCTTATCTGCTTGCAAGCAGAGCGGTGCTAGATATGGAAGGTTCTTTTTGGCAGTCAAAGTGAGATTTATTGTAGTCCGCAGTGTTGAATCCAAGGTCTTTCTATGATAAGAAAACCTCATAGCAGAAGGGAGCATTCCACGAATTAGGGGAGTGTGGAAGGGTGGTGGGTAATTCACTGACACACGGGAGACACAGATAATTTTGACAGCACCGCACAGGTGCCCAGTTTTATTTAGTGGGCAGTTCCATGTTTTGGCCCACAGAGGGCGCTGTTGTCTGTGGTCTGCCTATCACCAATGATAGACAGAGCCACAGAGATACCAGGGGTGGTACCGCACTGAATTATAGGTGCACTCGCAGGTGCTCAAACAAAAGAATAAGCAAAAGGAGAAAAGAACCAGGAAAATAAAACACAGTAATCAAAAACTACAAATAAAAGGTGCTGCACTCGGCAGCTTCACCCCGACCGTCGCTACCCGCACGGTCCGGGTCTCCATCCTACCCTCGCCGCTCCCTCAGGCTGCTAAAACCAATACTGATGGGGTCTGCCCACGGTTTACCCCGCTGACCCTGTTTTCTTGTCTTTTTGTTTCTTTTGGGGTTTTCCTCCCCGGCCGTGTCTTGGACCTGGACCACAGCGTCCGCACGTCTTTTTTTTTTCTTTCAAAAGGGCAGACCTGAGGGAAAAGCAGAATGTTATTTTATAGGGCCAGCAATCCCCCAAGACCCGCTGCTCAGCCATTCAGAGAGAAGGAAAGCCGGCACACCCACTCTCCACCTCTCCGTGTCACTGCCATGACTGACAGGCGGATATTGACAGGCTGCTGCCCTCTTCCTGCAGCACTTCAAACACATCAGAAGAGTCAGTACAGGTCTCCCCCTGTTACAGGGAGTGTGTTGTTTCATATTAATCAAAACAATAGTCTTTGTAAGAAAACAGGATGTCTGAATCCTGCTTGAGCAGGCAACTTTTAGAAACAGAGAGAGGTCAGGCATAGTCCGAGAATGGCAGTTAAATAAGGCTGTTATACTTAACATGTTCATTATAGTTTAAAATTAAAATGAAACTGAACTGACCACTGTATGCTTATTCAAAGGCAGTCTTTGTCAAATACTTTGTTAACACATATTTGTATATGAAGTTATACTGACCCATTGACAACACACTGAAAAGGTAACATAATATGCGGCTAGGAGGGACATATATATATTGACCCACCTTAATATAATCAAATAGAGCTGGTTTTACATATTATAAACAACTCTCATATATACACATATACTTGTATCATATTATTGCAAGGATTCTGTGAACTTTGGTCCACCTGACTTTTCAGAAAAAGGAGGAGTTGGAAAAAGAGAGCGATGAAATCATGTTTCAATATTTTTTGGCAAGAAGTTATACCCCATCAGTTTTGAAAAAGGAGTTGGCCAGATCCTTCTAGAATGTATAATTAACTTAAAAATAAGAAATGTCAAGGCAGAGTGATGATTAGATTTAACTGGGACTCCTGATGTATTCAATGGAGGGAAAATCCTATAAAAACCAAGCTGAAACCCCAGTCAGGTATCGCTCAACTTGCTAACTACAAGCTGATGTGATCCATGCTCTGAAGATCTCTGAAAAACGGATTGCTGTTTGGTCGTATTCACAAGTCTCTGCCTTTTGAAGACAGTTCTTATTTTTCAATATATCCTACACTACACTTCCATATACTGGAAGGTAAACATATTTGAATTTAAAAAAAAATGTGATCAACATCTACTGCGAGCAATCAATTAATTGTTTTGAGTCTAATGTGTGTGTGTGTGTGTGTGTTTGTGTGTGTGTGTGTGCGTGTGAGTGTGTGTGTATGCGTGTGAGTATGTGTAGGTGTTTTGTGTGTGTGTGTTTTGTTTGTGTATGTGTGTGTTTGTGTGTGTGTGTGTGTGTTTGTGTGTGTGGGTTTATGTGTTTGTGTGTATTAGTTATATTCTTCCAAGCTACAGTGTTCAAGAGTTTGTTATTTTAGCCAAGATGAAAATAGCTAAACTTTAGAGATGCTAGTTGGGCCCCATAACCCATACAGCCACATCCTGTGAAACGGTTCACTTGTATTGCACTTACACGTTACAGGATGAATCCACTGCTTTTTGTTATTTATATGCAACACAAACTTAGTTCAGGGTGTGTGAGCACATATTTTACATTTTGTATGCGTACATTTTGTCTACAAACACTCATGTATCCTATATCTATATATATCCAATATACCAAATACTATATATATATATATATATATATATATATATATATATATATATATATATATATAATATACCACGTACTTTACGCAGATGTTAAACCTTTTCTTTGCAAAGAATAATTTGTGAAGGTGTCCTAAATTCACTTTAAGGATTTTTTCTTGGTTTACAAATTGACTTGTTAAAACAGAGTGTGTAAAATCAAGGGGGTGAGGGGCTCTTCTTTAACTTGTCATCTCTCGTGGTTATCTAACTTACACCTGTCCTATCTGGAGTGTATTGCAGTCACTTGATAACCACATTCTTCACAATACAGTATGCAGACTCTTTGACAGAGGGGCTCCTCCTCAAAATTCCTGAAAATAAAAAGCTAAAGTTTGAATGCACTGAAATGAAGGAAAATAAATATCTCCCTCAGCTGGGAGGTAGTACAACCGTTTCATTGTTTACCAGGGGAATTATAACACGACTGAAATAAAATAGAGAAACTAGCTACCAATATCATCTCCATAGTATAATGTGCTTAATTTACATGATCAAATTGTATGTGATGCTCATTATATTTAAGAAGAAAATACATGCAGTAGACAGAACACAAATATTCTCTGGCAAATTGAACCCTTTTATTTCTTGTTGTCATTATAAACCAAGTAATATAATGTATTACAATCGCATTTCAACCCTTACTAGGCTGTTTTTAGAGATGTAATTTCATCTAAATATAAGTTACAAGTATTCTTTTTAGTGACTCATAACCAAATCCCAATATACCAACTCATAATAATAATTTATGTTGAGCACTTTTTCACATTTGTTTGTCTTCTACCGTAATCGTTTCAATGTCAGCTAGAAACAAAGTCACTACAAACACAGACACGCGCACACGCCCACAGTACAAAAGTAAATGTCTGTGACATCCATACAATTGGGGTAGTTCTAGAGCCTAGGCGCTTAAGTTTTGAATAAAGAAGATCCCTGGTTCAAATGTCACTGGAGATGTTTGTGGCATAGTCAATTCAACTGATGGACAGTTTGTTTCGTCTTTCCAACAGTTTCTAAGATACGTCTTGGAATGGTTTTGAAACGAGAGAAAGAGATTAACAGATGGACACTTTTAGGCTGCAAGCCCAATGTGACCAAACATTCCCTCGCCCCTGTATGTGGAAAACAACATGTTTATTTAAGTGCTGGGTGTGTCCTGAAGCCTGACGCTTGTCACAACCTGAGCAATTAAGATAACAGACAACTCTGTTGGTGAGCAGAGACACCAACAACCAAGGATAAATGAACCGTCCTAAAACTTAACGCGTAAATATTTTTAATGCCACTAAACCATAGGTAAGTACTAGGTCAAATGCATTGGTTCAAATACACAAGGGTAACTTTTTTAAATGATGTGGTTAACAGATGCATGATACTGAAGACAATGTGTCTTTGTCAGAAAATATAAAATGTAGGGATATCACAAATTCAAATGACAAGTGTAAAACGAGTAAACATGCAGTTTATCAATCATGAATAAACTTGTTTTGCTATGATTTCCATTACACGAGAGTAGATGTTAAAACTTCATGCTGATTTGAACTCGTCTCTTGCCAAGATAAGCACCAACTAAGACGTAGCTTTACAGTAAACTAATGTGACCCATATGTGTCTCCATCCATTTACGTTTCCTTCCATATGATGATGTAGATATCCTTCTGTCTGGTGTTAATGGCTGAAGTGTAATGCTGGCTCCAGGGATCAGCTTATTTTGCCTCCCCAGCGCATCAGCATACATAACGGCTGCGATGCTGGCTCCGGGGATCAACCACAGTGCGGCCTCCCCAGCGCATCAGCATGACAACCGTCTGGATTGAGCTAAGTAGGGTACATCTCTGGGGTCTTCAAGTGGGCACCTTCCATCCTCGGTGTTTCGTCGACTAGCCCACGACACCTCAAGAGGGCTCGACGGTGATTCAGGCGTCCCAGAATCACCCCCCTCCGTCCCCCACTCAACTCAGCCCAGCTTACTTACCTGCACATCAGCGGTTCTTTCTTTCTATTGTGCTTGAGATCCCCAGCCAGAATCTTTCCGTCTCAACCACAGCCATTTGCTGCTCCTCTCTGCTGCTTCAGATAAGTTCTTCACTGTATGATGCAACTCTTAGCCACTGAATCCGACGTCTCTGAGAAACCATGTTGTAGAGTGTGCCACAAATCCTCTACAACCCATCTCCACTGGGTAAACCCGGACTCTCCATCCTCGCTGTTCCGCTTCAGCGGCTAGTTGAGCATACCGCAGTTTCTTCCTCTCATACGCCTCATCTACAGCATCCTCCCATGGCACTGTTAACTCTACCAGGTGAACCAGGCGTGCTGATCCAGACCACAAGACAATATCTGGTCGAAGGTTAGTGGTGTCAATTTCAGGTGGAAAAATAAGCCTTTGACCAACATCTGCCAGCATTTTCCAGTCTCTAGCAGCTTCCAGTTGTCCTGGGCGAGGATTGGTTTTAACACCTTTTCTTGGTGGTTGCTCTCCTGGGCTGAGGAATGTTGTCTTTTGTGTGTAATGTTTTGATGGAACAGGTGGCAACTTATTGGTCATGTTACGCTTGTCTTCCAATGCTAAGGCCAAACATCGCAGCACCTGGTCATGGCGCCAGTAAACCGTCCTTGGCTAAGAGCCACCTTACATCCTGTCAAAATGTGCCTTAATGTTGCAGGTGATGAACACAAAGGACATGAGGGATCCTCTCCTACCCAGAGGTTTAGGTTATGTTGTGATGGGAGAACATCATATATTGACCTTATGAGGAAACAGATCCTGCTCTGTTCCATTGTCCATAGGTCTTGCCAGCCAGTCTTGCGTTGGTCCACACTCTCCCATCTCATCCATTCTTACTGATTGGCCTGGGAAACGGCCTTTTCGCACCTAATCCTCTCCTCCTGCTTTAGCACCTCTTTGACTACCAGCTTCCTCCATTGAGCTGGGGCTGCCTTGTGCCATGTAGGAGGAGCTGAACTGAGACCAAGACCCCCTCTTCGATGCTGAACTTGCCCCATGATATCACCAATTCGAAGGGCAGCCTTTGCCTCTTCCACAGCTTTCTTTGCCGCCCACTTTCTTCCAGTTTTCAACACAGGTGCTCCCTCCCTTACGCATTTGTCACGTGACTCTGCATGTGTGTGTTATGGCTGCTTTTGGTTGGAATCCACGTACCTTCAGAATACTATTTGCACACTTATTTTTCGAGTCTTTTTTCTTTGAGTTTTTTTTTCTTTGAGAAAGAAGTAATTGGCAGCTAGTAAATGTAAATGAAACCCATTTAAATAGTTATTTATCTTTGCTGTTGCATAGATTAGTGTTAAGCACTGTGTGGTTTTACATTGTGAATTCTATGTGGTTTAATATTGTTGACTGAAAAGACGATAGCAGCGGTACAGCCGAAATTTTCAAAGATTTCATTTTTTTAAAAAAAAAATTAATACAGTATTTGTATTCCATGCTTTGCCCTGTATGTTTCTGTAAGTTTGTTGGTATTGTGTAGGTATTACAACCTGATAATTGAGTTAAAAATGGTTTGGTTTTGTTGGTGGCAGCCCAGAGTGGCCCCTGGTTACGTTGTGGTTGCCGACCGATAGTTAGCACACTGTGGTCCCGTTCTACCAGCCTCACCCCATTGTAGCTGCCCTATACTTGTGCTACCATTGCCCCTCAGTGTAATACAGAGCCATTGCAGTGCCGCTGTCTGTCTGTCTGCCACTGAAGATCATTGAGGGTATAGTTAGCACACTGTGGTCCCATTCTACCAGCCTCACCCCATTGTAGCTGCCCTATACTTGTGCTACTATTGCCCCTCAGTGTAATACAGAGCCATTGCAGTGCCGCTGTCTGTCTGTCTGCCATTGAAGATCATTGAGGGGATAGTTAGCACACTGTGGTCCCATTCTACCAGCCCCGAGCGACCACCACCCGAAGAACCTGCGACCAGGAAGGGGTAAAGAAAAAGTGGCCGTCAGGAACTGAACCACAGGTAAAAATCGCTACTTCCACCCAGAAGCTCTGGTCACTTCCCTTCAGCCAGTCTTTCACTTTGCGTTTGTCTCCTCTCTCCCACATTCCTACCTCACCCGATCCTCTGTGTACTGCCACCACGCCCGACCTGGAAGTTGGACTGGAAAACCTGGAGGTAGGGTAAGTAACACACCGTAGGCCTCGAATACACCCAGAAGGGTGGTACGGGGCAAACCAGCGCCGGTAAGTAGTTTATTTTTTTTCTGCAATAAAAAAAATCAACTAGGAATTTGTCTGTCTGCGTAAACAATAACAAAAGTAATCCTTTCTTCTTATTTCTTTCAGCGCTGGTAGAATTCAAAATATAACCCCTCTCCCAGATCTGTGGGGAGAAAAGCCCAGGTGTCCAAAAGCTGGGACACCAACCAATAACCAGTATCTTGTTCCAGAAACAGTCCAATAACAAAAGCGAGTGAACAAAAGAAAACAGAAAAAATTAAAGTGTTCAAATTAAAACAATAAAGTAACAAAAAAAAGACGTGAATGTGAATCCCTTTGGTTTTTTTGTTTAGATATCACATATAATAACAGCCACAAAATACAGCCTTCCGCCCTATACTGTCCCGCACAAAAAGATAAGAATAAAACAAAAATAGTTTTTCCAAACCCGTTGGATCATTGAACATTCTCAGTGCTAAAGTTGTTTCAAATGAGTGTGATTCTAAGTTTGAGTTTCAGGGGAAAGAAGGGGAGAGGGGTGTTGTCTATATAAATCAGAGGACAATAGAAGGAAATGAGAAATGTTTAGCTACAACAGATAAATTAACTAGATTTTCTTTTCCTGGACTTAATGCTAATCAAGAGGTCCTGGCTAGAGAATTGCTTGATAAACATGCATGTGTATTTTCTACTGGCGACAGTGATCTGGGGTATACTAATGTCATTGAGCATGAGATTCCAGTGGTATTGTAGACTTCCCCAAAGTCAGTATGAGGAGTTAAAAACACACATTAGGCACCTATTAGATCAGCAGGTAATCCGGGAGAGCTGCAGTCCCTATTCAACCCCAGTTATCATCGTTGGGAAGAAGGATGGCTCCCTTCGAATGTGTGTAGATTATAGGGAACTAATGCTAAAACAAGAAAAGATGCCTATCCTTTGCCACATATTGAAGAGTCACTCGATGCTTGAAGTGGGGCTTGCTGGTTCTCTACAATAGATCTTGCCAGTGGTTACAACCAGATTCCTGTTTCAGAGAAGGATCGACCCAAAACTGCTTTTTGCACTCCTTTTAGTTTATTTGAATTTAATCAAATGCCTTTTGGACTTTGCAATGCCCCAGGTACCTTCCAGAGGCTTATGGAGAGGATACTCGGAGATTCCAGTCCTTGCTGTTATATTTGGATGTTGTTGTGGTGTTTTCAGTCACCATAGAAGAGTATATGCAACGGCTGGACTTTTGTACTGACTTTGTACTTTGTATTTAGGTGCTGTCGAACAGCATTGGGCCTCACAACTGTCTCTATTTGACTTTGACATTATCTACCAACCAGGAAGAAAAAGCGACAATGATGATGCATTGTCTCGTCAGTACACTCAGAACAAACACGACAGAGGTAAACTTTACCGCAGGTGGGGAGGTTCAGACAATGTTAGAACAAGTTGTTCTGGGCACTCGAATTCCATAGCTTTCTGAAACCCCTGTTAGCAATGAGACTCCATCAATAGCTGCAGAGTGTGTAACTGTGCAGAGTGTTCAGACAAGATCCTTGCAAGAAGCAGACCTCCGCTTTGGACGGTTTGCCATCTACTAGAAAAGAGGTAGGCATCCAGATCGTGCAGAAAGAGATGTTGGATGATCGCTCATTTTATCACACTCGTTTTATCACCAAACTCCTCAATAATGCGATCCAAGTCATTATTTTATTACTATAACATCTCAAAAAAGCTCTGCGTGTTCTCTGTGCGCTGAATCACAGTCAGCCAGCTTGTTTACTTATGACTGCCTTTTTTTTTTTTCGACTTGTCTCGGCTCCTGTTGCTCCCACTCGGCCATTGAATGGTTTTTCGGCTTTTTCCGGAGAAAAAACGATTAGAAACCCGTTTTTTGCGTTTCTAAAATGATGTCAGACAGGGCAAAGGGTTAATGTGGAGATGCCGTTTTTCACGCCACATGGAACCAGAACAAAGCTTATTATGGTTTTGGGGTTGCCTACCCTTTATAGCAGGGGCTGGCCAGACATACAATATGATCACCGGCTTCTTAAAGGGGAAATGCAAAAATGGTTAAAAGGGCAACATACTACATTCTTCCTCCCTTTTATTAGTCACCGTCCCATTGACTCAAAGTTAAAAGACTTTCTATCCTCTAAACACCTTTATTGCAGTAGTTAAGTACATACCATTACAGCAAATAAGCTATTAGCACTAGATAAGGCTGGTCCAGGGAATTCTAAGAGAGTAGCAGTCCCCACATCCCCAGTCTGCCCTGGGACGTAATTTCTTTCTGTAATAAAACTGATTTTGGCAAGTTACAAGGGTTAGAGTGCTTGCCAACTGTGGTGCCTATAGACCTTCTTAGGTTAGGTTGGATATCTTCACTTTCCACCTTTTCAGTGGCCTCATCTCCCTCAGCAAGATTTTCCAGGTCAAAATCAGATTCCAAGTGGTCACCTTCAGGCTCATCTCCCAAAGAACCTTTTGTTGGAACAGCTACTTCTATTCTCCTCATTGGATGAGTGTCCCAGGCTCCATAAAAGCCACCCTCTTCATCATCACTGGAGTTAGAGGATCTTGAAGAAGTGAAGGTTCTGGGATTTTCTTCATCAGGTGGCTGAACATCAGCTTCTTCCTGGCATTGCCCAGCTGCACCACACATGCAATTCGATGCAGTGCACATTCCGCGGCTCTTTTGAACCATCAATTGGAGCCACTGTGTAAACTGGTTTATCGTTGTCAGGACGTCCCAGGACTCGGTAAGAAACTTGTTTCCAAACATCTTGGATCTTGTGTCTTCCTCTTATACTGGGGTTTCTCACAGGGACAAGCTGCCCCTCAAGAAGAGAGAAGCCGAAAAAAGGGGGTGTATCTCATGAATACTGATAGACCCGACACCACATAGATAACACGGACATAAACAAACAAGATAGCTGCTTCCGCATCAGCGCTCAGAGAACATCACAGACATCTGCAGAGCGTTTTGAGATGTTATAGAAATAAAATAACAACTTGGATCGCATTATTGAGGAGTTTGGTGATAAAACGAGTGATCAAGAGATGATTTATCGGTATGTACTATTATTACGAGTTATTTGAAAAATATAGCGAACGAGGGGTGGGGCGGGGCTGGAGATGCCTAGTGAGTGCTTTGTTGTTATGCAGGGCCTTTTAAACCCGTTTGAGTGTGGAAAAAAATACTTTTAAACAGCGCGTCTAAAATTAACTGCGCGTGTGAAAATAAACTGGACCTGACGCGCCTGACGCGCATTTAATAAATGGACTGCAAAGGGGTAAAGAAACTTGTAGCTGGTCTGGTGGGAGAGGTGAGCGAGATACGTGAACAAACTACTGAGTGGTTTTTGTCACGTTTGTATTTTTATTCTTACTATCTCTTATATACAGCAATTATGTTGTGTATTGTGTAACTGAAAAATATATATATATATTTATACTTTGGTCTTGTTATTCTGTTACTGTAAAAGTAACCATAAGGTGGCCTGTGCTACACTAGCTCGTGGAAAGAATTGTTTTTCTCCACATTGTAGCCGTCGGCTGCCAGAGCCTTCTTGAGCACGGCCAGGGAGACCCCACTCCACTCCTTGGAGGCAGACACAGCCTTAACGATCAGATTGGACCCGCTGGGGCCGGTTTTCTTCTTAGGAGCGGCTGCCTTCTTCTTGGGAGGCTTGGCCAGAAGAGCGGCGGGTGCTGGTGCAGATTCTGCCTTCTTAATTGTTTTCAGATTCCTTTGCTTTCCAGAAAAAAATAATGAAAAGAGAATGTTCGCACAACTCCAGAAAGCAGAGAAATATACGCTCAGTGAGAACCGTATAGAGTCAATCAGCCGCAGAGCACCTTTCTCTCCAGGTCACTTGTGTTTTCTTCCACAGCAAAACGTTCACACAGAAAGCGAAATTTAGAGAATTGTGTCAAATAAATATAGTAAAACTAAAGTGCAGCAACACACCTTAGTGTTAGCAATATTATACACAGGAAATATCATGTTGTATTATTATGAAGAAACAAAATGCCACGATTGCTTTGCTGGATTGACTTCTGCTAAATAAACGTCAATATATTTATTGGAACGAAAATGTCAAAAAAAACATGAGATACTATGAAAACAGCAAGCAGTATTGCTTCATGTGTTAGAATTGTAAAATGTGTAAAAATCTGTTCTCTTTGGTCTTTAAGTTAGAGTTTTCAAGCACACATTAGCACAAGCTAAGCGCAATATCTCAAAGATCTTTTGTGTTTTAACTTTTATTGGAATGCTTGTTTTCTCTGTGGATCCAGTTTAAAAAGGGCAGTGTGGCGTAGTGGTTAGGGCTCTGGACTGGAGAGTTGTGCATGTATACATGGGTAAAAATAATGTGATAGATTGTAACAGTTGGAAGTTGCCCTGGATAAGGGGGCTTCGGCTAAGGAACAAAATAATAATAAACAAGGTGCATTAGTAATTTCCATGAAATGAATTAAACTGTAGAATGTAAAATCTAGCAAAAAATAAACAACGGGGAAGTCTTTCATTCTTAAACAGCCTCTGCTTTTTCTTTCTTCCTTTTATGGTGCCAATTCTGCTTCTGTACCCGAGCAAGGTACTTTACCTAAAGAATAAACCTGTATAAATGGGTAATTGTATGTAAAAATAATGTGATATGTTTTAATAATGTAAGTCGCCCTACTAAGAAATAAAATAATAATATGATGTTTCATTATTTTTTATTGTTTTCCACATTGCCAATGATGTACCCACACTTGCTGATATAGTGTCCTTTGTGATAAAAGAATAAGCAGAGACCAAGCTTCTATGTTTATCAACTGTATTGATATCAAAAGAAAGACTCAACAGCGGCGGTCTGCAGCTTCACTTAGTGGTTATACTGAAAACCTGGAACTGGAGCACAGCACTACACAACAAAACAGACCACTTCAAAACACGGACATCAGCTTTCTCCAAACAACAAACTATATTTCAATACAGATGATAGACTACTACACCTGTAGCTGATCTGAACACAATTTGAAGAATAAAGATGCCTAATTCATACAATTTAACTATAATCCTGAACTGATAATGAAAAAAAAAATCCGCCCTCACTGGCCTCAACACCACTCTGTTTCTCTTCAAAGTAAACCCATTGACATTCAGCAGCAAAATCTAACACATTTAAAAATAACAGTGACAAAAAGCAAAGAAAAAAAAGGAAGTTCAAGAACTGTAATTAGACATAGCCGGAAGAGAGAAAGCAGAGGATATGTGCAGCTCTGCAGTTCAGCTGGATTGTGACCCTTCAGTCCTGCAGAATCTCTCAACCTGGACTCTGAGATGCTGAGGTTCCTGCTGATCACCTGCTTCTGTGAGTCTCCTCTGATTTCACCTTGAGGGAGGGAGAAGGGAGGCAGGGGTTCCAATGGTCTAGTACTCCATGCAGAAAATATTAAAAAATAAACTTTATATAACTTTTGGGGAAAATTAAAAAACGCTTGAGTATGAGCCCGAGGTCTCCAATCCTTGTCCTGAAGGGCAGATGTCCCTCCTGAGTTCTGTTCCAACTGTGCCCTAAATTACTTAAGTTGACTAATTATTTCTTCAATTAAGTCATTTAGGGCATAGTTGAAACAAAAACCAGGAGGGACACTGAGGGGAGTGGGTTCAGAACCTCCTCATTTTATATCCTTGAAATCTTTGTTTAAAATGGAAAAAAACACTCTGATTAGGCAAATTACGAGTTAAATTTAGGGTTCAATTAAGTAATTGAGAGCTCAGTTGGAAGAAAAACCAGCAGACACTGACAGGGGGTCCCCAGGACCAGGGGCTGGTTTCTTTATGCACTTACGATGGTGTATAAATACGAGGGGAAGATCTCCATGTAATATCCTGCTTTGAACTTTCAGAAACATGGCTGCTCTAATGCATGCAGTGTATTTAAGGCAAAGACAGGGATATTTACAATAGGAATTTTAATAGAAGATATGTGCACAGTATTTTTGACACGGTTTTGGATGAACATTTGAAGAGGGAGGATATCCAGAATCATTTTACATTTCTTGAACCGTTTGTGCACCGGCAAACAAAGAGACATTGAGCTCTATCAACAGCAGTGCAATTGTTATTCCTTCACTAAAAGAACTCATTCTGTTAGCAATGCTCTGTTGTACATTTTTTTCTTTTTTGAGATACTTGTTATGCAATTGTTAAGTTTGGAAAAGTACAAATCTCTATTAATTTGAACTTCTTCTAGAAGGACAGCCAACAACTTTCCTTGTTACTATGTGTGTATATATATATATATATATATATATATATATATATATATATATATATATATATAGTTTCTAATGTTCTAATGTGTCGCATGTGTTTTGATAGATGTGATCATTCGTATTACATTTAGACATTATTTGTCAAGGCAACGCAATGCTGTTTTTATGGTGCAGCTATATCCTCCTGAGACCCAGCCATTGACTCAATTTTCAGGTAATATGGCATTACTGGCCGTCCTGTCGGACACGGACACCGATTCAAGTGGCTTATAGGGCAGCAGTGTGGAGTAGTGGTTAGGGCTCTGGACTCTTGACCGGAGGGTCATGGGTTCAATCCCAGGTGGGGGACACTGCTGCTGTACCCTTGAGCAAGGTACTTTACCTAGATTGCTCCAGTAAAAACCCAACTGTATAAATGGGTAATTGTATGTAAAAATAATGTGATATCTTGTAACAATTGTAAGTCGCCCTGGATAAGGGCGTCTGCTAAGAAATAAATAATAATAATTATAGAAACTGGTGATAACCGATCACATTAGCAGGTGATAAATGGTGGAAAGACCAATCATATTTGAACTTACAATCGCACAATATAGAAACGAGCGCCAGGATTGAGAAGCACTGGTCCATTAGAGGCTGATCACAATTGACTTTGTCTTCAATATTTACCAACAGGAGTAATTTAATACACAATTTAGATTTATTTTTTAAAAGCTAATTCATGCCTCTTCATAAAATTGCAGTTTTTTATTCACATTCTTTGAAATAGTCTCTTATATTAAAACAAATTCAGATACTTGTATTCTTAGTATATCATTTATGTACTTTGTAAAAGATATTCAGTATACTGTGCATTTATTATACAGCATATTCATATTGTAATTATGTAGTATATTGTCGATACATTATAATGTATAATACTGTAGGCTAGATGTTTAGTAAATATATTGAATAATCTAATCATGCATTAGATCTGTACTGAAGCTGTCTCTGTTTCTTCCAGGTCATCTCTTTGGAAAGCAGAACACATTTCCAGTAGCAGGTAGGTATCTTTCACTGTTTCCAAGCAGATCAGGTCATGTTACTGAAAAGCTGCAAAACTGCACTGAACTTTACAAGGAAATGTGATCACTTGTTACAAAACCACAGTGAAGCCATCAGTGCATCTTCAATATAAAAATCATGGTAACACGTTACATTGGCCTGTATTCATCAAGGGTTTTACAGAAATTTGCTATTTCTGACACTTTTTCTAAAGAGAATAAGCAGTAAAATGAATGAAAAATTACTTACTTACACAAATCATCTTTAAATCAAACTGTACCCGCTGTGACGTACGCATGTTAACTCTCATTTGCATTTTATTCAAGTTTAAACAAATGTCGGAAATAGAGAATTTGTGTAAAAACCCTTGACGAATATTGGCCATTGTACCTGTAATTACTGTATATTTACATAGTAGTCGCTTTGTAGATACATATGTACCTATACATAAAATTCCAATGGTATTATGCATATGCAATCAATTTGTAAACATACAGCCCAGAACACAATGCACGATGCCATGGTCGCGTCTCTCTCGGGGAGGTCGCGTCGCATACATACACACATTATTAAATTCGACAAATGGGCACCACAGCTGACAAGTATATATGGAGCGCCATTTGTGCCAAAACTATCCAGCCATTAATTTGTCAATTTGTTTGTCAATTCATGAATTCGTCCATTTGTCCAGCAATTCGCACTGTGCTTGATGCATTTTTTTAACATTTCACAACATTTCTTATGCCTCCATTGACACTCCATACGGAAGTCTCCATTGAAAATCAGCTGAGTCGAATATCTTGTTCAATAGAATATCTTTGGAAACGCCCTTCTAATAAACTGTAATATTATTGGCTGAAGCAGTTTTAAGTGAGGCTGGATTTTCATTGGTTAAAATATTAGTGTGTGCTGCCATTGGCTAGAAAGGTGGCAGTGTTGTCAGCACAGTGCGAGATTGACAGTTAGAAGTTTGTCTGTTTGTTGGGAAGTTTGTAGGGAAGTTCGCCTGGTTGATTGGAAATTTGCAGGTCAATTAAATAATGAATGACAATTCATCAGTGGCAGCAGTGTGGAGTAGCGGTTAGGGCTCTGGACTCTTGACCGGAGGGTTGTGGCTTCAATCCCCGGTGGGGACACTGCTGCTATACCCTTGAGCAAAGTACTTTACCTTGATTGCTTCAGTAAAAACCCAACTGTATAAATGGGTAAATGTATGTAAAAATAATGTGATATCTTGCAACAATTGTAAGTCGCCCTGGATAAGGGCATCAGCTAAGAAATAAATAATAATAATAAATGAATGTATCAAATGTTACATTTTAACATCAAATGTTAAAGCTGAACATCAAATCATAAATTCAACACTGAATATTAAATGCAAGTATTGAATGTTAAAAACTAGCATCAAACATTAAATATGAGTTTTATACATTCAATGTGCCTTTTATCCATTCGATGCATGCACTTGTAAACTGTCAATCAAATCAATCCCATCCGCCCCGCCCATTCCCACCCCTTCCACATCGGGGAGATCGGTGTTCCTCCTTGTTACCTGTTAACCTGTTCAGCCAATGAGAGGCTTCGATTTTCAAACTGAAGTACGGTAGCTGTCCTAATGGAGGTTAAAAAGAGATGCTCGACAGCAAGCTGGAGTTTTGTCTTTTTCTTTTTTTTCCTGACAATAGTAATTGGCGACCTGTAGAGGCGCTAGGCCGTGCACACCGAGAGGGCGTACTGAGACCGCACAAAGCCCTCGAGTCAACAGCGTTTGCAGAGCAAGGCTGGACTCGCTGTAAAGCTGTAAAGAGCAGTGGAAAAAACAGAAGGAACGTGCAGCAAGCTGCAGAGGTTAGAAAGCAGGCTGCAATCACTGAGAGATGTAGGCTGATGAAGGCTTTTTATAATTTTTTTTTTAAACGAAACGCAGTTGCAGTTGCATATGCATTAGCTCAGCCTAACTGCAAGGGAACTCACAAAAACTGGAAGAAGGAGCACTAAAGAGTCAATCAGAACTGGCAAAAAAGGATTAGAGTAATACTCACCACTTTACCTACCTGTCTGTGAAAGGGAAAAGAGACTGAGATCTCCGCGCAGGGACTATTTATTACCTCTGTGAGGCGGGACCGAGGACGTCACTCCGTGGAGGGGTCTATCAGCAGCTTTGATATAAAATGCTCAGCGAATACCAAGCAGGCATATCCCGAAAGCATTCAATTTGGCTGTCATCGTCGAATTGAAAGGGAGCCACTCTCATACCTCTTTCAGACATCTAATCACTCGCTGCTTCTTGAATGACACAAAACTCTCACACACTAGCTGTTGCATTTTCAGTAGTTTTATTTTAGTTTGCATTTTCGGTCAATTAAACTGGGCAGTATACCGCAGCAGCAATGACATAGGAACATCTAGACTGCTCTGTGATATAGCAATCTATAGTACAGTGCATCTAGACTGCTCTATGATATAGCAATGTATAGTACAGTGCATCTAGACTGCTCTGTGATAGCAATGTACAGCACAGTGCATCTAGACTGGTTTGTGATATAGCAATGTACAGCACAGTGCATCTAGACTGCTCTGTGATAGCAATGTACAGCACAGTGCATGTAGACTGCTCTGTGATATAGCAATGTATAGTACAGTGCATCTAGACTGCTCTGTGATAGCAATGTACAGCACAGTGCATCTAGACTGCTCTGTGATAGCAATGTACAGCACAGTTCACCTTTTTTACACCATGAATAAAACGGCAGAAATGTACTTAACTGAATGAATAATTCTCAATATACTGTGCATTGAAAGAGAACATTTTTTATGACATTAACGACAGCTAAATTACAACCCTCTCAGTTTATTTATAATCGAATTACACCACCTAACAACTCGGAACAAGGAGACAAATACACTCTTTTTTGGGAAATGAATTTCCACATGAGGTATCGCTTACTTACATGTGTATAGCTTTACACAGAAATTGAGTTTTTGTCAACCACAGGTCTGCAGACACCATCTCCAATCTCTTTTTTTCATCAGTAGAGGGGGTGGGCGGGGTATGGGGGAAGCACTGTCTGTAGCAACATACACTACTGTGTCAATTAAAGCTGTAGCGTACCCACACGTGCCAGCATGTGCAAGACGATAGAACTAGCATTTAAATTTAAATGGGAAAAGGGAAAGACTTTTCAGCTGCTGGGCCCTATGCAACCGCATAGGTTGCATAGGCTTAAGGCTATGTGTGACCTGCACCTTTATTTAGAGACCACCTGGTCTGAGTGACCACTTTAAATAATATCTGTATTAAAGGACCACCTGTCTACCAGTGACCACAATCCTCTTACTAAACAATGGACTTAAACCTGTTGTGACAGGGTCTTCCTCGTGTCACGCGTGTGGGTAGCCACTGTTCAAGCATACGGAGAGACAGACGTGATGTTGTTGAAAACGCCGGTACAGGCGCGCAGGTTTTATTAACAAACAAACAAACAGAAAACGAAAGTAAAATAAAGGTGGTCATGTGACGTTACCAGCGATGGTAACGCACAGAGGACTAGTACATCAAGATGTACAAAAGTGCAAAATAAAACACAATACCACAAACTATAAATCAAAGGTGCCGTGAAAAACGGCAGGCCTTGCAACAGCCCTGAACCATCTCCCGGATGTTTTTTAACCTGACGGACACTTTCGATCAAGACCCGCCCACCTGCTGATTGAGGTCCAACCCAGCCAATCACCTGCTGCCCTTCCCTCAACCAAGCCTAGCAGGCAGCAAGTCTCAATCGAAAGGTCCGTCTGTAAACAATAATTCAATCAAACAAATCAACTCCCAAAACGACACAAAATAAACCCATTCCCCCATACAATTTATATCAACACTAAATACACATATGCAGGGCAATCGCCCTGCTACACCTGTATTAAGCAACAAGTGTAGCAGGCTTTTTAAAAAAATCTGTAATCAATAAACATACTATTAAAACAACAGTGCTCTCTTGTAAAGAAAGAGAGAAAACATGGAGAAACGAAAGGTCTTCCTCACTCTAGATATGACAGAATCATTGCTTCTTTCACAATGCTTTGTAAATGCATTATCTAAACAAATGTAAGTCAATTACAGTGCTTCATTTTGGTACATTCCATCTTCTAGTCTTTTTACAGTGTATTTTAAACATACAGAATTATAGGAAGGCATTCACAAGTTATGGGCCCTTTTTTGAGAGGCCACCTGTGTTAAGAGGCCCATATTTGACTGTCCCTTGAGTGGTCTCTTAATACAGGTTTGACTGTATTTTAGAATCTGCCTGCAGTGAAAACCTGGACTGGAATGGATCACGTGGGCCAGAGTTGAGTAGCCCTGCTGTAAGGAATGTAAATAAACTGTCTGCCTTGTTTCCAATTAAACTAATTCACTTAAATGGAATTCAGTGTTAGTTAGCAGTCAGGATCCAAACTGTCCAGTTTAACTGGAGTCCAATGAGGGACACTGTTTGTAGGTAAGTATGACAGTTTAAGAGCTGAGAATCAGATCTCCTATCAATGTCTTCTCTTTCAGAGGGTGTTCCTGTCAGGCTGGTGGGTGGGAACAGCTGCTGCTCTGGGAGAGTTGAGGTTCTTCATGATGGCCAGTGGGGGACAGTGTGTGATGATTATTGGGACATGAACGATACCCAGGTTGTGTGCAGAGAGCTGGGCTGTGGCTCTGCTGTGTTGGCTCCAGGAAGTGCTCATTTTGGCCAAGGGGATGGAATAATCTGGCTGGATGATGTGGCATGCAGTGGATCAGAGACCTCACTGCACAGCTGTGGATCACAAGGATGGGGTAAACATGACTGTAAACACGGTGAAGATGCTGGAGTGGTTTGCTCAGGTAGGAAAGATTTATTTGTTTCTATTAAAAAAAAAACATCTCAATATCAGGACCTCTCCTGCAACTTTAAGAACTCATTTGTTGGATTCCTTTTTTGTGTTATAAACATTCTCTCAGGTTAAATAAGAAAATAGCATTGTCATTGATTAAAAAGGTCTTGAACAACCATTGATAACACATCACTTAAAACAGACCATAAACAGAGCGTTTTATAAACAATTAACTTCTACTCCCAAAGTCCCAGGGACCTGATTCCTGGAATGAAAAACTTCTCGTCCAGCATTGACTAGTGCAGACACCTTACTTTCTGCCCTGTGTATTTTAATTATTTGTTCATTCCTGGGTCTCTTAATTGCTGTTGGGCTTGTGTGTTATTTTGAACTCAGTTATCTCAATTTAGAATTCATATAGTTCAGAGGAATAACATATTACAGCCAATCAGTAAACTTCAATCACTTTTTGTTTAATTCAAACACAGTGGATTAGTGTTTTATATTGTCTTTGGGGTCATATAGCTGCACAAAGTGCAAAACTTACATAGTAACAGAAAAGCTTAAAAGTGCATGTATAATGAGGAAAGAGAGAATCTCAGCTCTACATATACTGACAGCAGTGTGGAGTAGTGGTAAGGGCTCTGGGTGCTTGTGGGTTCAATCATAATCGTGAATAATAATAATAATAATAATAATAATACTGTAAACTGACAGAAGAGAAATGTTTAACTGTACATAGAGGAGACAGGCTCGACTGTGCATGTGAACTGATAATGAAGTGCAGGCTTATCTGCCCATATAAATAAATGTTTGGTCCCTGTGATTAATGTATTGACCTCTGTTATCAGCATTGCAGAGTGTTCCTGTCAGGCTGGTGGGCGGGAGCAGCTCCTGCTCTGGGAGAGTTGAGGTTCTTCATGATGGCCAGTGTGGGACAGTGTGTGATGATTCCTGGGACATGAACGACGCCCAGGTTGTGTGCAGAGAGCTGGGCTGTGGTTCTGCTGTGTTGGCTCCAGGAGGTGCTCATTTTGGCCAAGGGGATGGAACAATCTGGCTGGATGATGTGGCATGCAGTGGATCAGAGACCTCACTGCACAGCTGTGCATCACAAGGATGGGGTAAACATGACTGTAAACACGGTGAAGATGCTGGAGTGGTTTGCTCAGGTAGGAAAGATTTATTTGTTTCTATTAAAAAAAAAACATCTCAATATCAGGACCTCTCCTGCAACTTTAAGAACTCATTTGTTGGATTCCTTTTTTGTGTTATAAACATTCTCTCAGGTTAAATAAGAAAATAGCATTGTCATCAGCCAATCAGTAAACTTGAATCACTTTTTGTTTAATTCACACACAGTGGATTAGTGTTTTATATTGTCTTTGGGGTCCTATAACTGCACAAAGTGCAAAACTTACATAGTAACAGAAAAGCTTAAAAGTGCATGTATACTGAGGAAAGAGAGAATCTCAGCTCTACATATACTGACAGCAGTGTGGAGTAGTGGTAAGGGCTCTGGATGCTTGTGGGTTACAAGATATCACATTATACAGATATCACATTATTTTTACATACAATTACCCATTTATACAGTTGGGTTTTTACTGGAGCAATCTAGGTAAAGTACCTTGCTCAAGGGTACAACAGCAGTGTCCCCTACTGGGGATTGAACCCACAACCCTCCAGTCAAGAGTCCAGAGCCCCAACCACTACTCCACACTGCTGCCCCTAATAATTATTATTATTATTATTATTATTATTATTATTATTATTATTATTATTATTATTATTATTATTATTATTATTATTATTATTATTATTATTATTATTATTATTATTATTATTATTATTATTATTTACAGGAGAGAAATGTTTATACATAGAGGAGACCGGCTCGACTGTGCATGTGAATTGATAATGAAGTGCAGGCTTAACTGTCCATATAAATAAACGTTTGATCCCTGTGATTAATGCATTGACCTCTGTTATCAGCATTGCAGAGTGTTTGTGTCAGCTGGTATTTGTTCCACCCAAGTCCTCAGTGACTTAATTGGTCTAATTATTTAATAGCTGGATACATTTAATACCTAATCCAGGCCCCAAAATATTATAGGCAAATTTAACCTTGAATCAAGGACACATTTTAAATCATCAACTAAAATTCCTTGCAAAACAACATTTTAAAAAATGTCAAATTGACTAAATAATAATTAGATCAATTAAGTAATTGTTAGCAGAAGTTATGTCCACTAACCTGGGACTGAACCCACGACCCTCCAGTCAAGAGTCCAGAGCCCCCCTAATCACTAATCCAGAGCCCCCCTAACCATTACTCCACACTGACTGTCGATTGGACTAAATAAGGCAAATCCGCATTGCTAGGCTGTTAACATCTGTTGCTAAGTAACTAACAGTAATGGCAGACATAGCTTAAACATCGATGAACAGAATGCGTTTAACCTACTAAAGTGATGTGTTTTGCTCAGGTTCAATGACAAAGCCTTCAGTGTCCTTGGTGTCCAGTTATCCTTCATTTCTAACTGGTGAAGAAGCCAGCATCACCTGCACTGGCCCCTCCAGACTGCACACCAGCACTGATTTCTATCTGTACAGAAGTGGTTCTGGCAACTACATCACAACACAGAGAGCTGAACCTTCACAGACCAGCGTGACGTTCATTCTGTCCGACCTCTCTGAGTCAAAGCAAGGCAGCTACAGCTGTGTGTATAAAGTAACAGGGAGAAGTGAGACCTTCAGCTCCCCTCACAGTGACCCTGTACACATCGCAGTGGGTGAGTAGACTTCTATTAGCTATACTGCTGCTGACACTGTCCTTCTCTTGAATCTGTTGGTAAACAATGAACACACAACTCTGTTCAGAACAAAGATGTTAAATCATCTGCTCTAAAACCAGCTTATTTCCAATTTGTATTTCACATGTACAAGGATCACACTTGCTCTTTGTATTGTGTTTGGTTTTCTTCATGTTTTGGCAATCATACAGTAGCTTGAAAATGTAAAAGTAGACAGACGCTTGGCCAGCTGTGTGGAGACACCTGTTTAGTTGATCCCGATGAAATTGTTCAATGTGTTTGCTGTATAGGGGGCTCTCCAGGACCAGGGCTGGAGACACACTGTATTAGAAATGATATGGGCTCTCCAGGACCAGGGCTGGAGACACACTGTATTAGAAATGATAGGGGCTCTCCAGGACCAGGGCTGGAGACACACTGTATTAGAAATGATAGGGGCTCTCCAGGACAAGGGTTGGAGACACACTCTATTAGAAATGATAGGGGCTCTCCAGGACCAGGGCTGGAGACACAATGTTTATTAGAAATGATAGAGGCTCTCCAGGACCAGGGCTGGAGACACACTGTATTAGAAATGATAGGGGCTCTCCAGGACCAGGGTTGGAGACACACTCTATTAGAAATGATAGGGGCTCTCCAGGACCAGGGCTGGAGACACAATGTTTATTAGAAATGATAGAGGCTCTCCAGGACCAGGGCTGGAGACACAATGTCTGTTAGAAATGATAGAGGCTCTACAGGACCAGGGCTGGAGACACAATGTTTATTAGAAATGATAGAGGCTCTCCAGGACCAGGGCTGGAGACACAATGTCTGTTAGAAATGATAGAGGCTCTCCAGGACCAGGGCTGGAGACACACTGTCTGTTAGAAATGATAGAGGCTCTACAGGACCAGGGCTGGAGACACACTGTATTAGAAATGATAGAGGCTCTCCAGGACCAGGGCTGGAGACACAATGTCTGTTAGAAATGATAGAGGCTCTCCAGGACCAGGGCTGGAGACACACTGTATTAGAAATGATAGGGGCTCTCCAGGACCAGGGCTGGAGACATATTTATTTATTATTTATTTATTTCTTAGCAGACGCCCTTATCCAGGGTGACTTACAATCGTAAGCAAATACATTAAGTGTTACAATACAAGTAATACAATAAGATCAAGAAATACAATAACTTTTGTTCAAGCAAAGTACAAGTGTGACAAACCACAATTCAATAATACAGCAGATAATAGTGATAGTTACATCAGGATATGATTAAATCCAAAATACTACAGGTTAAACACTTGGCAGATTACAGTATTCTGAAGTACAGGATTAAATGCAGTAAAATAGGGGGCAGATAAGAGCAAAATAAAGCACATTTAAATGAAGGGTGATAGTGTCCCAGGATACAAACAGAGGAGTTCTACAGGTGCTGTTTGAAGAGGCGAGTCTTAAGGAGGCACCGGAATGTGGTCAGGGACTGGGCAGTCCTGACATCTGTAGGAAGGTCATTCCACCACTGCGGAGCAAGGGTGGAGAAGGAGCGGGCTCTGGAGGCAGGGGAGCATAGCGGAGGTAGAGCCAGTCTTCTAGTGCAGGCGGAGCGGAGAGGTCGAGTGGGGGTGTAGGGAGAGATGAGGGTCTGGAGGTAGCTGGGTGCAGTCTGGTCATATATACTGTATTAGAAATGATAGGGACTCTACAGGACAAAGGTTGGAGATCACTGCTGTGAGTACAGAGATTAAAAAGTGTATCTAGAATGAACAGAATGTTTTTAACCTGCTAAAGTGCTGTGTTTCATTCAGGTTCAATGACAAAGCCTTCAGTGTCCTTGGTGTCCAGTTATCCTTCATTTCTACCTGGTGAAGAGGCCAGCATCACCTGCAATGGCCCCTCCAGACTGCACAGCAGCACTGTTTTCTATCTGTACAGAAGTGGCTCTGGCAACTACATCACAACACAGAGAGCTGCACCTTCACAGACCAGTGTGACTTTCATTCTGTCCGACCTCTCTGAGTCAAAGAAAGGCAGCTACAGCTGTGTGTATAAAGTAACAGGGAGAAGTGAGACCTTCAGCTCCCCTCACAGTGACCCTGTACACATCGCAGTGGGTGAGTGGACTTCTATTAGCTATACTGCTGCTGACACTGTCCTTCTCTTGAATCTGTTGGTAACCAATGAACACACAACTCTGTTCAGAACAAAGATGTTTAATCTTCTGCTCTAAAATTAGCTTATTTCCAATTTGTATTTCACATATACAAGGATCACACTTGCTCTTTGTATTGTGTTTGGTTTTCTTCATGTTTTGGCAAACATACAGTAGCTTGAAAATGTAAAAGAAGACAGACGCTTGGCCAGCTGTGTGGAGACACCTGTTTAGTTGATCCCGATGAAATTGTTCAATGTGTTTGCTGTATAGGGGGCTCTCCAGGACCAGGGCTGGAGACACACTGTATTAGAAATGATATGGGCTCTCCAGGACCAGGGCTGTAGACACAATGTCTATTAGAAATGATAGGACTCTCCAGAACCAGGGCTGGAGACACACTGTATTAGAAATGATAGGGGCTGGAGACACACTGTATTAGAAATGATAGGGGCTCTCCAGGACAAGGCTTGGAGACACACTGTATTAGAAATGATAGGGTCTCTCCAGGACCAGGGCTGGAGACACAATGTTTATTAGAAATGATAGAGGCTCTCCAGGACCAGGGCTGGAGACACAATGTCTGTTAGAAATGATAGAGGCTCTCCAGGACCAGGGCTGGAGACACACTGTATTAGAAATGATAGAGGCTCTCCAGGACCAGAGCTGGAGACATATTTATTTATTATTTATTTATTTCTTAGCAGACACCCTTATCCAGGGCGACTTACAATCGTAAGCAAATACATTAAGTGTTACAATACAAGTAATACAATAAGAGCAAGAAATACAATAACTTTTGTTCAAGCAAAGTACAAGTGTGACAAACCACAATTCAAATAATACAGCAGATAATAGTGATAGTTACATCAGGATATGATTAAATACAAAATACTACAGGTTAAACACTTGGCAGATTACAGTATTCTGAAGTACAGGATTAAATGCAGTAAAATAGGGGGCAGATAAGAGCAAAATAAAGCACATTTAAATGAAGGGTGATAGTGTCCCAGGATACAAAAAGAGGAGTTCTACAGGTGCTGTTTGAAGAGGCGAGTCTTAAGGAGGCACCGGAATGTGGTCAGGGACTGGGCAGTCCTGACATCTGTAGGAAGGTCATTCCACCACTGCGGAGCAAGGGTGGAGAAGGAGCGGGCTCTGGAGGCAGGGGAGCATAAGCGGAGATAGAGCCAGTCTTCTAGTGCAGGCGGAGCGGAGAGGTCGAGTGGGGGGTGTAGGGAGAGATGAGGGTCTGGAGGTAGCTGGGTGCAGTCTGGTCATATATACTGTATTAGAAATGATAAGGACTCTACAGGACAAAGGTTGGAGATCACTGCTGTGAGTACAGAGATTAAAAAGTGTATCTAGAATGAACAGAATGTTTTAACCTGCTAAAGTGCTGTGTTTCATTCAGGTTCAATGACAAAGCCTTCAGTGTCCTTGGTGTCCAGTTATCCTTCATTTCTACCTGGTGAAGAGGCCAGCATCACCTGCAATGGCCCCCCTCCAGACTGCACAGCAGCACTGTTTTCTATCTGTACAGAAGTGGCTCTGGCAACTACATCACAACACAGAGAGCTGCACCTTCACAGACCAGTGTGACTTTCATTCTGTCCGACCTCTCTGAGTCAAAGAAAGGCAGCTACAGCTGTGTGTATAAAGTAACAGGGAGAAGTGAGACCTTCAGCTCACCTCACAGTGACCCTGTACACATCGCAGTGGGTGAGTGGACTTCTATTAGCTATACTGCTGCTGACACTGTCCTTCTCTTGAATCTGTTGGTAACCAATGAACACACAACTCTGTTCAGAACAAAGATGTTTAATCTTCTGCTCTAAAATTAGCTTATTTCCAATTTGTATTTCACATATACAAGGATCACACTTGCTCTTTGTATTGTGTTTGGTTTTCTTCATGTTTTGGCAAACATACAGTAGCTTGAAAATGTAAAAGAAGACAGACGCTTGGCCAGCTGTGTGGAGACACCTGTTTAGTTGATCCCGATGAAATTGTTCACTGTGTTTGCTGTATAGGGGGCTCTCCAGGACCAGGGCTGGAGACACACTGTATTAGAAATGATATGGGCTCTCCAGGACCAGGGCTGTAGACACAATGTCTATTAGAAATGATAGGACTCTCCAGAACCAGGGCTGGAGACACACTGTATTAGAAATGATAGGGGCTGGAGACACACTGTATTAGAAATGATAGGGGCTCTCCAGGACAAGGCTTGGAGACACACTGTATTAGAAATGATAGGGTCTCTCCAGGACCAGGGCTGGAGACACAATGTTTATTAGAAATGATAGAGGCTCCAGGACAAGGCTTGGAGACACACTGTATTAGAAATGATAGGGGCTCTCCAGGACCAGGGCTGGAGACACACTGTATTAGAAATGATAGGGGCTCTCCAGGACAAGGCTTGGAGACACACTGTCTGTTAGAAATGATAGAGGCTCTACAGGACCAGGGCTGGAGACACACTGTATTAGAAATGATATGGGCTCTGCAGGACCAGGGCTGTAGACACAATGTCTATTAGAAATGATAGAGGCTCTCCAGGACCAGGGCTGGAGACACACTGTATTAGAAATGATAGGGGCTCTCCAGGACCAGGGCTGGAGACACAATGTATTAGAAATGATAGGGGCTCTCCAGGACCAGGGCTGGAGACACACTGTATTAGAAATGATAGGGGCTCTCCAGGACAAGGCTTGGAGACACACTGTATTAGAAATGATAGGGTCTCTCCAGGACCAGGGCTGGAGACACAATGTTTATTAGAAATGATAGAGGCTCTCCAGGACCAGGGCTGGAGACACAATGTCTGTTAGAAATGATAGCGGCTCTCCAGGACCAGGGCTGGAGACACACTGTATTAGAAATGATAGAGGCTCTCCAGGACCAGAGCTGGAGACATATTTATTTATTATTTATTTATTTCTTAGCAGACGCCCTTATCCAGGGCGACTTACAATCGTAAGCAAATACATTAAGTGTTACAATACAAGTAATACAATAAGAGCAAGAAATACAATAACTTTTGTTCAAGCAAAGTACAAGTGTGACAAACCACAATTCAAATAATACAGCAGATAATAGTGATAGTTACATCAGGATATGATTAAATACAAAATACTACAGGTTAAACACTTGGCAGATTACAGTATTCTGAAGTACAGGATTAAATGCAGTAAAATAGGGGGCAGATAAGAGCAAAATAAAACACATTTAAATGAAGGGTGATAGTGTCCCAGGATACAAACAGAGGAGTTCTACAGGTGCTGTTTGAAGAGGCGAGTCTTAAGGAGGCACGGAATGTGGTCAGGGACTGGGCAGTCCTGACATCTGTGGGAAGGTCATTCCACCACTGGCGGCAAGGGTGGAGAAGGAGCGGGCTCTGGAGGCAGGGGAGCATAGCGGAGGTAGAGCCAGTCTTCTAGTGCAGGCGGAGCGGAGAGGTCGAGTGGGGTGTAGGGAGAGATGAGGGTCTGAGGTAGCTGGGTGCAGTCTGGTCATATATACTGTATTAGAAATGATAGGGACTCTACAGGACAAAGGTTGGAGATCACTGCTGTGAGTACAGAGATTAAAAGTGTATCTAGAATGAACAGAATGTTTTAACCTGCTAAAGTGCTGTGTTTCATTCAGGTTCAATGACAAAGCCTTCAGTGTCCTTGGTGTCCAGTTATCCTTCATTTCTACCTGGTGAAGAGGCCAGCATCACCTGCAATGGCCCCTCCAGACTGCACAGCAGCACTGTTTTCTATCTGTACAGAAGTGGCTCTGGCAACTACATCACAACACAGAGCTGCACCTTCACAGACCAGTGTGACTTTCATTCTGTCCGACCTCTGAGTCAAAGAAAGGCAGCTACAGCTGTGTGTATAAAGTAACAGGGAGAAGTGAGACCTTCAGCTCCCCTCACAGTGACCCTGTACACATCGCAGTGGGTGAGTGGACTTCTATTAGCTATACTGCTGCTGACACTGTCCTTCTCTTGAATCTGTTGGTAACCAATGAACACACAACTCTGTTCAGAACAAAGATGTTTAATCTTCTGCTCTAAAATTAGCTTATTTCAATTTGTATTTCACATATACAAGGATCACACTTGCTCTTTGTATTGTGTTTGGTTTTCTTCATGTTTTGGCAAACATACAGTAGCTTGAAAATGTAAAAGAAGACAGACGCTTGGCCAGCTGTGTGGACACCTGTTTAGTTGATCCCGATGAAATTGTTCAATGTGTTTGCTGTATAGGGGCTCTCCAGACCAGGGCTGGAGACACACTGTATTAGAAATGATATGGGCTCTCCAGGACCAGGGCTGTAGACACAATGTCTATTAGAATGATAGGACTCTCCAGAACCAGGGCTGGAGACACACTGTATTAGAAATGATAGGGGCTGGAGACACACTGTATTAGAAATGATAGGGGCTCTCCAGGACAAGGCTTGAGACACACTGTATTAGAAATGATAGGGTCTCTCAGGACCAGGGCTGGAGACACAATGTTTATTAGAAATGATAGAGGCTTTCCAGGACAAGGCTTGGAGACACACTGTATTAGAAATGATAGGGGCTCTCCAGGACCAGGGCTGGAGACACACTGTATTAGAAATGATAGGGGCTCTCCAGGACAAGGCTTGGAGACACACTGTCTGTTAGAAATGATAGAGGCTCTACAGGACCAGGGCTGGAGACACACTGTATTAGAAATGATATGGGCTCTCCAGGACCAGGGCTGTAGACACAATGTCTATTAGAAATGATAGAGGCTCTCCAGGACCAGGGCTGGAGACACACTGTATTAGAAATGATAGGGGCTCTCCAGGACCAGGGCTGGAGACACAATGTATTAGAAATGATAGGGCTCTCCAGGACCAGGGCTGGAGACACACTGTATTAGAAATGATAGGGGCTCTCCAGGACAAGGCTTGGAGACACACTGTATTAGAAATGATAGGGTCTCTCCAGGACCAGGGCTGGAGACACAATGTTTATTAGAAATGATAGAGGCTCTCCAGGACCAGGGCTGGAGACACAATGTCTGTTAGAAATGATAGAGGCTCTACAGGACCAGGGCTGGAGACACACTGTATTAGAAATGATAGGGGCTCTCCAGGACCAGGTCTGGAGACACAATGTCTGTTAGAAATGATAGAGGCTCTCCAGGACCAGGGCTGGAGACACAATGTTTATTAGAAATGATAGAGGCTCTCCAGGACCAGGGCTGGAGACACAATGTCTGTTAGAAATGATAGGGGCTCTCCAGGACCAGGGCTGGAGACACACTGTATTAGAAATGATAGAGGCTCTCCAGGACCAGAGCTGGAGACATATTTATTTATTATTTATTTATTTCTTAGCAGACGCCCTTATCCAGGGCGACTTACAATCGTAAGCAAATACATTAAGTGTTACAATACAAGTAATACAATAAGAGCAAGAAATACAATAACTTTTGTTCAAGCACAGTACAAGTGTGACAAACCACAATTCAAATAATACAGCAGATAATAGTGATAGTTACATCAGGATATGATTAAATACAAAATACTACAGGTTAAACATTTGGCAGATTACAGTATTCTGAAGTACAGGATTAAATGCAGTAAAATAGGGGGCAGATAAGAGCAAAATAAAGCACATTTAAATGAAGGGTGATAGTGTCCCAGGATACAAACAGAGGAGTTCTACAGGTGCTGTTTGAAGAGGCGAGTCTTAAGGAGGCACGGAATGTGGTCAGGGACTGGGCAGTCCTGACATCTGTAGGAAGGTCATTCCACCACTGCGGAGCAAGGGTGGAGAAGGAGCGGCTCTGGAGGCAGGGGAGCATAGCGGAGATAGAGCCAGTCTTCTAGTGCAGGCGGAGCGGAGAGGTCGAGTGGGGGTGTAGGGAGAGATGAGGGTCTGGAGGTAGCTGGGTGCAGTCTGGTCATATATACTGTATTAGAAATGATAGGGACTCTACAGGACAAAGGTTGAGATCACTGCTGTGAGTACAGAGATTAAAAAGTGTATCTAGAATGAACAGAATGTTTTTAACCTGCTAAAGTGCTGTGTTTCATTCAGGTTCAATGACAAAGCCTTCAGTGTCCTTGGTGTCCAGTTATCCTTCATTTCTACCTGGTGAAGAGGCCAGCATCACCTGCAATGGCCCTCCAGACTGCACAGCAGCACTGTTTTCTATCTGTACAGAAGTGGCTCTGGCAACTACATCACAACACAGAGAGCTGCACCTTCACAGACCAGTGTGACTTTCATTCTGTCCGACCTCTCTGAGTCAAAGCAAGGCAGCTACAGCTGTGTGTATAAAGTAACAGGGAGAAGTGAGACCTTCAGCTCCCCTCACAGTGACCCTGTACACACATCGCAGTGGGTGAGTGGACTTCTATTAGCTATACTGCTGCTGACACTGTTGGTAACCAATGATCATACCATCAGGGTCTTCATTGGCTACAGCAGAACCCTCTCTCAGGATAGTGATTCTTATCCAGCTGTAGTGACACTAGTTTCGACATTCCTGATTATTATTGAATTTCTTAGCAAACACCCTTATTCAACAATTGTTACAAAATATCACATTATTTTTATATACATTTACCCACATACAGTTGAATTTTTTTTTATTGAAGCAATCTAGGTAAAGTTCTTTGCTCAAAGGTACAGCAGCAATATGCCCTATCTGGTATTGAACCCACAATCCACCTGTCAGGAGTCCAGAGCCCTACCCAGCACACCACACTGCTGATTGTTGAACAATCCTCTTCTTTTCCAGTGTTTCTGAAGCAGCCACACATCTCTCTGAGCCCGGCTGGCGGTGCTGTTGAGAGAGGAAACAGTTTTGAAATCACTTGCAGCTCTGCAGAACGCTACACAGAGAGCACCTTCCTCCTCTTCAGAGTCTCTGCAGGCTTCAATGAGAGATGGAACAGATCAGCACCAACCATCAACCAGTCTGCCCTCTTCAGCTTCCCTGCTGCAGACTCCACATGAGGGGAATTACTCCTGTCAGTATCAGACCCGGTATCGGGAGAGTTTGAATCCCAGCTGAGCGAGATGCTCCACGTCACAGTCACAGGTAAGCAGAAAACAAATCACCTTCTGTGGAGCACGAAATGTGTTGATCAGTTTCTGATGTTGTTGATTCATTAGTTTGCCTGATATAACTATGAACCGTCACTGTGTTGAATTTCAGTGTCAGTATCTCTGATCTGTCACCATGTTGTATTTCAGTGTCAGTATCTCTGATCTGTCACTGTGCTGAATTTCAGTGTCAGTATCTCTGATCTGTCACTGTGCTGTATTCAGTGTCAGTATCTCTGATCTGTCACTGTGCTGAATTTCAGTGTCAGTATCTCTGATCTGTCACTGTGTTTTATTCAGTGTCAGTCCTGATTCCAGTCATGTCTGCTGTCAGTGCTGCTGCAGTGCTGCTGATCTCAGTATTTCTCATACTCTTGAGATGTAAAAAGAGAAGGACAGACAGCAGAGAGGAAGTGAGGAGCGCTGCAGGTGAGTGACAGCAAAGATACCAGCAGAGGGAGCCGGCAGCTCTGCACCTTCAGTTTGATCACATGCATTCACATGCGTTCACTGCCAGGCAACTTTCTTAGGACCCAGTGTCTCTAGGGATCAATTCAGTCACTGATGTTCATGTTGGTGGTCAAAGGATCGTTATGACAGTGGTTCAAGTTCAACACAAACAATTGGATTGAAATCATGGGGGTGTCCATGAAGGTCCTCAAACCATGGCCGGGAGATCCTATGGGGCGGTCACAATTGGCCAAGCACTGCCCGGGTGGGGAGGGCTCAAGAGGGTAATCCCTGTCTCACTGCACACCAGCGACTCCTGTAGGTGGCCGGGCGCCTGCAGGCCAGCGGTGTTGTAACTGGATCTGTGTTCGTCCTCCGACGCATCAGGTCTGGTTGGCTTCACTGTGGGCTTGCAATGTGAAAGGAAGTGGGCAGCTTGATAGCGCACGTTTTGGAGGATGCTTGAGTGCACTTGTCTTTGCCTCTCCTGAGTCACTGCGGGGGTCGTAGCGGTGAGAAAGTGTCTTTAAAACAATTGACATTTCAAATTGCTTTAAAAATGGTCTATTTTTAAATAACCCTTTTAGACGATAGACATTTTGAATTGCATTTGGCAGTAATCAGATGAATGCATGGTTTTAACCTGTCCGATGCTGTGTGTTTGTTATGTGATTATGTGAAGTCATTGTTTATGGGTACTGTGTTTTTGTGGGTGCTGATGCTGTTGTTCCATGTGCTTCTTTACAGTCAGGATGAATTCATACATTTTCAAAGGCGCTGGTAACCTGCACTCTGAGGATGCTGATGAGGTCTATGCGAACACTGAGTTTTTCAAGGAAGATACAGTTGACCAGGACTATGAAGAGATGAGAACTGAGGATGGTAAAGAAGTCATAGATGACCTGGACTATGAAGAGAAAAGTGAACCAGAGTATGAAAACTTTGATTTCAATCAGGGCAATAAGGGGGGAGCTGAAGATGATATCTATATGGATTTCGATTAGCAGACAGTAACAAGGTGGAATTGTTTTACATTGAGGCCTTTACAGAAATAATCGCGAGGGATGCTATAGAGATGATACTGAAAGAGTCTGTTAAAAAATCAAATAAAATCAGCTTTGACAGATTTGCTCAAAGGCAGCAAACCAAAACATGATAAATAAGGCTTTGCTAAGCTATAGAATGCCACTGCATTAAAGTAAAACAAGAAACATATAGTATTATTTTTCCTTCATTTTTTAATGGTTATTTACCTTTAAATTTAGAGTCATTTTGTAAAGTGTTATTTTATGGTTGTACACCGTCACGTTTACAGTGATTTAACATTAAAGTTAAAAATATATATTTTACTTTCATTTTAATGGTTATTTAACCTTCACAATTTACAGAGATTTTGTAACATGTTTTAAATGTCTGTAACACAGTGTTAAAAATGTACTGAGTGTTCTGGAAGCTTTGGCTGGGTTTAGAATTATTTTAGTATAAATAAGACCGAAGTTGAGTGATATTTTCAATATACATACACACATTATCCATAGAGGCTTTATCCTATAAAACCGTGGTTTTCAATCTGTGGGTCGGGACCCACCAGTGGGTCGTGAGGCATGCTCAGGTGGGTCGACACAATTTGGCTTTGAGAAGATTACATTTACAATTATTATTACCATATAATACTAACATTTCTTAGCATCCCTAGACCCTGCCTTAGGATCTGAAATGATCCTGTTGCTCTGAACCACAGCTGTTGTTGTTGTTATTATTATTATTATTATTATTATTATTATTATTATTATTATTCATGTTCCGGTCAGTCTGCTGTTGCACAGACTTTGGATTGTGTTGAAAAGAAACAAAAGAAAAGCAAATTTCTCGAGTAACATTTTATCATCAGTCAAATTTAAAGTGGGTTGCATTATTTTTTATGTTTACTGGTGGGTCATTGAGTTAAAAAGATTAAACTCACTGCTCTAGATGGGGATTTTCAATATATTTTATGGGATTGGAACTGGACCTGTTTTTTACACGTGTCTTGTGTTTAGTTTTGTACAGCGCTCTGAGATGCCTTGGCATGCCATATAAGAGAATGCATGTGTATTGTATTTTAAAATCTATTTTACCTTAAGCTTTTTATGGCTATTTACCATTCATATGAACAGTAATTTTGTAAAGTGTTATTGTATTATCATACTGGTGCCACGGTTTGCTGTGCTATTGAATACAAGAGCATTAAAGTAAAAAAACAAACAAACAAAAAAACAACTGTTATTTTCCTTCATTTTTTAATTGTTATTTAAACTTCAAATTTATGGACGTTTTGTAAAGTGATATTTTTAAGTTTTATTGTCATATACCTTCTAATTTACAGTCAATTAAAATTATAGTTATATATATATATATATATAGTGACAGACTGGGGTGTTTTGTCACGGTTCTTCCGGGTCTTGAACACAGTCTTTCGGAACCAAGCACACTGGACAACAGTATTTTATTGTAAACAGGGCGGTGCCTGTATGTTTATTACCGTGTTCTCTTTATTCAGAGTCACACAAATCAAATATCAACAACGTAAACAAAAAAACCAAACAAAACCTAGCTCTTTATTAAGAGCGCTAACTAAACCTTTTAATTATCTTTTAACTACCCCTTTCTAAAAGTCAGACAGCTAAGTTGTTTACTGACCAAACAGAACACTTTAACTAGGCAGCAATTGTTTTCCCCTAGGTAGAACACCAACCTTTAATCTGTTTCCAGCACGTATCGGTCTCTCTGCATGTCATACCCTTTGCACACACTCGCGTTTGAAAAAACCCATGCTCTTTTATGGCTGCCTAATTGGAGACAGGTGAAAACCCTTGTCTCAAAATGGTCGCCCCTGTGGAGCTCTGGGAATTGTAGTCTTTGTGACATTGGCAGTCAAAGACTACAACTTACTTATGTAACCCAAATTCAATGGAGAGGATACAGGCTTCTCTTCACTCTTGGACCAATATACACACCGTCCACCACTTTCCCATATATTTTATAGTTCACTTTGTCACTATATATATATATATATATATATATATATATATATATATATATATATATATATATATATATATATATATATATATAATTTACAATTTCCCTACATAACAAACTGTTGAAACTGTAACAAACTGAAAATATTGAAGGGGAAATTTCTTTCCTGTAAATATAAATATGCTTCTGGCTCTGGGTCACTTTCTGAAATGAGGAAGTGGTTTTAGAAATAACATCACTTCCTGCCCCCGCCCCCCTCTGCAAATATGGAAGACATCTGAATAGAAATCTGCTTAAAACTCACTAGATGTTTTTTTTTTTTTTTTAACTAATAAATAATGCAGAGGGTCAAAGTGTAGACTCAGAGTGGGGAACTAATACACTTTTTATTTAAGTATACCAGTGTACAAAAAAAGAAAAAAAGAAACACATCTGTTTTCCAGCACCTGTGAGGACCGTAGACACCCATATTTATTTACTATATGTTGGGAAAGAAAAACGGGTTTAGACACCCATGATGCATCATTAATTAATTTCTATTGAAAGAAGCATAGAGTCGTGTAACCCGCATGCACTTATCTGACCTTTTGCAGCACAGTATCTTGTGACTAATGAAAAAGGATATATAGTGAGAGAGAGAGAGAGAGAGAGAGAGAGAGAGAGAGAGAGAGAGAGTTAGAGAGGCCACAATTAAAACATTGCATTTGAAAAGCTTAGTATTCAATTCTAAAACAACCACTTAGAAATGTAACGATTTTTAAAATGGAAAACCATCTTTCATAGAACTTGGCTGGCTCTTAAAAGAGCCTTTGGTTTTAGAACAAGTTCTTTAAGGGCGTTACAGCTTAAGCACACTCCCTGCGGATGCGGCGTGCCCGCTGGATGTCTTTGCGCATGATGGTGACTCTCTTGGCGTGAATGGCACACAGGTTGGTGTCCTCAAAGATCCTGACCAGGTAAGCCTCGCTAGCCTCCTGCAGCACCATGACAGCGGAGCTTTGGAAGCGCAGGTCGGTCTTGAAATCCTGTGTGATTTCTCTGACAAGCCGTTGGAAAGGCAGCTTGCAGATGAGCAGCTCGTGGATTTCTGGTAGAGGCGGATCTCCCTCAGAGCCACGGTGCCAGGCCTGCAGCGATGACGCTTTTTCACGCTGCCGGTAGCAGGAGCGCTCTTTCGGGCAGCCTTGGTAGCGAGCTGCTTCCTAGGTGCCTTTTCTCCAGTAGATTTGTAGCAGTGGGACATTAGGACCATGCAGAACGCAGTTGTTATGAACCCCTATAAAAATGGACTCGGTATCTAAGTTGGGAATGGTGAATGCTGGGTCTGTTTCTGGCTTCCATTCTTAAATACAATCTCATCAGGGGTGTGTTTTCGCGTTTTGACCACAACAGAACCGGGTTAAGTGACCATTGACCAAGAACCCATGAACGTGACCTCAACACAAGGTTGAAAATGTAGTCGCAGCAGTTATGAGTATTATTGATGATCCAACAGGTTGAGATTCTATATATATATATATATATATACATAGAGAGAGAGAGAGAGAGAGAGAGAGAGAGAGAGAGAGAGAGAGAGAGAGATACCCACAGTATATATATATATATATAACACTGACTAATGTCATAGGTGTGTCTGTCATACGTTCTATACCAATAAATCATGCAAAATATATCTCTAGGCAAACGTGTTAAACTGCATTGTGATGTAAAGGGACTATAGGTAGTTTGTTCCAAGTGCTTTCATTGTATTTCACTTAGTAATGTGAAATGATTTAAAAAAATTGTGATCAACATCTACTTCAAGCAATCAATTAAATGTGCATGTGTATGTGTGTGCGTGTGTGTGTGTGTGAGTGTGTGCATTTCTCCCCTTTTAAATTGTTTTTTTTTCATTTTTAAGTAACTGCATTGCAACCTTGTTTTTACCATTTACTGCAACGATTCACCATTGGTTATGGACCGTTTATCTTCTAAACTGACCGACCAGCAACACCCTGAGCACATGACCAGTAACACCATGATCACATGACCAGCAACACCCTGAGCACATGACCAGCAACACCCTGAGCACATGACCAGCAACACCCTGAGCACATGACCAGCAACACCCTGAGCACATGACCAGCGATGCTGTTAGCCAGTCTTGGGGCCCCTAGTTTCTTATCTTCGAGCGACACCCCTTAGCTCCATGAGAGGCACAGTTTAGTGTACAACAGTGTTCTCTTTGCCTCAGACACAGACAAACACAGACACATTTAAGGTTTTATTTTAAAAATGTTTTTTCTTTAAGCAAATACATTGGAACAAGTCTAGCATAACGGCAGCCGATAGTCAAGGTTTGTATTCTTTTTTATATTGGGTTTTTAATGTTTTAAACTCAAGACACTTTGTAGGGACATTTCAGAAGTGCTTGTGTTGCCTTTACACGTGCGTGGGTCTCAAGCTGTGTAAAATAAATAATGCAATAAGGTTTTTTTTTTTTTAAATGTTGACTTAACCATGTATACAGGTTCTCATATTTTATTGTGTTTATTTATTTATTTATGTGTTGGTTAAGAAGTGTTTTAAATGTTTAACACGTTTTTAGTCTTTTTTTCTACAAACACGCGTCTCTGTTCTCTGCAGGTTTTAACAATTCACATTTCTCCACTTTTAAACTGTTTTTCATTTTTAAGTACAAGCATTGTAACCTTGTTTTAACACTTTTCAAAAATTATTTTATTTGTCAACTCTATACATTTTAACAAACTGTTTTACCATTTCCAAGCTTATTTTTTTTTTAATGATATCTATTTGTATCAATAAAAGCTGCATCTACCACGAGGACATACGGCCATCGGATCTTAAGTCTTTTCTTAGTCAAATATCCTAGTTTTAACATTTTAATGCTTTAACACTTTCAAGCTATTTTTTTAAATTTATTTTTTCAACATTTTGTACCTTTTTGTTTTTCCCATTTGTACGGCTCATTTTATTTTTCTGAAATAAAGAACATAACAAACTGTATACCCCTGTTTTCAAACTTATTTTATTTTTCTTAAAAGCTTTTTTTTTTAAACCCATGTATTCCCCTTGTTTTTTCCCCATTTCACTGATCCATTTATTTTTCTGAAATAACACATATAACACAAATTAAAAAATAATACCCCAAAACTTTGTTTAATTCCCCATTTTAATGTGATAAACTACAGTCATGGAACATGGTTTCCAAAAGTGCCTTAAAGACTACAAACACGTGACAGGATGGGAGGTGGGATTTCCATATTTACATTAAAACTACAAACACGTGACAGGACAGGAGGGTGGGACTTCCGGAATTGCTTAAAGCCTACAAACACGTGACAGGAACTAGAAGGCGGGACTTCCGGTCGATCCTGATTGGCTAAGGGCACCTGTCAAAACCAAATGCTGCATTATCATTGGTTAAAAATTAACATGGTGATATCTGCAATAGCGTATAACTACTGTCAGGCTAGAGTAAGTCTTGCTTAAGAAAGGGTTGCAATATCAAAGACTTGACTTGACTGGAAGCTGGACTTAAGCTGTACTTGAACAGTAAATCTAAAGTCATATAAAATGGCTACGAACACAATTAAATGTTTCTGTATTTGTTTCCCGGTAGAAACGGCAACAAGTATTAAAAATATGGCATGCGCATTTTTCAATTATTTTTTTGATTTAAAAATACTATTCGATACTTAATTGACATAGTTATAGACATTGTTGTCTATAAGGGGAAATATTACTCATTCTTTGAAACCGAGAAACTAACCAAATTAAACTAACAAACATTACATAAATGTAAAATCATAATGCCATTACTGTTAATGAGCAAAAGAAAGCCTGGGCAAAGATCGCCATAGCTGTGAACTGGCCAGTTACTAATTCCCATATTGAGAGAAATGTCAAGAGTATATAGGCTACTGTGTTTAAATATCAAAATTATAAATTGGCTATGCAGCAGTGTGGAGTAGTGGTTAGGGCTCTGGACTCTTGACTGGAGGGTCGTGGGTTCAATCCCAGGTGGGGGAAACTGCTGCTGTACCCTTGAGCAAGGTACTTTACCTAGATTGCCCCAGTAAAAAAAAAACAACTGTATAAATGGGTAACTATGTAAAAAATAATGTGATATCTTGTAACAATTGTAAGTAGATAAGGGCATCTGCTAAGAAAGAAATGTATTTAATTTATTCAGACATTCTCTTAAATACATCATGAATATATTTAGGGCTTAATTTTATTTTTTTCGGTGCTTATTTTTAGCTATTTGAGTTTTATGTAAATCGTTTTTTGGGGGGATTTAGTTTTTGATATATTGTATGAAATTAGTGTTTTCGGTTACTTTCCAAAATGCTTGAGTTTTTTTTTTTCTGTCAAAATATGTATAGTAGTAACTGGACAGGACTTGCACACTTAAGCTGTCCCTTCTTTCCTTTGCTGTCTTCCGCAGTGAAATCCCTCTGGTCTCGGCACATCTTCTGGGGTTTTTGTCTGGAGGCATTTTTGTACATTCGCCACAATTGTGTTTTAAATCCTCAGTATTTTAACTAATACAGCTTGAAATCCCGCTAACAAGCCTCCATCCTGACTGTAATCTCGTTTTAAATCTTGCAAGTGGAGTCTCCAATAGAAATATAGGAATGTGCTGTCACTCAGTAGTTGGGGCGGGTTTAAAGTATTCTGAACGAATCAATGATAGATGCAAGTCAGGAAGGCGGGACATTGCCCAACAGCACTGGGAAATATATTGTGAAAGACGCCCTCCCGAGGGCACCGTATTTCTGGCAGAAAATAGACGGAGTCGTGTAATTACACCGGTGAGTAACTTTATTAAAATACAAAACAAGATTTGTTTCCCACCACCCAATGAACATGCCCTGTATGGGCCTCTAACTGGCTCACTTTGTTTCCCTGTCTAGACCTACCCCAGGAAGATCGTGTTGGAACAGTCTTAGTATGGTTTCCTGTCTGCTGTTCCTTGGTGAAGCGAAGGAACAGGTGAGTGAGATCGTGGGCAACTGCTCCCTCTGCTGAAGCACGGCGAGCACACAGGTAAGTATACTGGAACTGGCTCCCTGTGCTGGAGCACGGAAACAGTACAATAGCTGGTGCTATCGTAGTGACTGGGAGCATGGAAACAATACGATAGCTCCTGCTATTGTGGTGAAACTGTATCCCAGGTAAGTAAACTGGAGTGCGTTGAAACAGTACGATAGCTCTTGCTATCGAGGTGAACTGTATTATTATTATTATTTATTTCTTAGCAGACGCCCTTATCCAGGGCGACTTACAATTATTACAAGGTATCACATTATTTTTACATACAATTACCCATTTATACAGTTGGGTTTTTACTGGAGCAATCTAGGTAAAGTACCTTGCTCAAGGGTACAGCAGCAGTGTCCCCACCTGGAATTGAACCCATGACCCTCCGGTCAAGAGTCCAGAGCCCTAACCACTACTCCACACTGCTGCCCTAGGTAAGTAACTGGGGTGCGTTGAAATAATACAATAGCTCCTGATATCGTGGTGAACTGTATTCCAGGCCAGTAACTGGGGTGCGTTGAAACAGTAGACAGCTCCTGCTATCGTGGAACAGTGGTAACAACAGTAATAAAACTGGTGTGTGTTTAAACAATAAACAAAGATCCAAAAACTTTGTCCTGTTGTCTGTGTATTTTCTTTGTCCAGTTCCACACAGTACACAAACCCAAATAAATGTTTATAAATTTTGTCCGGTTGGCTGAGTGTTTTGTTTGCCAAATTCCACACAGTACACTTTAACAAAAATCAAACGTGTCCCTTCTCTAAACTGTATCACCGGCGCCGGCCCCGCCAGGACCAGAGACGGGCTCTGTGTACTTTCTAATATGCAGAGTTTATACTCACTCTCTGCTACAACTAAACAAATAAACCCGAATGTTTTCACAATATTAAACAATACTACTGCAGTGCACCGAAAACAGCAAATAAATTAAACTGGTTCTAAACATAAGAGACTTACTTTTTATAACGAGGAATTAGCAAGAAAACTTCCAACAACGAAAACCTTTCACGCTGGGATTTTTCAGTAGGCTGTAGATCTCTCGCTCTCGCTCTGACGGTGTATACACTACCCACCAAGAGTAATCTGCTGGCTTCCTTGTATGTCGGCAGACTTCTCCCTTAATTCATTAACCCCGGGGCGTCTGGGGAACTTAGTCTTTGAAGCCAGGCAGCCTTTCTTAAAGGGCCTACGTCCTCTTATCACAATATTTATTATTATTTTTGTAGTAGGTTTTATTTTTTAATGTGAAAAGGGTAAACATGAATAGATTAACCATTTCCACAGTTTTTCCGGAGCTTTCCGGTGTTTATTGGCTATCCATCGGTTTATTTATTTATTTTTTGTATCGGGGGTGTTTTATCAGTTTTTATCGGTTAAAACCAAAAATAAGAAGCCCTAAATACTGTATATTCCATCACTTACAATGGCGGGTATATTCTATGGGGTGCCAGTAGATGGCAGTGCAGCATTTAAAGCCGAGGCGCATGGAAGTGAAGACACGTTAGAGATAGTAAGAATAATCATTGAGGAAATGGAACCAAAATGTTGTTTTTCCCCTATGCTGTAAACACGGCATTAGAATCGGATTCGTTTGGATTGGGGTTGGTGTCACGTGTTCTGATTAACTGCGATTTCAAATGGAAAGTTTGTCTCGCCCTGTGTTTTTATGCATGCGGCAGCAAAAAACAAGGTCATCTGCTCGCTGATGAAAAAAATACATTATTGGGGAAATAAAAAACGGAAATATAATTCAACATCATTTTAAATATCTAAAAAAAAAAAATCGGTCTATAAAATACATTATCTTTGCATTGCTCTGCGCATATGTACTCATTAATATAAGACTACACATCGGTGTTCGCTTTAGGATACTGTAACTGATTTGAAATGCTAAGTCGGACTTAGGTCACCCCTACCCAAGAAAGAAAGAAAGAAAGAAAGAAAGAAAGAGCTGGAAGGTAAAAACTATCTTTACAAATACTGGTTAGGGAAACCAGGCGCCCAGACAGATAGTTTAGAGTTTTGTTAAAATTTAGTTCAGACACAGGTTTTGATTAAACTGTTTATTTAGATTTCTCTGTTTTGTTTGTTTTTGAATAAAAATGTGCTTAAAAACAGCTTGATGACTAGACTTTTTATTGACGCACCCACACAAACACAAACAGTGGTAAAGTCCCGGACCTTAACCTGACACAAAGGGCTTTACCACAAGAAATGAAGTACCTTTTGAAACATGTAACGAAAAGTTTTATTGTATATATATATATATATATATATATATATATATATATATATATATATATATAAACACCTTAAACCTAGATTTACCTTTGAACTTGTACTGATTCATCAGGTACCTTTCCGCTGAGTGAAGACGTTCTAAGGAAATAGTTTGCCATTTGTTTTTCAGCCTACTCCATAGCTCAGTCCTCTAAGCCCTGTGATTAGTCTGGTTGGTCTTTGTTGCACTCTCTCCTTGGCCACAGTGTCCCTTTGGTGCTGTGCTGACCAGACTTGGACCCAGTCCTGTAAGTGTGGTCTCACCACTGCATTATACAACCTCCTCATATTCTCCTTGGTTTGTACTCTACATGGTGTAGAATCCTCCATTGAAGGACCCTGATCTTTGAGGGAGCGGTGGCTTGTGCAGTGTCATCCACACCCAGCCTCCCTCGCTGAAGGTCTTTTCATCAGCGCTGTTTAGAGACACACTAGATCAGGTCCCAAACCTCAGCACATGTCCTGGTTCATCACAGTATTGATCCACTGCGGGGGAGACCAGCAGATTAGAGAAAGCGTCTCAGTGTCAGACAACTGGTGATCTGAAAACAACTGCTTCGCCTCTCCAAACACTCCTCCAGCAGTGCAGCTCCAAACTGTGATAAAACCAGGTTAATAAAATAAGCAGATCAGACTCCCAGGACAGAGGCCAGGGATTCTGCACTTCTCCAGGGACACATTCCAATCCAATCCATTCCACACCTTTACTGACCCCCTTGCTGACCAGTGAAAAGGGAAACAAGCTGATTCTAAAGTGGCACATTGTAAAACAGAATTGCGATGGACTTTTCACTATGCTCTCACCTTCAGTGGGTTTAAAACTAAGGTATGCAAGAGCTGGAGGTGTGCAGCTGGTCTAGCTGACGAGAAGTGATGGATTGAGAGTATATAGTGTGGGGTGGGGAGTGTTGAGGAGGGGGTGCTGTTAATGAAAGTGATGGATTGAGAGTATACAGTGTGGGGTGGGAGTGTTGAGGAGGGGTGCTGTTAATGAGAAGTCATGGATTGAGACAGTGTGGGGTGGGGAGCCGAGGAGGGGTGCTGGAGATGAACTGTGCTGGAGCTGGGAGCTGTGTTGTGAGCTGTGTGCTGTGCCGTGTGAGAAGCTGAGAAACCAGATTGCAACTCAAGCTGTGGACTTGGAGGATTGGAGCTGTGTGAGATCACTAGGAGCAGTAGTTGAGGATCAGTGGGTTTCCTACCTGGGAGCAGTGTGTTCATGAGCAGTGAGATATACACCCTTCCCTTTAGACCTCTCTCCCTCTCTCTTTCTCAAGCACTGAGCCTGGGTAGACTGGCTGCATGGGGCTTTCATGTGTTTTAAATGGGATGTTTTAGTCTTTTAGGGGCTGTTAGCTTGACTAACCATCTGGAAGTGTCTGCTAGCTTGATCCCAGAGTCGAGAAGCGACTGAAATCATTTGACCCCGAGCTCGCGCTCTGAAGACAACAGAGCCTCATGGGCTCGTGCCAGCTGGGCATGCTGAAGATGTGAAAAACCTGCTTTTATTCTATCCACAATATTGTACTGTCTCCTTTCATTCAGTTTGTAACTTTGTTATCTTTTTGGTGTTTGTCTATCCAGAGCAGACATTTCATTTCTTCTATACTTCACACCCTCAGCTTCTGGGAGGATTCAGGACTGTACCTGTAGTGTTCTTTGAGCAGCTTCACAATAGTATTACCCTGCTATCATTGGCTCCTTCAATTGGCAGGCAAACTTTTGAAAGATACAATAGGCTGAATTACTGTTTTTTTCTTCTTACACCAGACCCAGCAGTCACTGGACAAACCTGACCTGTATTGTTTAGAAATAGGATGGTCTGCTGGTATTGTTTAGTTAAAGCAACACTGTGTGGTCATTGTTATAGTAGAATATCTTTTATGTGTGTTTAACATTTTCTCCAAAGCTTTTCTGTGCACGTCACGTTTCCAGAGAGCAGCTGCTGTTGACAGACCACTTAGTTTATGTTAATTTCAGAAGTAGGTGCAGAACAAAACATTTATTGAAAATTAAAACTTTACAAAACATTTAAAGAAAAAATGTTTGCATTAAAGTACAGAAACATAAAAAATGGTTATTAAAATGGTGCTTATTTACATTTGTGTTTTGGTTTTAATTTAAAACCTAATTATATAGATCGTTGACCTTAAACAGTGCTTTGAATAACAATAAACAATAAAATTAATAAACAATAAACTAAATTTCAGACCTATGTAGCCAATGGAAGTGCAATATAGGAAGACATTGTGGAATTATTTAGTGAGCTACAAACAACTTAAGAGATACTTATCAGTACTTGCTGTGGAATTCTAGCACTGTGCAGAGATGCCAACTAAGTCTGCCACTGTGTTTGTAATCAATAAATACTCAGGACATATTGAACATGTTATGCTGAAACAGCTGTTTGTGACAATTACAAAAACACTAACCTGAAAGAGATTAAACTGTAAAATGAGGCTGCCTTGGCCCCAAGTGTAAAACAAATAATTCACCTTGTTTCACTCTGCTGGTGGTGCCGTTTTACCCCCTAACTTTCATCCAAAGTTTTGTCAGATTGAAAATTCCCTTCACCCGAAGAGTGGAGAGGACAGACAGGGAGTTTAATACAAAGGTTTTCTTACAGCACAAAACTGTCTAGTTCAGCTGGCAGATTGTTACAGGGGAACCAGAATAAATATAAACCCAGGATAGAGTGGCTCAGTGAATGTGGTTTGGAATCTGTGCAGGAGGGTCATTGTGTCAGAGACGCCATAAAATGACAGAGTGCCGGCATTAAAGTTCAGATACACTCCTATTCTGGGGGGAGGGGGGCAGTTATTGCAGTTTCATTGTTATTGTGCCGGCAGTGTAACTGGAACCAGAGCAGAACAAACTCCAGGACTTGTCATTGTATCCAAGGACACAGGAAAGATCCACTCCTTTCCTGCTGATTCCTTTATATGCAACTCCTATATAAGCCCCTCCCCCACTCCACTCAATCTCCCAGTAACAGCGAGTCCCAGACAAACCCTCTCTGCAAAGCACTTGGAGATAGTAATCAAATCTCTCTGGGTGATCAGAACATCTCTGGGTCTCTCCCCATGTCGCCTTTCTGTTCCCTTCAGACAGACAGAGCTCTCTATGTGCTGTGTTGGGGTCCAGTGTGAGCTGACAGGAATCTGATTGAAGAGAAGAGGACGGGTAGAGGAGAGACAGTTAGAAAAGTCAAATCACTGAGAAAATCTCCATAGAACCAACCAAAAGTTAGACTTATAAATACATATTACAACAGGTTCTTTTTATAATGGCTGTTTCTGGCATAAGGCTACAACTTGAAAACAGAAGAGGCATTGAAGTACAAAGGTACAGAAGGGAGTAATAGGATTGTTTGTATATTTTGGATGAGTTTGCAGCTGGTAATCAATGCACAAAGTAATGATGCTATTCATTGTAAAATATTATACACTGCCCTCCAACTAGAATTGGTTCAGATGAATACATGCAGAATGACTGGGGTGGGGTATTTGTTTCCATTTTCAACACTCAGACCCCTTGCTTAGTAAATATCTTGAATAGAATATCATCCACTAAAATCCCTCCACTGTCCTCCCTTTTCCTGCTCCCTCCTCTATGTTCCCTCCTCCATTCTCCCTGCTGCCTCATTCCTCCTCCATGCTCCCTTCTCCCTGCTCCCTCCTCCATGCTTCTTCTTTTATGTTCCCTACTCCCTCCTCCATGCTTCCTGCTCCCTCATCCATTCTCCCTTTTCTCTGCTTTCTCCTCAATCCTCCCTCCTCTATTCTCCCTCCTCCCTCTTCCCATTTTCCTGCTCCCTCCTCACTCCTCCATGCTCCCTTGTCCATAGTCCCTCATCCATGCTCCCTCCTCTATGCTCTTCCTTCCTGCTTCCTCCTCCATACTCTCTCTCTCCATCTTCCATCCATCCTCCCTCCTCCCTGCTCTATGCTCCCTCCACTCTACTTCTTCCTTCATGCTCCCTCCTCCCTGCTCACTCCTATATGCTCCCTCCTACCTGCTCCCTCCTCCCTGGTTCATGATATCTCCTCCATTCTCCCTCCTCCCTCCCCTCCTCCCTCCTATTTTATAGACAAATATATTTAGACTGTGATGTTTAAGGTTGATAATCAACCTTACTGTATTTATTTCTGAATTTGGAGAAGTTCTCTCTTTTTATTTTTCTGTCTTCAAAAAACTGCTGCTGCTTTTAATTAAACCCTCTTGCTGTTTGAGTGTTTTGTTTTGTTCATTATAATTCCTTGATCTTATCAATCTTCTTCAATTGGAACTAATCAAATGTAACTCTGCATACAATTACAGTTCACTTAATGTTCCTACTAGGTATGTGTTATATTTTACCCACTCAGACCCCTTGCTTACTAAATATCTTCAATAGAGTATTGTCCACTCTTCAAATATCTGTCTAATATAATGAGCTATCCATCCCACAAGTGCAGTGATACTGCAATATACATTTACTACCAGCACAGGATGACTGGGAAGGATAGCTGTTCATTTTACCCCACAACTGCTTTTACATGCATTGTACATGGATTAAAAGATGGGATGATTTTCTATTCAGGGATACCAAGATATTTAGGGAGAGAAAGGTCTGAGTGGAAAAACAGACAACAAATGCCCCTCTCCCAGTCATTCTGCATGTATTCATCTGAAACAATTTGTTGTCTGTTGGAGAGGAGTGTAGATTAATGGTTTACAATTACTAATAAATAATAATAATTGCTGCCCTCAAGCTCCACCCCTCCCTGTTCTGTAGTGTTAGCTCTTCTCACAATGGAGTGACACGTCTTTCAATTAAATGTTTCAGTGAAAACAGACTTACATTTTAAAAACTCAGCTCTGTTCCTTGGCTCTGGAGCCTGCAGACTGTAAACTGCAACTTCATTCACTTGGTCGAAAAAAAAGAGAGATAAACAGAATGTGTTGTTTAATGTGAATCCCTCTGTCTCTGTTTAAATGCTATTGTGTTGTTTTCTCATGTAATGCACTAGAAGCTTAAGGAGGCTGTGTGGTCCAGTGGTTAAAGAAAAGGGCTTGTAAACAGAAGGTCACGGTTCAAATCCCCCAGCGACTGACTCACTGTGTGACCCTGAGCAAGTCACTTAATCTCCTTGTGCTCTGTGTTTTGGTGAGACGTAGTTGTAAGTGACTCTGCAGCTGATGCATAGTTCACACACCCTAGTCTCTGTAAGTCGCCTTGGATAAAGGTGTCTGCTAAATAAACAAATAATAAGAAACTCCCTTCCTGCTCTCATCACTTGGGATGTCACTGTAAATGAGCAGGGGCGTTTCAACCTGGGGAAATCATTTGAAATAAAACATCTGCAATATTCATATAGCCAACAATCTGCAAGAGGTCTTTATTAATGTCTTGCAAGTCCTGTCCCTCCTCAAGCCATGGTCTGTTTGAGAAATCTCTTCCAAAGGAATCTATTTCACACCAACCTGTTGTGGTTATTTTGACTAATTCCCCCTTGCAGAAGTTCTCAATATGGTCTTTAAGTACAGATACAGCTTTCCTCACAGCCCCAAAAGAGATGTCTGTATTGACAGTAACGCTGGGTAAGTCTCCAGCTTCAGGAGGGGCACAGAGAGACTGGAAATTCTACAACAGGAAAGTGGAGAAAAGGAGTTTTCAGTGAAACAGAATGGGGTCCAAAACATTCCTGGGGAAAAGCAAGGATTCATTCAATTGGAGAGGTCTGTCTGAAACCGTCCCAGTTATGGACTTGAGATTTTCTAACAAGCAGTGATGTTACCTGTAGAAAATGGATGTGATCCTCTGTCTCTGAAAGCTGTTTCAGCTCAGCGTTTCTCCTCCTTAGCTCAGCAATCTCCTGCTCCAGTTTCTTCATGCGTCCTTCAGCCTCATTCACTGCAGCCTTCTCGTTAGCTCCAATCAGCTCAGTAACCTCATTGTGGATCTTCTCAATGGATCGGATCAGCTCAGTAAAGATCGTCTCACTTTCCTTTATTTCCCTCTGTGCAGATCTCTGAGTGAAATAACACAGTACGGGAGACATCCTTACAACTCATATCAGAAACACATAGCGATATTCTGTAGACTTCGGCAGATTTGCGCAAGTCCATTGATCAGTTTAGAAATCTGTTCTAATGGATGTGTAAATGGATAACAAGTGACAGGATTCAATCTTTTAATATTTCAAAATACAGTTTGTTCCATTTATTTTTCTTAATAATAATAATAATAATAATAATAATAATAATAATAATAATAATAATAACCCCCTCTTGTTAATACCCACTTTCAGTGACTTCACAGCCTGTTTCAGCTCATCCACATCTTTCAGTCTCTCCTGGATTCTCTGTTGTATTTGTGTCTGTGTCTCTCCCAGCTTCTTCTGTGTAGAAACACAGTGACACAGTAACATTTCTCAATACAGACTATTTCAGAGCAAGCTGTGTTATTCACACCGCTCCCATTAATATGGAATTAGATTAACGATACAGACATTATGCAAACAGATACCCTACATGTCAATATCTAAAGGTATGCTATGTAAACTGTCAGAATAATTCTTAATTAAATGGAATGTAGCAAATTACATGATCTTTTTTTCACTGTTTCTTTACCTCCTTATGATGTTTTCAGTGATTCGGAGTGGTCATTGCAATTCTTATTCTAATGAGTGTGTGTTATGGGGCCTTAACCTGAGTTCAGAAGCTGATCTTCAGTCTTGTTGCCAGTCATAGATATCTGCAGACAGGCTAGATCAGTCAACATGCCTGCATTGTGGCAAAAGCCAGCACCATCTAGTGCACAGCTGCCAGCAATACAACAGGACACTTGACTTACAGCACCTGTCCACTAGATGGCACTGGCTCTTACTACTTGTGGTAAGGTTAGCATCAAGGCCCAGGTGTTATCGGCAGGGAGAGTGACTCAGACACAGAATTGCCTGTGTGGCATCAATTACCTATCTGGGAAATAGCCACACCTGTGATTGCTGGCAGGGACAGGTTTAACCCTGTCCCTGCTAACCTTACATTCTCCCACACACTCTTTACAAGGACAGGGCTGCTGCTCTGTCACACTGCTAACTGAGAACTGTTGCTGATCCAGCGTGTGTCACATTACATAAGCTTATGACAGGCACCTAGACAACTGAAGCTGCTTTCTCTAATGTAGATTGCATTTCATATGTATTTTGGGCACATGCTTTTGTTTATTTGTTTAAATCAGATACCAGGCTTTGTTTGTTACACAATTTAACTATGGTATGTTATATAAGATATGATATATGACAATAAAACATATTCAAACATGATATATAAGTTACACAATAAATAGTAAAATAACCGTATCAAAATAGTGAAAATGAAAAGCAATTGAACCGAATAAAAAGAAAACCCAAATAAACCAGAAACTACAAATATAAACCTAATCAATAATAATTTAGGCTGAGAAAGTAAAATAGGTCTCAATAAAATATTCAATTCAATGCACTAATTGATCTCACGTTAAACGATCTAACATTTTATAAATAGACACACTAAATATCCCTGGGAATTCTTATCATCTAGGATAGCTACAAGGAAATGGTTCAAACCGTTACCTGTTTCCCAGTCCTTTCTGTCTCAGCTGAGACTGTATCATGGCTCTTGTGTTCCTTGTCTGCACACAACCAGCAAATACACGTCTGATCGGTTCTACAAAAGACCTCAAAAACCTTCTGGTGTTCAGCACAAAGCTTCTGCTCCAGATTTTCAATAGCGTTGACCAGTTTGTGCCTCTTGAAAGCAACACCCTCATAGTGTGGCTTGACATGTGTTTCACAATAAGAGGCCAGGCATGTCAAACAGGATTTCACAGCTTTAAACTTTCTCCCAGTGCAGACATCACACGGCACATCTCCAGGTCCAGCATAACTTTGAGCAGGAGGAGGATTGAGCCTTCTCTTCTTGAATTCTCCAGCAATTTCAGCCAGGATGGTGTTTCTGTGCAGAACAGGCCTTCGGGTAAAGGTCTTTCTGCACTGGGGGCAGCTGTAGAAACGTCTATGTTCAGTCCGATCCCAGCAGTTCTTAATACACCCCATACAGTAACTGTGTCCACATGGAATAGCGACCGGGTCCTTCAGTATCTCCAGACACACTGCACACAACAACTGCTGCTCTGCTACCAGAATATTTGCTTCTGCCATTTCTGCTGCAGTGAGGCAGAGAGACTGACGATTTCACTACAAACGAAACTTCACTGTGCTGTGATTTCCTGGAATTGTGTAAAACTCCAAGAGGTGGGGTTTTGGACTGAGGAAAGGTTTAAACAAGCAGGAGGAGCAGAAACTGCTGAATGAGTGTGGGAGTGGCAGAGAGCAGAGAGTTGGGAGTGGGACTGTCACAGTAACCCTTTAACAACTATCCCTCTCCCCCCCCCCATCATGACACCCCTCATTTAACAATGAAAGATTGATTCAGGACAGCATATTATATGATATTGTAAATATTTACAATGTTAAGATTAGGAATTAAACAGCAGGGCTGATGAGTCTAACTTTGTGTTTCTGTCTAAAATCTATAATATGTAAACTTAGAAAGTTCTGTTACACTGACCATATTTTTTTTTTTTTACAACGGTTTGAACAGCATTTCTTTACTTGTTGTTACTGTATAACTTCTGTCAATAACTTCTGTCACAGTTTCTGTATAACTTCTGTCATAGGGCAGCAGTGTGGAGTAGTGGTTAGGGCTCTGGACTCTTGGCCGGAGGGTTGTGGTTTCAATCCCCAGTGGGGGACACTGCGGTTGTACCCTTGAGCAAGGTACTTTACCTAGATTGCTCCAGTAAAAACCCAACTGTATAAATGGGTAATTGTATGTAAAAATAATGTGATATCTGTATAATGTGATATCTTGTAACAATTGTAAGTTGCCCTGGATAAGGGCGCCTGTTAAGAAATAAATAATAATAATAATAATAATAATAACAGTATAAGCGTGTTGGATTTTTTTTTTTTTTAATAACCAGGGTGTAGCTAGGAATGCATTTTTACGAGGCAAAAATCTAATTTGTCTAAAAAAAACCTCCATATCCTATATATATATATATATATATATATATATATATATATATATATATATATATACACACACACAGTGCCTATAGAAAGTCTACACCCCTTGAACTTTTTTCACATTTTGTTGTGTCAGTGCCTCAAAGTTTCATGCATTTAAATGAGGATTTTTTCCCACTTATAAACACACCATACTCCACACTGTTAAGGGAAAAAAAGTTTTTATTGAGAAAAAAATTATATATTAAAAATACAAAACTGAAAGATCATAATTGGATAAGTCTCCACCCCCCTGAGTTAATACTTGGTGAAATCACCTTTGGCAGCAATTACAGCTGTGATGCTTCACAGTAGGGATGGTGTTCTTTGGGTGATGCGCTGTGTTGGGTTTGCACCAAACATAACGCTTTGCATTTATGCCAAAAAATTCCATTTTAGTTTCGTCAGACCACAAAACTTTTTGCCACATCTCCTGAGTGTTTTTTTACATACTTCAAACGGGATTCAAGGTGGGCTTTCTTGAGTAATGGCTTCCTTCTTGCCACCCTACCATACAGGCCAGATTTGTGGAGTGCTTGGGATATTGTTGTCACATGCACACTTTGACCAGTCTTGGCCATAAAAGCCTGTACCTCTTGCAAAGTTGCCATTGGCCTCTTGGTAGCCTCTCTGATCAGTCTCCTTCTTGCTCGGTCATCCAGTTTGGCGGGACGGCCTGATCTAGGCAGGGTCTTGGTGGTGCCATACACCTTCCACTTCTTAATAATCGTCTGTGCTCCAAGGGATATTCAAGGCCTTTTATATTTTTTTATACCCATCCCCTGATCTGTGCCTGGTGCTCATGGTTGAGTCTTTGCTTTGAAATGCACTACCCAACAGAGGGAACCTACAGGAACTGTTGAATTTATCCTGAAATCATGTGAATCACTACAATTTAACACAGGTGGAGGCCACTTAACTTGGTGTGTGATTTTGAAGCCGATTGGTTACACCTGAGCTAATTTAGGATTGCTATTACAAGGGGGTGGACACTTATCCAAACAAGCTATTTCAGTTTTTATTTGTAATTAATGTTAATTAATTAACTACAAACTTCTAGAATATTTTTTTTCACTTGGAAGTTGTGGGGCAGGATGTGTAGATAAATGAAAAAAAAAACTATTTGAATGCATTTTAATTCCAGGCTATAAGGCAACAAAAGGTGAGCATTTTGAAAGGGTGTAGACTTTCTATAGGCACTGTATATATCTGTTACGAAGGTGAAAGTTATCATCTTATAAAGTCTAATGACTATTAATGCAAACTGCAAAGTAATATATGTCGCTAACTGTTTAGCCAGCGACCCACCTTGGATGATGTTTGAAATTTCATGACCCATATTATTTAAAACAAATTGGCTCCCAGCAAAACCACACCAACCTAAAATGACCCTTTTCACACTGTAGAAATATGTGATATTAAAAGGGCAGGAAGAATAGAAGTTATAAATATGAATCAGTAGATGTGTTTATACCTTCACTGAGAGACATGTGTTTGATTCACTGCTACTGAAGTTAATGCTGAGACCAATGACACTGAAGTTAATGCTGAGACCGGTGACACTGATGCTACAAATGTCAGGACTGTCCAGTCCCTGACCACATTCCATGACTCACCTCTTCAGAAAGTACCTGTAGAACTCCTCTGTTTTTCCCCTTGGACACTTATCACCCTTCCTTAAATGCGCTTTACTTGTTCTTATCTGCCCCCTATTTTACTACATTTAATCCTGTACTTTAGAGTACTGTAATCTGCCAAGTGTTATTTAATCTGTAGTATTTTGTATTGAATTATATCCTGATGTAACTATCACTGACACTGTTATCTGCTGTATTATTGAATCGTATTTTGTCACACTTGTACTTGCTTGAACCAAAGTCATTGTATTTATCTTGCTCTTAATTGTATTATTACTTGTACTGTGATTCTTGAAATGTATTTGTTTACGACTGTAAGCCGCCCTGGATAAGGGCGTCTGCTAAGAAATAAATAATACAAATGGAAATGGTAAGACTGGCCGTTTACTGGACACTGCTGGGACTGGTAAGACGTGCTGGTACTGCTGGAACTGGTAAGACTAGTGCTGACACTGCTGGACTGGTCAGACTGGTGCCGGCACTGCTGTAAAACCAGCAGCCACAGGGGTCCCCAGGACCGGGTTTGAGAGCGTCCATTCAAATGCATCTCACCAAATTCAATACATACTTACGCCTCGAGTTAAGTTTGATACATTTCACCTGCTTTCTTTTTATTAAATATAAACCAATGAACAAACTGCTAAATAAGCCCCACATTCCTGTGAAAGTCGAAAGAAGAAATATGGAGCAAAGTTTTAAATGACATGTTTACACGACACGGATAATCACAAATAAATAAAAAATAAAAGGGGGAAGCATCTCGCTTTCCTCTTAGCAAATTTGTCAGCACCAGCCTGTATTTGTAAGTCTAATGTTTTTGCTTGTCGGGTTAGCTCGCAATAACCAAAATATCTCTCAATCTCATCGCCAGTAGCATACAAGCAGGTATGTTTTGACCCTTTTCATGCACAAAAATAACCTTTCATTTGCCGAACTTATACCAACATTTGCATACGGTGAAAATATGTTAGAACAATAAATCCATTGATTTTCATGTATAACATTGCCTTCATTTTCTTTCCATAGAAATGCATATTTAAGCAATGTAACATTTTAAAACAGTAATTCTAACTTCAACCAGATGCATCTCATAATGTAGTGCAGTGGTTCCCAACCCCCAGTCATTTTATAAGTAACTTGAAATATGCAACTGTTCAAGAGGTGAAAACAAGTCCAGCAGTGACATCACCAGTCTGACCAGTCCCAGCAGTATCATATAATATGCTGTCCTGAATCAATCTTTCATTGTTAAATGAGGGGTGTCATGATGCGGGGGGGGGGGGGGTAGTAGTGGTAGGACTACTGTGACAGTCCCACTCCCAACTCTATCCTCTCCGCCCCTCTCACACTCATTCAGCAGTTTCTGCTCCTCCTGCTTGTTTAAACCTGACCTCAATACAAAACCCCACCTCTTGGAGTTTTACACAATTCCAGGAAATCGGCACAGTATAGTTTTGTTTGTAGTGAAATCGTCAGTCTGTCTGTTTCACTGCAGCAAGTATGACAGAAGCAAATATTCTGGTAGCAGAGGAGCAGTTGATGTGTCCAGAGTGTCTGGAGATATTGAAGGACCCAGTCGCTATTCCATATGGACACAGTTACTGTATGGGGTGTATTAAGAACTGCTGGGATCGGTCCGAACATAGACATTTTTACAGCTGCCCCCAGTGCAGAAAGACCTTTACCCGAAGGCCTGTTCTGCGCAGAAACACCATCCTGGCTGAAATTGCTGGAGAATTCAAGAAGAGAAGACTCAATCCTCCTCCTGCTCAAAGTTATGCTGGACCTGGAGATGTGCCGTGTGATGTCTGCACTGGGAGAAAGTTCAAAGCTGTGAAATCCTGTTTGACGTGCCTGGCCTCTTACTGTGAAACACACGTAAAGTCACAGTATGAGGGGGCTGCTTTCAAGAGGCACAAACTGGTCAATGCAATTGAAAATCTGGAGCAGAAGCTTTATGCTGAACACCAAAATATTTTTTAGGTCTTTTGTAGAACCGATCAGATGTGTATTTGCTGGTTGTGTGCAGACAAGGAACACAAGAGCCATGATACAGTCTCAGCTGAGACAGAAAGGACTGGGAAACAGGTAAGGGTTTGAACCATTTCCTTGTAGCTGTCCTAGATGATAAGGATTAATCAGGATATTTAGTGTGTCTATTTATAAAATGTTAGCTAGTTTTACATTAGATCAATTAGTGCATTGAATTGAATATTGTATTGAGACCTATTTTACTTTCTTATTGATTAGGTTTATATTTGTAGTTTCTGGTTTATTTGGGTTTTCTTTTTATTCGGTTCAATTGCTTTTCATTTTCACTATTTTGATACGGTTATTTTATTATTTATTGTGTAACTTATATATCATGTTTGAATATGTTTTATTATCATATATCATATCTTATATATTATACCATAGTTAAATTGTGTAACAAACAAAGCCTGGTACCTGATTTAAACAAATAAACAAAAGCATGTGCCCAAAATACATATGAAATGCAATATACATTAGAGAAAGCAGCTTCAGTTGTCTAGGTGCCTGTCATAAGCTTATGTAATGTGACACATTCTGGATCAGCAACAATTCTCAGTTAGCAGTGTGGCAGAGCAGCAGCCCTGTCCCTGTAAAGAGTGTGTAGGGGAATGTAAGGTTAGCAGGGACGGGGTTAAACCTGTCCCTGCCAGCAATCAAAGGTGCGGCTATTTCCCAGTTAGGTAACTGATGCTAATTGGGGAGTGACCACACAGGTATAAAAGTAGGGAGAAATCCCTTGTATGGTGGTGGAGTTGTGGAGAGTGGATGAGAGTGGATGAGAGTGGATGAGAGTGAAGGCTAATGCCCAGCCTGCAGGAATTAAGAGGTGCTGTACTTTGTTTTGTTCAAACCTTTTGTTTTGGCCCTTGTGTCTGTTATTTGTGTTTATTAAAAGTGTGCAGTAGCGCTGAGCTTGAGCAATTCTGTGTCTGAGTCCCTCTCCCTGCTGATAACACCTGGGCCTTGATGCTAACCTTCCCACAAGTAATAAGAGCCAGTGGCATCTAGTGGACAGGTGCTGTAAATCAAGTGTCCTGTTGTATACCTGGCAGCTGTGCACTAGATGGCACTGACTTTTACCACTATGCAGGCATGTTGTCTGATTTAGCCTGTCTGCAGATGTCTATGACTGGGATCAAGACTGAAGATCAGCTTCTGAACTTAGGTTAAGGCCCCATAACACAGACTCATTAGAATAAGAATTGAGTATTGCAATAAGACCACTCCGAATCACTGAAAACATCGCAAGGAGGTGAAGAGACAGTGAAAAAAAGATAATGTAATTTGTTACATTCTATTTAAATTAGAATTATTGTGACAGTTTAGATAGCATACCTTTAGATATTGACACGTAGGGTATCTGTTTGCGTAATGTGTCTATCATTAATCTAATTCCATATTAATGGGAGAGGTGTGACTAACACAGCCTGCTCTGGGTGTGACAGGATATCACTCAATTCCCCATCAGAAATGTCACTGTATCACTGTGTTTCTGCACAGAAGCAGCTGGGAGAGACACAGACAGAAATACAAAAGAGAATCCAGGAGAAACTGAAAGACGTGGAGGAGCTGAAACAGGCTGTGGAGTCACTGAACGTGGGTATTGACAAGAGGGTGTTATTATTATTATTATTATTATTATTATTATTATTATTATTATTATTATTATTAAGAAAAATAAATGGAACAAACCATATTTACAAATATCAAAAGATTGAATACTGTCCCTTGTTTTCTATTTACACATCCATTAGAACAGATTTCTAAACTGATAAATCTGCCAAAGTTTACAGAATATCACTATGTGTTTCTGATATCAGTTGTAAAGATGTCTCCCCTGCTGTGTTCTTTCACTCAGAGATCTGCACAGAGGGAAATAAAGAAAAGCAAGAAGATCTTTACTGAGCTGATCCGATCCATTGAGAAGATCCACACTGAGGTTATTGAGCTGATTGGAGCTAATGAGAAGGCTGCAGTGATTCAGGCTGAAGGACGCATGAAGAAACTGGAGCAGAAGATTGCTGAGCTAATAAATAGAAACGCTGAGCTGAAACAGCTTTCAGAGACAGAGGATCACATCCATTTTCTACAGGTAGCATCACTGCTTGTTAGAAAATCTCAAGTCCATAACTGGGATGGTTTCAGACAGACCTCTCCAATTGAATGAATCCTTGCTTTTCCACAGGAATGTTTTGGACCCCATTCTGTTTCACTGAAAACTCCTTTTCTCCACTTTCCTGTTGAAGAATTTCCAGTCTCTCTGTGCCCCTCCTGAAGCTGGACAGCGTTACTGTCAATACAGACATCTCTTTTGGGGCTGTGAGGAAAGCTGTATCTGAACTTAAAGACCATATTGAGGACTTCTGCAAGGGGGAATTAGTCAAAATAACCACAACAGGTTGGTGTGAAATAGATTCCTTTGGTTGAGATTTAGATTAGTTCTCGTGTGAAATATTCTTGATGAGGGTGGAGTTATCTGGGTCCTTTGCTACACTGATAAACTGAACAGATGCACTTTGTGTTTAAAGAATAAGAGCATGGCAGATTGCTGTTTGGAGTCTTGTGTGCATGTTGTGTATTAATCCTCATGTTTCAATTCTATTTCCCTCTCTCTTTTCTGCAAAGTGAATGAAGTTACAGTTTACAGTCTGCAGGCTCCAGAGCCAAGGAACAGAGCTGTTTTTTAAAATCTAAGTCTGTTTTCACTGAAACATTTGATTGAAAGATGTGTCACTCCATTGTGAGAAGAGCTACTACTACAGAATAGGGAGGGGCGGAGCTTGAGGGCAGAAATTATTATTATTTATTAATAATTGTGAAGCCATTAATCTACACTCCTCTCCAACAAGTATTGGGACAGATACATACATGCAGAATGACAAGGAGTGTGGCATTTGTTGTCTGTATTTCCACTCAGATCTTTTTCTCCCTAAATATCTTGGTATCCCTAAATAGATATCATCCCTTTTAATACATATACAATACATGTTAAATCAGTTGGGTAAAATGAACAGCTATCCCTCCCAGTCATTCTGTGCTGGTAGTAAATGTATATTGCAGTATCATGCCCTTGTGGGATGGATTGCTCATTAAAATATTAGGCATATATTTGAAGCATGGGTGATATTCTATTCCAGATATTTAGTAAGCAAGCTGTCCGATTGGGTAAAATGGTAACAAATGCCCCACCCCAGTCATTCTGCATGTACTCATCTGTCCCAATACATGCTGGAGAGGGTGTATAATATTTTACAATGCATAGCATCATTACTCACGCAAAATAACCCAAATAATCATATTACTCCCTCTTGTCTCTTCTGTTTTCAAGTCGTAGCTTAATGTCAGAAACAACCATTATGAAAAACCTGCTGTAATATGTATTTATCAGTCTGTTTTTTATTGGTTCTGTACCATTCAAACATAGTGGAGATTTTCTTAGTGATTTGACTTTTCTAACTGTCTCTCCTCTAAATGTCCTCTTCTCTTCAATCAGATTCCTGTCAGCTCACACTGGACCCCAACACAGCGTTTAGAGAGCTCTGTCTGTCTGAAGGGAACATAAAGGTGACACGGAGGGGAGATACCCAGCAATATCCTGATCACCCAGAGAGATTTGACAGCTGGAAACAAGTGCTTTGCAGAGAGGGTTTGTCTGGGATTTGCTGTTACTGGGAGATTGAGTGGAGTGGAGAAGAGGCTTTTATAGGAGTCACATATAAAGGAATCAGCAGGAAAGGATGGGATGTTTTGTGTGTCCTTGGAGGCAATGACATGTCCTGGAGTTTGTCCTGCTCTGATTCCAGTTACACTGCCCGGCACAAAAACAATCACACTGCAATAACTGCCCCCCCACTTCCCCAGAATAGGAGTATATCTGGACTTTAATGCCAGCACGCTGTCCTTTTATGGCGTCTCTGACACAATGACCCTCCTGCACAGATTCCAAACCACATTCACTGAGCCGCTCTATCCTGGGTTTGGGCTTGATTATGATTCCACTGTAACAATCTGCCAGCTGAACTAGACTGTTTTGTGTTTTAGAAAACCTTTGTCTGTCCTCTCAACTCCTTGGTGAAGGCAATGTTCAATCTGACACAATTTTGGATGAAAGTTATGGGGTAAAATGGTGCCACCTGCAGAGCAAAACAAGGTGAATTATTTGTTTTTACACTTGGGGCCGAGGCAGCCTCATTTTTACTGTTTAATCTGTCAGGTGAGTGTTTTTGTAATTGTAAACGCTCACAACTGTACAGCTGTTTCAGCATAAAATGTTCAATATGTCCTGAGTATTTATTGATTACAAATACATAAATAGAACCAAGTGGCAGACTTAGTTGGCATCTCTGCACAGTGCTAGAATTCCCACAGCAAGTACTGATAAGTATCTCTTAAGGTGATTGTAGCTCACTAAATAATTCCACAACGTGTTCCTATATTGCCCTTCCATTGGCTACATAGATCTCTAATGTGCAGGTTTGAAAAACATGATGGGCAAGATTCTCAGAAAACCATGTTGTTGTTTAAAAAAATTTTTTCTATCAAATGGATATTTTTTTTAGATATTTATAGTATCTAGCTGAACTATTTGGGATTTAGGTACATCTGGCAAATCTATAAACAAATGGGGCTTCATACATACCTTTATACAGGCAATCAGTAGATAAAAAAAAATCCTTTTCCTCGTGTTATTATTATTATTTTTTGTAAATTATTTAATTGGATTTCTGAGAACATTTGGATAATTAATCTAACATGCAATTAATTATATGCATTTGGTCTACTCGTCAGGCAGTTCAATGTTTCAATATTATAACTGTTTTCTTATTTTAATAAAAATGTGAGTGAAATATCATCACAAGAAAGAAGACATTTCCATGGATCTCATAAATGACATGACTAAGATTCCTTCCTGTATTTTTACACAGGGAGTTAAACGTTATTTCATTCAGTATCATGTATTTTATTGAACTCATTTCCTACATATTTCTACACTGTTACAATCCACTCTCCCCATTATATTCTTACATTACATCGAATCTACCATTTGAGGAGTAATAAATACTGACGACTGCAACTTTATTTCCAAGAAGAAACCCACTTTCCAAAGAATTCAAACCAGCAAGGCATTCTTATTAAACCCTGATTGAGATTGGTGACAGTGATCCTGTTATCCTATCTGTGATCTGACAGGAGACTGATATTAATATACGTGTTGTTTCTAATCACACAGTACATGATTGGTTATATAACTTGATTCATCAGCTACTACAATGTGTTATTGTTCAGTTCTGGTTTCTCTTTATGATGAAATAAAAATAGTAAAAAAAATACCTCAAATTTTGTACACTGTGTTTGGTCCTGTGACTCTGTATTATCCAATAGGTTTAATAAACATTGCTGTACTGGACTTTATCTTTATTAGCTTGTTTTTCTCTGCATGTGTGTCTCAGATGAAGTCTGGATTCTGTATGTGAGTGTGTGTATGTATGTGTGTGTGTGTGAGTGCATATTTGTGTGTGTGTGTATATATATATGTTTGTATTGTGATTTAGCACCTTTCCTGTTGGTGGCTTTGACTCTATATGGGGTTGCAGTGTGGGGGCACCAGATACACAAGACCAAGCAAAGGATATATTTGAATGCTGTTACATCTGTTTATTTTTTTGAATATAGACAGGAGTCAGACATTCTCTATCTTGCCCTTTAAACCCGTCTCTTCTTTGGAGAGACTAACTAAACTTTTAATTGGCTTCTGATAATGAACTTGAAACATTCACACAGCTTTTTATAGAGTTCAGACCTGTTTGATCCATGGCTGCTGGCCCATGCAACTTACTCCCAGCTCACACAGAGAACCAGATTTCTTCTTCTATTTAGTTAATGGCCACCAAGTTTCTGTTGAAACTGATTGTCGCCATCTACTGTTTAGATTTGGCTATTAAAACTGCTGTAAACTCTCTATATGTTAAATATTCTTGAATTTTCTGGTTTTTCTAATATATTTTCCAATACTTCCAATAATACTTTTGTTCTATTTTACTTCCATCACCTATACCATATGAAATATGGATTTCTTTCCACATATCTTCTCTCACCTCCGTATATCGAACACATTCAACCATCATTCCACACATAACCCATTCTCATGCACTCCAATTCTATATAGGTGTTCTTTCAGTGTTAAATGCCTTATAAGAAGCCTTATCAATGCTATCCTTTCTATTCCACCCATACCACTGAAGGAAATTTAAAAACTGAGTTCGGATGTGTCTGTGAAAATACACAGAGGAATTTTCTTCAATAACTGTTAGGTTTATTTTAATATATACAGGGAATCATCCTCAGAACAGATTCCAAGACATTATTTCAATAATGGGTCCATAATGATCCTATGAAAAAAAGGCACATTACATGTTTATAGCAAAGCCCAGATTAGTTTTCCTGTCCAGTCCTGTCTGTGGGCCAATCACCTGAGACTACACCCGACTGATTTATGCCCATTTCAGGGCCCGTGTGCAGTGTGAGTGGTGTTGTGTGTTTAAAATCTAGTGTAGTGTGCAAGCAATCCAGCCAGTTAAAACTTGACTCTTATCTTCTGGACTATTCTGACTGCATCTATCCTTAGAGTCCTGGGGTCCCTTGTAGCTTCACAGTTCTGTTATTTATTATCTCCAAATGTGCCTCGTGGTCCACTGTGATTTGCATTCTACAAACCTCCTGAGAGCCTGGGCACCTTCCAGCCCATAGTGCTGGTATGTATTGCCTGCTTGCAGTGAATGCTGGGCTAGAAAGCTGTAGGCCCAGTCTGTGAGCCCATAAAAAATGGTGAGAAAATATACATTCACTGAATACATTGTCTTTGTGTTAGTTTACAAATGCAGCCTGGTTAGCCTGGTGAAAAGAATCATTGTAAACCTTTCAACCACAGCCTGGTTAGTCTGGTGAAAAGGATCATCATTAACCTTGCATAACGTTCCCTGTTGTAAGTGTCCAGGAGACATCAGTGCTCCAGATAGCAAATATACGATCAGTGAAAATCAGTGATACATTTTTAATGTGCTTAAAATGTGTGTTTGAATGATTTGTATATATTCTAATTATCACACCATTGTAAATTATATGGTTCATTTGTTAAAACAGTTTATAATGTACAGTGCAATGTGGGAACAAGTATCACACCTCAGCACATCCAGGTTCACTCATTTTTCCATGTATCATATCTTTGTTAGAGAAGTATATTTACACATTGATAAACAGTAACTACCGGCAGTCCTCTGCAGTCATCGCCTTTAGCAACTTTCAACTAATTCAAATAAGATCAAACATGGCAGGTGCAGCCGAATTCAAATGTCAAATCTATGTTTAGTGAAACTGATAAGACAACAAACCTATCTTTAATACAGCTTCAAGTTCAAGGGCAGTAATGGGTACCTCCCAGTAAGAAATCTAATCTAGAAGCCATGTGACTATGGGGTGCCACTAAATCAATATGTACCTAAATCAATACGTACCTAAATCAATATGTAGTTCTAAATGTACAAAGCAGCACCATTTCGTTAATATCGGGAGCTAAAGAAGGCAGAGATGGAGTCTGGCAGTTCAGCACCAGATCCAGGTGAGTTACTGTATTTATTTATTTATTCTTAAAGAACATGTTCAATCAGTCTCTTAAATTGGGGTTATTGAAAGTAGGTGTAGTCTTGTAGGATGAAACCTGAGAATGTAACAAACGAAACAACAATGAAAATGTACTTTCGATTTCAGATCTCTAGATCTTTGTAAGGTGTTTGTATGGCATACAATGTAATCGCTGCTAAAACCTGTTTTTATCATGCGTAACATCCAACGTGTGAAAAGTGTGTCTAAATGAGTAACTGGTTTATTTTTAGTACTGCTCTATATCTAGGGCTTGGAGTGTTTAGGGTTTTATATTTGATCACATGGCGTCCCTTTAAGTCGATTCAGATCCCTAATTCAGAAAAAAGCTGTTAATTACAAAACACTTGTTTTTCCCTTCATGTCTTGACTGAGACCGATTCTGTTTTGCTTCATTTTTATTTCAAACAGACGTAGGAAATTATGTTAGCTGACAGATTTTCATTTCAGCATAAAATACCCAGTAGGGAGTGTGCACCGATAGCCAGTCCAGCATTTAAAACCTTCTTGAGTTGTAGCAAATAAAAATCTTAAACCCACGTTTATAATGCAGTTTCTGTTTATTAGGATGCAGAGACAGCTTAACAATGACTAACTGTCATTTAAAGGGAGGTAGAGATGTGAAAAGTTCAAGCCCTGTGTATATGTTATAAATGAGGGTATGAAGTTATGGATGAGAACACGTCGCATCAAACCTGGCACCTGGTTTTCCTGTATGCCTCTGTGGGGGCATGTGGAAGCAATATTTCTTTATTTTCAGCTGTGTTGACAATGTCCAAAGCTGTCTGTGAAAGCTGATCATGGAGCATCCCTATGAAGCATCCCTATGAAGCATCCCTGTGAGAGGAGCATGTTTGTAATTGTCGTTCTGACACCACTGCTGCAACTTCACCTCCTAATATCTCAGAAACCATTTCATATGCCAGCTTCACATTTACAATGTCATGCAAACAATACAATGTAGACTGATTTCTCTCAATCCAACTCCAAGGATCTCATCCTTAAACAATAGAAACCATATTTAAAAAGGCAGTTTACAGCCCTGAAATGAAATATTATTATTAATTTCTTAGCAGACGCCCTTATCCAGGGCAACTTATAATTGTTACAAGATATCACATGATTTTTACATACAATTCCTCATTTATACCGTTGGGTTTTTACTGGAGCAATCTAGGTAAAGTACCTTGCTCAAGGGTACAGCAGCAGTGTCCCCCACCTGGGATTGATCCCCACAACTCTCCGGTCAAGAGTCCAGAGTCCTATACCTCAATACCTCCCATACTTACCTCTACGTTACCTGTAAAGGAAAAACGTTAACCAGGGTTTATTATACTAGCTAGACATTGTGTTTTGTGTAAAAAATATATTTATTATAAACAGCTTATTTATGGTGAAAGGTTTTGAAAGTTTCTGAAAACAAATCTGCCATTTAATTGTAAGTTAACTTTAGTTTATTAAAAAGAGATAAGCTAAGACAGCTATTTGTGCCTATTATTGAGTGTCCTTAAACTTTGATATTTTTTCAGAATATTTGAAAAGTACTGGAAATAGTTGTGAAACCTCAGATTTCTTGGGGGTCTAAAACTGAATAAATAATTTGTGTGAAGAAATCTAGTTCTGAGTGTTCTGAGCTTCTCTGGACAAATTATTAGGACACTGTTACACAGCACATGAAAGAACAAACAAGAAATCAAACTGCTAATGATACAAACCTGCTGACAAGCCATTCAGACACTTCACTGATTCTCTTTATTAATGTGCACTATTTGTTTGAAGTTTTGCTAGTTGTATCCCTGTACAGCAGCTCCACGCATACAGGAACATGCCAGTGCTGTGGATGACAGGGAGTGTTCTTTCAGCACAGCATGACAACAAGAGGAGAAAACTAATCCAGGGATTCACATTGAAAGCTTTAATTTCTAAAAGGAACAAACTGTTCTTTTTCTTTAACAGGGTGGGGAATTGTGGCTACAGAACAAGAGGCTGAAGAAACTGTTTCTCAAGAGCTGCACAGCCCCTCTGAGCTGAGGATCGTGCTGCTTGGGGGACGCTGTGCTGGGAAGAGTTCATCCGGGAACACCATCCTGGGCAGAAAAGAGTTTAAATCTGGAATCATCTCCTCTGAAGTAACAAGGAAGTGTAAGAAGAGAACAGGAGAAGTGGCTGGGAGACGGGTCACTGTGGTCGACACTCCTGGCACAGTCCGGGTCGAGATTGAGAGATGTGTTTCTCTGTCTGCGCCGGGACCCCACGCTTTCCTCCTGGTGATACCAGTGTATTCAAAATATATTATTGACACTCACAGTGATGAATACTGGAAAGCTGTAGTTAAACACCTTTGCGAATCCTTTGATAAAGTCAAGCAGCTGTTTGGTGAGAGAGCCATGAGGAACACAATGATCCTTTTCACCCGTGGGGATTATCTGGAAGGCAAGACAATTGAGCAGCACATTGAGGAAGCTGGTGAGGAGTTCCAGCAGCGTGTTGGGAAATGTGGGAACAGGTATCATGTTCTCAACAATAAGAAGAGGAGCGATCACACTCAGGTCACACAGCTCCTGGACAAGATAGACAACATGGTGAAGGGAAGTGGAGGCTGCTACCTTCCAAATGAGATTTACCAGCATGTAGAAGAAAGAATTAGACTAAAGGAACAGGAGCTGAATGAGAAACACAAAGAGGAACCAAGCAAGAAAGAAGAAGAAATTAAACGTAAATATGAAGAGGAACTGAGGAGGAGAGAAGAGGAGATGAAACAGAAATATGAAGAGGAACAGTGTAGGAGAGAAGAGGAAATGAAACAAAAACATGAGGGGGAACAGAGTAGGAGAGAAAATGAGATGAAACAGAAATATGAGGAGGAACAGTGTAGGAGAGAAGAGGAGATGAAACAGAAATATGAGGAGGAACAGAGTAGCAGAGAAGAGGAGATGAAACAGAAATATGAAGAGGAACAGAGTAGGAGAGAAGAGGAGATGAAACAAAAACATGAGGGGGAACAGAGCAGGAGAGAAAATGAGATGAAACAGAAATATGAGGAGGAACAGTGTAGGAGAGAAGAGGAGATGAAACAGAAATATGAGGAGGAACAGTGTAGGAGAGAAGAGGAGATGAAACAGAAATATGAAGAGGAACAGAGTAGGAGAGAAGAGGAGCTGATGGAAAAGTTGAGGAAGCAAATGAAGGAAGAGGAGCTTGAGAAAGATTCAGAGGAATCCAAGCTTCCTGTCAGGAGAAGGAAAAGCAATGACATCTTCCCCCCCAGGAGTAAGTTTGTTTAAAATTGTTCTATAGATACAATATTTTGAAAACTTTCGCAGGCTCTCACAATGACACCATTGAACCGAATGAGTCTTACAGTTTAATAACATTTTGAAAACCTGAACTGTGTTGTTAAGTTACATGTTGTGTGAGGTGGAAATGGACCTGTCTTCCACTAGCTAATAATGACTGTTATATATGTACAGTGTATGCTGTGTGAGGTGGAAATTGACCTGTCTTGTTCTTTTGCAGTGTTTGAAAGCAAAGTGGAGAACGAATCAGAGGAATCCAAGCTGCCTGTCAGGAGAAGAAATAGCAAAGAGCTCATCATCAACCCCAACAGTGAGTGAGATTGAAATTGTTCTTCTAGGATAGAAATTAGTTTGTTCCATCAAGGTGAAATAATACAGAACTGAAACCTAATTGCAAAATTTCAGCTGATGCTTATTCTGGTGATAAGTAAGCTTGTTTCTTACTTTGATTATAATATACTGTATATTTTTGTTTTTTTAATGTCTGGAGGTAAAGGAGAGGCTCCCCTTGCAGATATCCAAGCGCCTCCCAGTCCCCCTGAGCTGAGGATGGTGCTGCTTGGGAAGACTGGGGCTGGGAAGAGTGCAGCAGGAAACACCATCCTGGGCAGAGAGGAGTTCAGATCTGAAGCCAGTTCCTCTGCAGTAACAAGGGAGTGTGAGAAGAGAAAAGGACAAGTGGCTGGGAGACATGTTACTGTGATCGACACTCCAGAGCTCTCTCAGGACAAACTCCAGATTAGGAGCTGTGTTTCTCTGTCTGCCCAGGGACCCCATGCTTTCCTCCTGGTGATACCGGTGGGCCGATTCACAGAGGAAGAGAGGAGAGCAGTGGAGACAGTCCAGGAGATATTCAGTGATGCGGCTGTGAGGAGGTACATGATGCTCCTTTTCACACACAGTGAAAAACTGAAAGGCAAGACCATTGAGGATTATATTCAGACAGGCAGCAAGGAGCTCCAGCAGCTTGTTGAGAAATGTGGGAACAGGTATCATGTTCTCAACAATGAGGACAGAAGCGATCGCACTCAGGTCTCACAGCTTCTGGACAAGATAGACAACATGGTGAAGGGAAACAACGGCAGCTACTACACCAATGAGATTTACCAGCAAGCAGAAGCAAAGATCAGACAAAGACAAGAGGAGATACTGAAGGAGGAAGAAGAGAGAATATTGAGGGAGGAAGAGGAACTGAGGGCAAAGCACCTGAAAGAACTGGAGAACTTGAAAAGGAAGATGAGATTGAAAATCCAGAAACAAGATGAGAAGATCAGAGAGCTGGAGGAGAGGATAGGAGAGCAGGAGGAAGAGCTGAGGAAAGAACAGGGAGAGAATCACAGGATCAAACTGGAGGAAGAGCTGAGGAGAAAGAGAGAGGACAAAGAAAGGGAGGAGCGAGAGAAGGAGGATTGCATCGAGAAGGGGGAGAGAGAGAGGGGAGAGTACGAGGAAAAACACAGGAGAGAGATGGAGGCAGTCAGGCAGCGCTACAAGGAAATCATTAGACCAGAAACAGAAAGATGCAATGGGTTTATAAGCAGATATGAAAATCCAGCTGAAGCGAGAGGAGAAAGGGCAGCACTAGGGGCAGTGATCAGTGCAGTAGCAGCAGCACTGGTTGAAGGGGATGAGGTAGGGGCAGTATTACACACAGTATCCAGAGCAATAAGAGAAGAGACAGCACTAGGGGCAGTAATGCACGCTGCAAAGGAAGCAGTAAGAGAAGGAGCAGCTCAGAGGGCAGTGATCAGTGCAGTAGCAGCAGCACTGAGAGAAGGGGCTGCGATCGGGACAGTATTGCACACAGTAGCAGAAGCAATAGAGGCAGCACCACAGGAACCCAGTCAAGAACAGTGAGACAGAGGGTAGTTATTGGAGTGGGGGTGGTATTATTGGAGAGGTGGTGGTATTATTGGACTGGGGGTGGGGTGTTATTGGACAGTGGGTGGTGTTATTGGAGAGGGGGTGGTGTTATTGGAGGGAGGTGGTGTAATTGAATAATATCTGATCAATATTCAGTAACAACACCGGAGCCTCAGAGCTCACTTCATTGATCTTTCTCTAGAGGAGCAGCCAGTAACTGGGAACACTAACACAGCAGTTTCTGCATCAAGTCTCCTCTAATCTTTCCTTGCTCCAGACTATTACATTCAGCCCTGGTCCTTGAAGCCCCCCACTGTGTACATGGACTCAGCTACAAGTCACTCCTCTCAGTACTCTCTGCTCCCTGTGTTTTAACCAGTATTGTATCCATATGTATTGTACTTCCTTGACTTCTCACTGATCAGAGCTGAAGGATTAGCCTTGCTGCTATAACACATGTATATTTTACACACATTGTAAAACACAACGAGAACAGTTCAACAGCCTGATATACTGATATTGTCAAAGACCGTTTATCAGGAAATCAGATTCCATTCTTATCATTCAATGACCTGACACTGTGGACCAGATTTATCAAGATATTCACACCAAAGTCCAATCTGCACAACATTACAAAACAGTAGCAAACAACTCAGGCACACTTTGAGTCCTGGAGTGAGCCTTGTTCTGAGGAGATTGATGCACTAGTATTGCACTCTCACAGACTGCCCTCTGGTGCAAACACATTGATTAACCTGGCCCTGTGTGTATAGAACAGCATGTATCTACTGTACATATAACTGTAAACCAATTAGATTAGGGATCAGATATAAGTGATTATAAACAATCTAGAAACATGTTATTAATTATGCTATTAACAATTATAGAATAGGAGTAGAAATAATAAGACTAGTATGCACTTTGGTATTGTTTATAATCGCTTAGAACAGATATAGCCTGTCTGGAGAAACATATATTTTATTATTATTATCGGGTTACGGATGGCTTAATAAATTTATTATTTTCTATTTTTATTATTTCTTAAAGTTTGAATATGAATGAAGAAAATATTTCAGTTTTTGAATTTTGTGTTTTGGTAAATTGAAATGACGTTGATTTCTTATTACGTCATACTGTTGTGTTTAAATGTAATTTTTAAAGTTTAAATATGAATAAAGAAATGTTATATTCAGGTTTGGATTTTGTATTTTGGTAGAATGTGTGGAAGATGATTTCTTATTAGGCCAGCTTCTTATTCAGAAACCTTTTTTTTTGTTGCCTGGCAACAGCGGCCTTTTCCTGGCGAATGATAATAAGGATTGTGATCAGGACTGCCCCGGTGATATTAGAGACTGTTGGCATATTTGCATTGGCTTGGACCAGTCGGGTCAAACTGAGTTTCTATAAAAGAGTGATGCTACAAAGCGCATTCATTTTTAAGGCTGCCCGACACGAAGTGGAATTGGTTCACAAACAGCCAGCAGACACGGCCCAGGGAACACGCTGTTAAACTGAGATAGTCTGTCTCGCTGCACTGGAGTTGCTGCAATAAAAATCATATTCTTAGTTTGGGGCTTTTCTCTTGAACCCTTATTTTGATGAGGTTATATGTGAAACTTAAGGGTTAGGCACATACATTTACCCATTAGGGGTCTGTCAGTATGTAACATCTCAAACTCTTTGGTTTTAGTATACTGTGTGTTGTTCGGTGTTGCTGTATAATGCTTGACTTGGCTGCCCTCTTCAGGACATATTGTGCACATGCACAGATCCTGGCTGAAAGATATTCTGTTCACCTGGCATCTCACCTGGATTGTTTGGAAATGTACAATACTGGAAATGAATTTTCTTGTGGGTTCAACAAGCAAACTGGTTGCAACTGGTCACGTTTTTTAGGGATATTGAAGTTGCTAGAAAGATGGCCTGTTGTGTATATGTGTTGATTTATTCTTTGCTTCTGTGTCTGTGGGTTTGCATAGATTGTAGATTGACTGAAGGTATGCATTGCAAAGATGTTTTTAATACATATATTGGATACACATCAAAATCTATTTAGTTACATTATTTAATAAATGTACTTGCCAAAATAACCCCCATGTTGTTAATGTATGGAGTTCAATCCTTACAATAACAGAATCGGGTGCTAAGCAAAAGCAGTAAATATTAGTAAATTATAACTGCAGTATACCATGTAATTATTGCACCTGTATTTTGAACTGTGTCTCATTTATTTATGTGACTTGAGGTGTGTCTGTGTTTGTGCAGCTTTCTATACCCTCCATTTAAATGAGATCAATCTTTTAATTATAACTCAGTTATCATTCAGCTTGTTCTGCAATGCGGTCACTGTCATTTCAGTTTAAGTTAACTTTCATTTATTAAAGAAAATCTAGTTCTGAGTGTTCTGAGCTTCTCTGGAAAACTTATTAGGACACTGTTACACCTGCACATGAAAGAACAAACAAGAAATCAAACTGCTAATGCTACAAACCTGCTGACAAACAATTCAGACACTTCAGTGATTCTCCTGATTAATGTGCACTATTTGTTTGAAGCGCTTGCTAGTTGTCTCTGTACAGCAGCTCCACACATACAGGAACATGCCAGTGCTGTGTGTGACAGGGAGTGTTCTTTCAGCACAGCACGACGACAAGAGGAGAAAACTAATCCAGGGCTTCACATGGAAAGCTTTCATTTCTAAGAGGAACAAACTGGTCTTTCTCTTTAACAGGGCAGGGAATCATGACTGCAGAACAAGAGGCTGAAGAAACTGTTTTTCAAGAGCTGCACAGCTCCTCTGAGCTGAGGATCGTGCTCCTTGGAGAAAGCTCATACTGGAAGGCTGGGAAGAGTGCAGCAGGGAACACCATCCTGGGCAGAGAGGAGTTTATATCTGGATGCAGTGTTTCTGTAGAAACGAGGGAGTGTGAGAAGAGAAAAGGAGAAGAGGCTGGGAGATGAGTCACTGTGGTCGACACTCCAGACTTGTTATACACAGCCCTGATTGAGAGCTGTGTATCTCTGTCTGCCCCGGGACCCCACACTTTCCTCCTGGTGATGCCGGTGTACCCAACAGGAATGAAAGACAATCTCAGTGGATCGTGGGAGTTTTCAGTAAGAGACCATTGCAAATCCATTGATAAAGTCCAGGAGCTGTTTGGTGAGAGAGCTGTGAGGAACACAATGATCCTTTTCACCTACAGGGACTTTCTGGAAGAACAAACAATTGAGCAGCATGTTGAGGAAGCTGGTGAGAAGCTCCAGCAGCTTGTTGAGAAATGTGGGAATAGGTATCATGTTCTCAACAATATGGACAGGAGCGATCGCACTCAGGTCACACAGCTCCTGGACAAGATAGAAAACATGGTGAAGGGAAATGGAGGCAGCTACACACCAGTGAGATGTACCAGCAAGCAGAAGGTTAGGGAAGTGAGGCTAAGGAAGAAGAGACGAGAGCAGATTGGCAGGGTGGGTATGAAAACAGCAAACTGCTAAAGGACAGAACAGGACAGCTGGAGCTACAACTGGAGCTGAGGAGAGAGGGAGAAATCCAGAGTGCTGGAGCGGAGCTGAAGAAAGAGAGAGAGAGAGAGAACAGAGAAAGGGGAGCTGAGACAAGAGAGAGGAGAGAAAAGGAGGGGAGCAGAAGGAAACCAAAAATGATTGTTAAAGTTAAAATTGAAGACCAGGAGTATTAGGAGCAGTTTTCTAATACATACATTACTGAAAAAGCCACAGCCCATACTTTCCTTCAGTAAGATACAATGCATTTGTCTAATGATGCATCAGCTCAGGTTGCTTCAATGAATCTCTTTCCTTGGCTTTGTCCAGCTCAGGTGCTTTACCAAGACCAGCATCTCCAGGGGCTTCATCTTCCTACTGGGTGATTGTGTTACAATGTAAACCATCTCAGAAAAGTCAAGCTTGAACAGTGTTGAGAGGCTGTATGTCATGTAAATGCTTTTTAAACCGTGGGGGGATTGTAATGTTTTCTAGATGTATACTTTTCTCAGGATCATTGCTACAAAAAATACATAAATAAAAGCAATTCAAAGTGAATTGTTCTTATTCATGTTGTCCTGTTCAGTTAATATGGAATGCACCGAATGCAATGTGATTTATCAATATAAATGACCCTGCTGATCTCACCAGGTAATCGCCGACACAAGAATGCATTTCTGTTGATTTCACACTGTTACAAGAGATTCTATTATATGAACCCCCCACTCAGTATCAACACCTCCTCGCTCTGTTTCACCTGTAACAATATAAACACTGAGGAACACTAACAAGCTGTTAAATAGGGACTCAATATCAACACCTCCTCGCTCTGTTTCACCTGTAACAATATAAACACTGAGGAACACTAACAAGCTGTTAAATAGGGACTCAATATCAACACCTCCTCGCTCTGTTTCACCTGAAACAATATAAACACTGAGGAACACTAACAAGCTGTTAAATAGGGACTCAATATCAACACCTCCTCGCTCTGTTTCACCTGTAACAATATAAACATTGAGGAGGAACACTAACAAGCTGTTAAATAGGGACTCAATATCAACACCTCCTCGCTCTGTTTCACCTGTAACAATATAAACACCGAGTAACACTAACAAGCTGTTAAATAGGGACTCAATATCAACACCTCCTCGCTCTGTTTCACCTGTAACAATATAAACACCGAGTAACACTAACAAGCTGTTAAATAGGGACTCAATATCAACACCTCCTCACTCTGTTTCACCTGTAACAATATAAACACTGAGGAACACTAACAAGCTGTTAAATAGGGACTCAATATCAACACCTCCTCGCCTGTTTCACCTGTAACAATATAAACACTGAGGAACACTAACAAGCTGTTAAATAGGGACTCAATATCAACACCTCCTCGCTCTGTTTCACCTGTAACAATATAAACACTGAGGAACACTAACAAGCTGTTAAATAGGGACTCAATATCAACACCTCCTCACTCTGTTTCACCTGTAACAATATAAACACTGAGGAACACTAACAAGCTGTTAAATAGGGACTCAATATCAACACCTCCTCGCTCTGTTTCACCTGTAACAATATAAACACTGAGGAACACTAACAAGCTGTTAAATAGGGACTCAATATCAACACCTCCTCGCTCTGTTTCACCTGTAACAATATAAACACTGAGGAACACTAACAAGCTGTTAAATAGGGACTCAATATCAACACCTCCTCACTCTGTTTCACCTGTAACAATATAAACACTGAAGAACATTAACAAGCTGTTAAATAGGGACTCAATATCAACACCTCCTCACTCTGTTTCACCTGTAACAATATAAACACTGCGTAACACTAACAAGCTGTTAAATAGGAACTCAATATCAACACCTCCTCGCTCTGTTTCACCTGTAACAATATAAACACTGAGGAACACTAACAAGCTGTTAAATAGGGACTTATTATCAACACCTCCTCACTCTGTTTCACCTGTAACAATATAAACACTGAGTAACACTAACAAGCTGTTAAATAGGGACTCAATATCAACACCTCCTCACTCTGTTTCACCTGTAACAATATAAACACTGCGTAACACTAACAAGCTGTTAAATAGGGACTCAATATCAACACCTCCTCGCTCTGTTTCACCTGTAACAATATAAACACTGAGGAACACTAACAAGCTGTTAAATAGGGACTCAATATCAACACCTCCTCACTCTGTTTCACCTGTAACAATATAAACACTGAAGAACATTAACAAGCTGTTAAATAGGGACTCAATATCAACACCTCCTCACTCTGTTTCACCTGTAACAATATAAACACTGCGTAACACTAACAAGCTGTTAAATAGGAACTCAATATCAACACCTCCTCGCTCTGTTTCACCTGTAACAATATAAACACTGAGGAACACTAACAAGCTGTTAAATAGGGACTTATTATCAACACCTCCTCACTCTGTTTCACCTGTAACAATATAAACACTGAGTAACACTAACAAGCTGTTAAATAGGGACTCAATATCAACACCTCCTCACTCTGTTTCACCTGTAACAATATAAACACTGAGGAACACTAACAAGCTGTTAAATAGGGACTCAATATCAACACCTCCTCGCTCTGTTTCACCTGTAACAATATAAACACTGAGGAACACTAACAAGCTGTTAAATAGGGACTCAATATCAACACCTCCTCACTCTGTTTCACCTGTAACAATATAAACACTGAGGAACACTAACAAGCTGTTAAATAGGGACTCAATATCAACACCTCCTCACTCTGTTTCACCTGTAACAATATAAACACTGAGGAACACTAACAAGCTGTTAAATATGGACTCAATATCAACACCTCCTCACTCTGTATCACCTGTAACAATATAAACACTGAGGAACACTAACAAGCTGTTAAATAGGGACTCAATATCAACACCTCTTCACTCTGTTTCACCTGTAACAATATAAACACTGAAGAACACTAACAAGCTGTTAAATAGGGACTCAATATCAACACCTCCTCACTCTGTATCACCTGTAACAATATAAACACTGAGGAACACTAACAAGCTGTTAAATAGGGACTCAATATCAACACCTCCTCACTCTGTTTCACCTGTAACAATATAAACACTGAAGAACACTAACAAGCTGTTAAATAGGGACTCAATATCAACACCTCCTCACTCTGTATCACCTGTAACAATATAAACACTGAGGAACACTAACAAGCTGTTAAATAGGGACTCAATATCAACACCTCCTCACTCTGTTTCACCTGTAACAATATAAACACTGAGGAACACTAACAAGCTGTTAAATATGGACTCAATATCAACACCTCCTCACTCTGTTTCACCTGTAACAATATAAACACTGAGGAACACTAACAAGCTGTTAAATATGGACTCAATATCAACACCTCCTCACTCTGTATCACCTGTAACAATATAAACACTGAGGAACACTAACAAGCTGTTAAATAGGGACTCAATATCAACACCTCCTCACTCTGTTTCACCTGTAACAATATAAACACTGATAAACACTAACAAGCTGTTAAATAGGGACTCGATATCAACACCTCCTCACTCTGTTTCACCTGTAACAATATAAACACTGAGGAACACTAACAAGCTGTTACAATAGGGACTCCTTATCAATGAAGGCTTAAACAGTGCTGTAAATAATTGGACTGGACCACTAGATATCAGTATATAACCAATTAAAATAATACACGAGGCTGCAGGGGGTTCTGAAGGCATGTACCTGGATTTAAAGGGACAGCGCCCTCTTCTCTGGTCTCATCCAATTGCACTGTAACGTCCATATTCAGAAACCACACTTGAGGGTGAGTGTACACTTCAGTGCACATGGCCAGTAGGAGCCACACTTGAACACTTCAGTGACACAAACAAATAAAAAACTCCACCGCTGCTGCTGAGAGACGAGTTTCGACGGCAGCTTCAGTTATTGTTGTTGTTAAAAATAGATGTCAGTCTTTCACTGTATTACTGTATCTGATACACACCGGGGCCAGGTGAAAGCAATGAAGAAAAAAACCTTAATTTCTAAAGGAATGTCCCTGAAATGAAGACGGACACATTACTAAGAAAGATTTCTGAAAAGACTGAACAGTACCATTTTCAGGTAAGAATATTATTATTATGTTATTGTAAAATGTTATTCATATAGACCTATATCTATATTTATATCTCTATCTTATTGTATTATTTTTTTTTTTTCAGACGGACTGCTGTCTTCACTCATCAAGTTGGTGTTGTACCAGTTATCTGTTTTCATCCCCAAATATATTAAAATAAATAGGTGGAATGTCACTGTTTGTATGCAAACCATGTACGTTGTATATACACATGGTCATGTGATGCTGTCAAAAGGGTACATAAGGACCTTTTTATTTAATTGTGCTACATGTTCCCATGTATTGCTAAACTGTTTTTGTAAGGTGTGTGAATTGTTTTATTTATTTATTTATTTATTTATTTATTTATTTACATTTTGACAACTTTTTTATCATCCTCCTGCTCACATATGTAACTGAGATGGATTTACCAGTGAGCAGGAGGGTGATGGGAAATGTAGTTCTGAGAGGTCCATGTGGGTACATGTGAAGCCATCTTGAAGCAGGGAATGCAATTTAAAAGTTCAAAAAAGTGGTCAAACTGTAAAAACAAAAAAATAAATAAATAAGACACAACTTATGTAAACACATGGGAACGTGTAACACAATAAAATAAAAAGGTACTTATGTACCCTTTAACCAATCAGAGGTTGTTATTATATTATATGTATAATAGAGGGGCTTCAGTGAATTACAGGAAAATAATATCATCTAAGTGACGGCATAAACTACGAGAGCGAAGGTGGAGTTTATAAACTGTCACAGAAACCCGAGATGGAATTGTTTTCCTGTGACTCACTGAAGAGACCCATCTATTATACACATACACTGCTTGAAATAATAACAACCTCTGATTGGTTAAAGATCCAAAAAAAAAAAAAACTATTAATTTTTGTCCACTACAATTACACACATCTGTAGTATACAGAAATGAATTCAAATGTTTTAGGTACATAAAAGGTTTCAATGATTAAAAAATAAATTAAATAAATTATCCTTTTTATCTTTTAAACTTTCTGTGTACATCCAAAAAAATGTATTCGTCTATGTATTTTGTATCTCTATCTCTATATATCATTTATAATAGCAGTGTTAGTCAAGACACAACTGGGACGAACTTAAAAGGTTCATTTGGCTGGTGGCATCATGGACACACCCTAAACAGTGTTAAGAAATCAAAACATTCTTCAGAGATCGGAGCCACAGCAGGTCTTAACAAAATGTTAACACAGTGTTCCCGTCTAGTCTTTAGATAGATAGATTACAAAGTGAAAGGAAAAGAAACACTCCATTGCTTCTGGAGCAGCAAAACAGGTTTGAAAACTATTTGAACAAAATGTGTTAAATGTACAAAAAGCCAGGTTAGAAAAATTAGATCAGCTATTACCATTTAACACCCGATACGCATGCCAGCGTCAGTGACACACTGTCGGTTGTGGTGAAAAGCGTACAGTGTTCACTGGTGCTGATGCCTAACACCTGTAATATGCAGACCAAACTTAAACCACCGATCAGTGTAGCACCGTCGCTGATCAGCAGCCAACAGCAAGCTAGCAAGGGCCATACGTCAATTGGTCATGTGATGTTTTCACTTACTGAATTAATCTACTTGAGATCATTATTATGTTCCCCAAACTTTATGTTACATTGTTTTCGTGTCGTTCACTTGGCTGGATTATGTATTTAGTTATGTGTTTGCATTGAAGATAGCTTTCTTTTCACGGCGCTGTGAAAATAGTCACTTCGTATTTATTGTAGCATTTATATTTGTTTCAGTCTTCGTTGTTTTGTATATATCTATATATGTAGAAGAAACGCGTTACAAACAAATAAATAAATGCAGGTTATCAACAGAGCCTTATGAATATTGTAGGCCTAATGCCCTTCCAATCAAGTTCCGGTTACAAAGGTCATTCTACTATTACCGACTCTACTGTTACTTGATTTTCTTACGGTCTTTTCCTATAGTTTTGTCGCCAGAATACCAGTATCTTTCAAAATGAATAAAGCCTAGGTCTTTATAAACTGCAACATGTTTTTGGATGCTCGTATTTAAAGTTTTAATACCGTACAGTATGTGTAGGTGTATCGTGAATGGATACCGTTTTCAGTTGCCAATCGGGTTCATACATTTTCATCTGTAACTGATATTCTTGAACTCAGAGTTGATAGAATGTAATATTTATTCAAGATAAACATGTAAAGGAATATGTGCTTTTTCATTTGTCCAGTGTTATCGGTTGTATTGTTTTCCATTAGTTGTAATTGCAATAACGCAAATAGCTATTTAAACTTAATAAACTGTAAGCCTATTGCTTGAATTGTAACTGTATAAGACCTGGCTGTCTTATGTCTAAAAGGAGGTATTACCAGCGTTGCCAGATTTCTGCAGGGTTTACAGCCCAAAGTCACTTAAAAATAGCCAAAAAACAGCCCAACTAAAAGCAAGCTTATTATTAACACGTAGGCCTATGCATATAAAAAAAAAAAATCAAAAGCTTTAGATGAAAAGATACCTCGTATAAATTTGATAAAAAAAAAAAAAAAAAATAAAATAAAATAAACTAAGGCCCAGTACAGCTCATCCACACGTCACTATCAACAAATTCGCTCTGAAGGGTCAAATCAACATTCATACCAGGCCAGCAACCATATTACAGCGCAATCTCTTTATTGAAATACTAATGCTGCTACTGTATCCCAAACAATATTACAAACATGAAAACATTTCAATCTTTTAAAGTTATACCACCAATCTAATTAGGGGAGACCGGGGCTGGTCGTCACACTGGTTGGTTGTCACAGTGCTCATAACTATGACACTAGATGGTGCAGACAGGTGATACTAACACTGAAATGTGTGTTCTGTTGTCTGGAACTCAACCATCTTGTAATTTGAGGTCAATTCCATCTAACATTAATGTTAGCATATATTTCATTTTTTTTCATACCCAAAGTAAAAAATGTATATCTTGTTATTTATGTTATAACTCTTAGTAGTATTGGAGTTTGTTTGAACTGATGGCCATGTTAATAGAACCAGATACTGGCTATCTTTTGGTGTAAAAACAAAACCAGTAGGTTCTCCCAGTAGTACTGAGAGAATTAAATTCATGTAAAGTCAGCTTGGGGCAGGTTGTCACATAGTTTTGGGTGTTGGTTGTCACATGTAAATCCTATAGGAAGAAGTCTTATATTTTTTCTTTCTACTTTTTTCACACCAACATGTGGGATGTCACCATATAATGCTTATTTAAGTTATTTACTGTTTGTTCTCCGGTTCTGTGGAGGCTGTGGTATTATTTTGTAGCATGGGTCAACATTTCAAATATATATAGGTCTATATTTTATATGTTCACATAAAAAGCAAAAATACAACTTTTTCTGCCATTTTACACAGTAGAAACTTTGTTATTTAAAAAAAAAAAGTTGCATTATTGTCTACTGTAAAACCAAGAACATGCTTTGTGACGCCCAACCCCAGTATGGGGCAGGTTGTCACAGGTGACCGGCGCATTTTCAACCGTCTAAATATCATATTTGGAATAAAGTTACGCTGAAATAAAAAAAACAAAACATCAATTTAAGAGGAACAGAACCGCGCAGAATGTCACCAGATTGAGGAATATAATAGAGAGTAAAAAGTGTTACAACCAAACCCAGTCTCCCCTACGTTATCAACCCGCGACTCCTTAATATTTCCCGCGACTGTGTTTTTGAAGTAGCCTAATTCCGCGGGAAAACCGCGGACCGGGCAACACGTGGTATGACACATACCCGGTTTGGGGAATGGAACCGCATAACAGTCTCGCGTTTTGATTGGTCCATGTATGTCACATGAATATGTCGTCACACGAGTGGGAAAGCTTGCAGGCATTTTAACATTGCGATGATCGAGAGAGAGAGAGAGATCTGCTTTCCACAGCCTTTCAATTAAAATATAATGTTGTATTTTGCTGTACTAATATAAGAAACTATGGCTGATTACTTTATATGAATTATCATGTTATGCACGAATGTATGAATTGGCTTTCTGTGGTGGTGTACTTTTTTCTTTCAAATCGCATACATCTATAATCGTTTGAGCGATATATTTTAATAGCAAATATATCTTCTACACTATTACAGTTTTGTTACAGGATACATTAGTTTATCTCTAATGTAATCACAGCTTTACATATAGACTGCCCTGTTTTCATTTATGTCCAAAATTCTGGAACATTAATTAAATCAATCGTTTTCCTTTTTTAAAGGCTAATATTAAAACACATTTTTGAGAAGGAACATGGTAATCCCAAAAAGAAAAAAAGAAAAAGGGACATCTCATTTGCTTATGTAATGTCCATCAATATATAGTCATGGGTAGGGTATCAGACCTTCTGGGTTTAAGAGAACAGTGCCCTTCAACAACTTCTAATAAGTGTGTGTGTGTGTGTGTGTGTGTGTGTGTGTGTGTGTGTGTGTGTGTGTGTGTGTGTGTGTGTGTGTGTGTGTGTGTGTGTGCGTGCGTGCGTAAACGGGACTGGCACAGTTGAAAGTTTGTCACATGATATTTGAATGGAATGAGGAAGGCTGTCTGGCAGTTAGGATTCTCCAGACGATCTTCTCAAAGCCGCTCAAAGCCAGGTAAAGGCAGATTAAGATAATGAGAAGAAACTGGAGGAACCCAGAACCACTCAGAACGATTGAAGCAAAGATCATCCAAAATATATTTAAAAAGCTGCATCTAAATACACGTCGAGTTTTCAAGTTTGTTTCTGTGTTTATTAAGTTAGTACCTCCAAAAAAACCAAAACTCAAACATGTGCCCCCCTACAGTCAGTGTACACCTCACTGGAGCGCACACATGCTCGCAGTATCGTGAGAAGTGTGGCGGGGTTTCTGTGCGAGATTTAGTTCAGCCATGGAGACGCCATCGGTGAGCTCTCGAAACAAATCTAAATCAGCACCGAATACATGGATGGCAGTCTCAAGGTAGTGTATGTGTTTTTTTTTTCTTTTTCTTGTTTGATTTTCATAAAATATGGCAAACAAAAAAAATTAATTTGATTATTTATTAATACTCATTAACACTGTTTTTCATTCAAAAGTATTTGCCTCAGAAATTCTCAAGTGCAGCCTGGTCTCTGGTATAGCAGGGGAACTCTTTGGGTGCTGCTTGTCCTGGTTTGAGTTTCAGCGCCCCGGACAGCGTGCGGCTCCAGTGTTTGGAAGCAGCGGTGAGCCGGGAATAAAGCGCTGTGTTAACCATTTCAATGCTGTTGCTTCCTGCGTACGCCTCGTCTTTGGAACATGCTTCCCCTTGCAATAAGGGTAGCTCCGTCCCCAGATATTTTTAAATCTCTTTTAAAAACACATCTTTTTACTATAGCTTTTTAAATTGCTTTTAGTTCTGTGTGTGTTGTTTTTAAGCTGTTTATATTGTTACTCTTGTAATTTTCCTGTATTGTTGCGCCTATTATTTGATTATTGCCATTTGTGTATGTAAAGTGCTTTGTGATCCCCGAAAGGTTCTATATAAAATCAATAAATTATTATTATTATTATTATTATTATTATTATTATTATTATCTGGGAAAAATAACTCGCTCCGCCAGCCAAACCAGTGCACTAATACATCATCGCACATTCTGTGAAGTTCGCCAATACAGAGTCTAAACAAATATATAAAACTGAAAACACAAAGCATGACAGTTTAAGGTTTTAAGTATATGTGCGTGCGTGCGTGCGTGCGTGCGTGCGTGTGTGTGCACTTCCTATGCCATTTCTTGTAGGTTTGTGATTTTATTTTTTGTTAAACTTTATATTTTAGCACATGGTTATGTATCCAATTACGGCAGTATTAAAATAATATGAAAAATTAATCAGGACAGGATCGTCGGTGTAAAAGTTAAAAATACAACCAGCGATGTAAATCAATAATAATTAACTGATACATGTAATGGTTTCAATTAATTAGCACTCTTAATTATCAATTACTTCCAAAACGAGCTCAATATCCACAAAATGAAGCACAGTTGAACAATAGTGACGCAACATGACACGGTTATGTAGTCTACATTTTATCAGCATGAGTTCAGTGATACACAATAACAGCACAGCACACTAATATAGTCTATACATTGTATCAGCATGAGTTCAGTGATACACAATAACAGCACAACACACTAATATAGTCTATACATTGTATCAGCATGAGTTCAGTGATACACAATAACAACACAGCACACTAATATAGTCTATACATTGTATCAGCATGAGTTCAGTGATACACAATAACAGCACAGCACACTAATATAGTCTATACATTTTATCAACATGAGTTCAGTGATACACAATAACAGCACAGCACACTAATATAGTCTATACATTTTATCAACATGAGTTCAGTGATACACAATAACAGCACAGCACACTAATATAGTCTATACATTGTATCAACGTGAGTTCAGTGATACACAATAACAGCACAACACACTAATATAGTCTATACATTGTATCAGCATGAGTTCAGTGATACACAATAACAGCACAACACACTAATATAGTCTATACATTGTATCAGCATGAGTTCAGTGATACACAATAACAGCACAACACACTAATATAGTCTATACATTGTATCAACGTGAGTTCAGTGATACACAATAACAGCACAACACACTAATATAGTCTATACATTTTATCAACATGAGTTCAGTGATACACAATAACAGCACAGCACACTAATATAGTCTATACATTTTATCAGCATGAGTTCAGTGATACACAATAACAGCACAACACACTAATATAGTCTATACATTGTATCAGCATGAGTTCAGTGATACACAATAACAGCACAGCACACTAATATAGTCTATACATTGTATCAACATGAGTTCAGTGATACACAATAACAGCACAACACACTAATATAGTCTATACATTGTATCAACATGAGTTCAGTGATACACAATAACAGCACAACACACTAATATAGTCTATACATTGTATCAACATGAGTTCAGTGACACAATAACAGCACAACACACTAATATAGTCTATACATTGTATCAACATGAGTTCAGTGATACACAATAACAGCACAACACACTAATATAGTCTATACATTGTATCAACATGAGTTCAGTGATACACAATAACAGCACAACACACTAATATAGTCTATACATTGTATCAACATGAGTTCAGTGATACACAATAACAGCACAACACACTAATATAGTCTATACATTGTATCAACATGAGTTCAGTGATACACAATAACAGCACAACACACTAATATAGTCTATACATTGTATCAGCATGAGTTCAGTGATACACAATAACAGCACAGCACACTAATATAGTCTATACATTTTATCAGCATGAGTTCAGTGATACACAATAACAGCACAACACACTAATATAGTCTATACATTGTATCAGCATGAGTTCAGTAATACACAATAACAGCACAACACACTAATATAGTCTATACATTGTATCAACATGAGTTCAGTGATACACAATAACAGCACAGCACACTAATATAGTCTATACATTGTATCAACATGAGTTCAGTGATACACAATAACAGCACAACACACTAATATAGTCTATACATTTTATCAGCATGAGTTCAGTGATACACAATAACAGCACAGCACACTAATATAGTCTATACATTGTATCAACATGAGTTCAGTGATACACAATAACAGCACAACACACTAATATAGTCTATACATTTTATCAGCATGAGTTCAGTGATACACAATAACAGCACAGCACACTAATATAGTCTATACATTGTATCAACATGAGTTCAGTGATACACAATAACAGCACAACACACTAATATAGTCTATACATTTTATCAGCATGAGTTCAGTGATACACAATAACAGCACAGCACACTAATATAGTCTATACATTGTATCAACATGAGTTCAGTGATACACAATAACAGCACAACACACTAATATAGTCTATACATTTTATCAGCATGAGTTCAGTGATACACAATAACAGCACAGCACACTAATATAGTCTATACATTGTATCAGCATGAGTTCAGTGATACACAATAACAGCACAACACACTAATATAGTCTATACATTGTATCAACATGAGTTCAGTAATACACAATAACAGCACAACACACTAATATAGTCTATACATTGTATCAGCATGAGTTCAGTGATACACAATAACAGCACAACACACTAATATAGTCTATACATTGTATCAACGTGAGTTCAGTGATACACAATAACAGCACAACACACTAATATAGTCTATACATTGTATCAGCATGAGTTCAGTGATACACAATAACAGCACAACACACTAATATAGTCTATACATTGTATCAGCATGAGTTCAGTGATACGGTACAAAAGTAAGAAAGATAATTAGTGTCAAAATAATCATCACATTAAGTTTATATAATATTCAATTAATATTTCAGCTTCAATGTCAAATATCAACTATAAGTAATAACATCCATTCATCAATCACGTAAATCCATAACTTTGAATATATATGACTCAGGAAAAAAAATCAAAATATAAACTCAGTACACTCTAATTAATAGGCTATTATGACATTGTAATTCATTATTTAGCAATCTGTTTTAATTATATATTCTTTAATTAGAATCCACGGTACCTAAACTTCACACCCATTATATGTGTTGTTCTTTATTCTATATTGATTCCAGCAGCAATTCCTTCAGTAGATGGTTTCAGTTATTTCCACTCTGTCTGATTGTTAAATTGTTACACTGGCCCCTGGTTTCTACAGTACAGCGACTTACAGCCACACCCTGTTATACTTCATAACTCTCAATCGTTCTGCTTTTACATGTATCACATTCCCACTTATAGATCTCTTTGACTGGTTTCCTGTGGTGCTGCCTCTATTGCTTCTGCTACTGTGTGCAATACTGTCCCGATCGCAGCCCCTTCTCTCTGTGCTGCTGCTACTGCACTGATCACTACCCTTTGAGCTGCTCCTTCTCTTACTGCTTCCTTTGCAGCGTGCATTACTGCCCCTAGCGCTGTCTCTTCTGATATTGCTCTAGATACTGTGTGTAATACTGCCCCTACCTCAGCCCCTTCAACTAGTGCTGCTGCTACTGCACTGATCACTGCCCCTAGTGCTGCCCTTTCTCCACTAGCTTCAGCTGGATTTTCATATGTGCTTATAAATCCATTGGATCTCTCTGCTTCTCGTCTAAGGATTTCCTCATAGCGCTGCCTGACCGCCTCTATCTCTCTCCTGTGTTTCTCCTCGTACTCTCCCCTCTCTCTCTCCCTTCTCCATGCAATCCTCCTTTTCTTGCTCTGCCCTTTCTCTCTCCTCTCTCTTTCTCCTCAGCTCTTCTTCCAGTTTTATCCTGTGATTCTCTCCCTGTTCTTTCCTCAGCTCTTCCTCCAGTTCTCCTATCCTCTCCTCCAGCTCTCTGATCTTCTCTTCTCGTTTCTGGATTTCCCATCTCATCTTCCTTTTCGTGTTCTCCAGTTCTTTCAGGTGCTTTGCCCTCAGTTCCTCTTCCTCCCTCAATATTCTCTCTTCCTTCTCCTTCAGTATCTCCTCTTGTCTTTGTCTGATCTTTGCTTCTGCTTGCTGGTACATCTCACTGGTGTAGTAGCTGCCGTTGTTTCCCTTCACCATGTTGTCTATCTTGTCCAGGAGCTGTGTGACCTGAGTGCGATCACTCCTGTCCTCATTGTTGAGAACAAGATGCCTGTTCCCACATTTCTCAACAAGCTGCTGGAGCTCCTTGCTGCCTGTCTGAATATAATCCTCAATGGTCTTGCCTTTCAGTTTGTCACTGTGTGTGAAAAGGAGCATCATGTACCTCCTCACAGCCTCCTCACTGAATATCTCCTGGACTGTCTCCACTGCTCTCCTCTCTTCCTCTGTGAATCGGCCCACCGGTATCACCATGAGGAAAGCGTGTGGTCCCGGGGCAGACAGAGAAACACAGCTCCTAATCTGGAGTTTGTCCTGAGAGAGCTCTGGAGTGTCGATCACAGCAACACGTCTCCCAGCCACTTGTCCTTTCTCTCTCTCACCCCTCGTTACTGCAGAGGAGCTGGCTTCAGATCTGAACTCTTCTCTGCCCAGGATGGTGTTTCCTGCTGCAGAGGCGCTTGGTTATCTTCAAGGGGAGCCTCTCCTTGCTTTGTCTCTTTCAGAACACCTTCACTTTCAGACACTTAAAAAAACAAAACAAAAAATATCATAATCAAAGTGAGAAACAAGCTTACTTACCACCAGAATAAACATCAGCTGAAACCTTACAATTAGGTTTGAGTTCAGCATGATTTCACCTGGATGGAGCAAACTCATTTGTATCCTAGAAGAACAATTTCAATCTCACTCACTGTTGGGGTTGACAAGCTCCTTGCTCTTCCTTCTCCTGACAGGCAGCTTGGATTCCTCTGGCTCTTTCTCCAGCTTCTCTTCCTTCATTTGCTTCCACAACTTGTCCTTCAGCTCCTCTTCTTTCCTACTCTGTTCCTCCTCATATTTCTGTTTCTGGTACATCTCATAGCCTTCAGTTCCCATTACCATGTTGTCTATCTTGTCCAGGAGCTGTATGACCTGAGTGCGATCACCCCTGTTCTTATTGTTGAGAACATGATACCTGTTCCCACATTTCTCAACAAACTGCTGAAGCTCCTCACCGGCTTCCTCAATGTACTGCTCAATCATCCTGCTTTTCAGATGATCCCCGCGGGTGAAAAGGATCATCATGCTCCTAACAGCTCTCTCAATAAACAGCTCCTGCATTTTATCAAAGGATTTGCAATACTGTTCTATTATAGACCCATGGTCAATGTCAATCACTTCTTTTGGATACACGGGTATCACCAGGAGGAAAGCGTGGGGTCCCGGGGCAGACAGAGAAACACATCTCTCAATCTCGACCCGGTCTGTGTCTGGAGTGTCGACCACAGAGACCCGTCTCCCAGCCACTTCTCCTGTTTGCTTCACACACTCCTTCGTTGCTGTAGAGAAGCTGGGTCCAGATCTAAACGCCTCTCTGCCCAGGATGGTGTTTCCTGATGAACTCTTCCCAGCCTTACCGTAGGTGCTTCCCCCAAGCAGCGCGATCCTCAGCTCAGAGGGGCTGTGCAGCTCTTGAGAAACAGTTTCTTCAGTCTCTTGTTCTGCAGCCATGATTCCTCTCCCTGTTAAAGACAAAGAACAGTTTGTTCCTCTTAGAAATGAAAGCTTTCCATGTGAAGCCCTGGATTAGTTTTCTCCTCTTGTTGTCGTGCTGTGCTGAAAGAACACTCCCTGTCACACACAGCACAGGCATGTTCCTGTATGTGTAGAGCTGCTGTAGATGGACACTACTAGCAAGCTCTTCACTCCACTACAAAGAGCATCACCCTCTCAAATACATATCTTAATGTTAGTGACAATACAGTAACTTGTTTAATGTTGTGACTCAGTCGTGTGCCTCTGTTGTTTGTCACTAGCTTTGTAACATTAACAGTTGATTGCTTGTATGTTCTTGTATGTGCTGTACACAGCTGTACATGGTGTTTTTCAAATACTTTAGAGAAGCTAGCATACATACTGTAGCTACTGTATAATACAAAGATACCTGGCATTGCATTACCTGTTTCAACCACAGGGGTCAAGATTCTTTCCCATACAACACCAGTCTAATTAATTGGCATCTCAGCCCATTGAACTGAATAAAAACCGCTAACCTCACAGTTCAAAGACAAACGTCTCACCATTCAACTGAACAGCAAGCTCTGTAGTGAATAGGTTTAAGGTGAATAGTACAGGTTTGATGCTGTTATCAATATTATTAACTCATCAAGCTCTGTAGTGAAGAGGTAAGTACAGGAGCGATGCTGTTATCAATATTATTAACTCATCAAGCTCTGTAGTGAAGAGGTAAATACGGGTCTGATGCTGTTATCAATATTATTAACTCAGCAAGCTCTGTAGTGGACAGGTAAGTACAGGAGCAATGCTGTTATCAATATTATTAACTCATCAAGCTCTGTAGTGAAGAGGTAAGTACAGGAGCGATGCTGTTATCAATATTATTAACTCATCAAGCTCTGTAGTGAAGAAGTAAGTACAGGAGTGATGCTGTTATCAATATTATTAACTCATCAAGCTCTGTAGTGAAGAAGTAAGTACAGGAGCGATGCTGTTATCAATATTATTAACTCATCAAGGTCTGTAGTGGAGAGGTAAGTACAGGAGCTATGCTGTTATCAATATTATTAACTCATCAAGCTCTGTAGTGAAGAGGTAACTACAGCTCTGATGCTGTTAACAATATTATTAACTCATCAAGCTCTGTAGTGAAGAGGTAAGTACAGGAGTGATGCTGTTATCAATATTATTAACTCATCAAGCTCTGTAGTGAAGAGGTAACTACAGCTCTGATGCTGTTAACAATATTATTAACTCATCAAGCTCTGTAGTGAAGAGGTAAGGCTGGAGCGATGCTGTTATCAATATTATTAACTCATCAAGGTCTGTAGTGGAGAGGTAAGTACAGGAGCTATGCTGTTATCAATATTAGTAACTCATCAAGCTCTGTAGTGAAGAGGTAACTACAGCTCTGATGCTGTTAACAATATTAAACTCATCAAGCTCTGTAGTGAAGAGGTAAGTACAGGAGTGATGCTGTTATCAATATTATTAACTCATCAAGCTCTGTAGTGAAGAGGTAACTACAGCTCTGATGCTGTTAACAATATTATTAACTCATCAAGCTCTGTAGTGAAGAGGTAAGTACAGGAGCGATGCTGTTATCAATATTATTAACTCATCAAGCTCTGTAGTGAAGAGGTAAGTACAGCGATGCTGTTATCAATATTATTAACTCATCAAGCTCTGTAGTGAAGAGGTAAGTACAGGAGCGATGCTGTTATCAATATTAAACTCATCAAGCTCTGTAGTGAAGAGTAAGTACAGCTCTGATGCTGTTAACAATATTATTAACTCATCAAGCTCTGTAGTGAAGAGGTAAGTACAGGAGCGATGCTGTTATCAATATTATTAACTCATCAAGCTCTGTAGTGAAGAGGTAAGTACAGGAGCGATGCTGTTATCAATATTATTAACTCATCAAGCTCTGTAGTGAAGAGGTAAGTACAGGAGCGATGCTGTTATCAATATTATTAACTCATCAAGCTCTGTACTGAAGAGGTAAGTACAGCTCTGATGCTGTTATCAATATTATTAACTCATCAAGCTCTGTAGTGAAGAGGTAAGTACAGGAGCGATGCTGTTATCAATATTATTAACTCATCAAGGTCTGTAGTGGAGGTAAAATACAGGAGCTATGCTGTTATCAATATTATTAACTCATCAAGCTCTGTAGTGAAGAGGTAAGTACAGGAGCAATGCTGTTATCAATATTATTAACTCATCAAGCTCTGTAGTGAAGAGGTAAGTACAGGTGCGATGCCGTTAGCAATATTATTAACTCATCAAGCTCTGTAGTGAAGAGGTAAGTACAGGAGCGATGCTGTTATCAATATTATTAACTCATCAAGCTCTGTAGTGAAGAGGTAAGTACAGGAGCGATGCTGTTATCAATATTATTAACTCATCAAGCTCTGTAGTGAAGAGGTAAGTACAGGAGCGATGCTGTTATCAATATTATTAACTCATCAAGCTCTGTACTGAAGAGGTAAGTACAGCTCTGATGCTGTTATCAATATTATTAACTCATCAAGCTCTGTAGTGAAGAGGTAAGTACAGGAGCGATGCTGTTATCAATATTATTAACTCATCAAGGTCTGTAGTGGAGAGGTAAGTACAGGAGCTATGCCGTTAGCAATATTATTAACTCATCAAGCTCTGTAGTGAAGAGGTAAGTACAGGAGCGATGCTGTTATCAATATTATTAACTCATCAAGCTCTGTAGTGAAGAGGTAAGTACAGCTCTGATGCTGTTATCAATATTATTAACTCATCAAGCTCTGTAGTGAAGAGGTAAGTACAGGAGCAATGCTGTTATCAATATTATTAACTCATCAAGCTCTGTAGTGAAGGGGTAAGTACAGGAGCGATGGTGTTATCAAAATTATTAACTCATCAAGCTCTGTAGTGAAGAGGTAAGTACAGGAGCGATGCTGTTATCAATATTATTAACTGATCAGCCGATAGGAGGAGATCCATTGCACTCTCTGTGTTACACAGTGCTGGTGCTCCTGTGTGTGCGGGGCTGTGAACTGCCTGTTTTAAAATCCTTTGCAGTCCATTTATTAAGTGCGTGTCAGGCGCGTCAGGTCCAATTTATTTTCACATGCACAGTTAATTTTAGACGCGCTGTTTAAAAGTATTTTTCTCCCCACAGTCAAACGGGTTTAAATGGCCCTGCATATCAACAAAGCACTCACTAGGCATCTCCAGCCCCGCCCCACCCTTTCATTCGCTATCGCTTTCACATGCTAAGAAATAAATAATAATAATTATAATAATAGTCGTACATACGGATCGATCATCTCCTGATCACTCGTTTTATCACCAAACGCCTCAATAATGCGATAACATCTCAAAAAAGCTCTGCAAATGTCCGTGATATTCTCTGAGCGCTGATGCAGCAACAGCCAGCTTGTTTCCTTATGGACGCCGTTATCTGATGCCAGGGGCAAGTATGACTATTCATGAGATACGCTCTTTTTTCGGCTTGTCTCGGCTCCTGTCGCCCCACTCGGCCATTGAATGGTTTTCTCGGCTTTCGGGAGAAAAAACGACTAGAAACCCGTTTTTTGCATCTTTTTGATGATGTCGGACAGGGTCCGACATTGGACCGGATAGGAATAATTGCAATGTTGGACCAGGTCCGACATAGGACCGCAAAATTATTGTCTCTATTGTTGTATACAGGTGAAGTTGCAGCAGTGGTGTCAGAAAGACAATTACAAACACGCTCCTCTCACAGGGATGCTTCATGATCAGCTTTCACAGACAGACGTGGGAAAAATAAATATTGCTTCCAAATGCACTCGGATACACATACAAGTAAATTACTTTTCACCAAGGTTTATGCATTATTAGTAGGGCTTCTGTTTTTCGGGTTTTATTAATTGTATTTTTCAGTGCTTATTTTTTAGCTATTTTCGAGTTTTATGTAATCGTTTTTTTTTTCAGGGCTTTCGTTTTTGATATACTGTATGATATTAGTGTTTTCGGTTACTTTTCAAAATGCGTCAGCGTTTTTTTTCTGTCAATATGTATAGTAGTAACTGGACAGTACTTGCACACTTAAGTTGTCCCTTCTTTCCTTTGCTGTCTTCCACAGTGAAATCCCTCTGGTCACGGGCACATTCTTCTGGGGTTTTTGTCTGGAGGCATTTTTGTACATTTCGCCACGATTCTGTTTGAAATCCTCCGTGTTTTAACTGTAATACAGTTTTAAGTCCCGCTAACAAGCCTACATCCTGATTGTAATCTCGAGTCTCCAATAGAAATGTAGGAATGGGCTGTCACTCAGTAGTTGGGGCGGGTTTAAAGTATTGAGAACGAATCAATGATAGATACAAGTCAGGAAGGCGGGACATTGATTAACAGCACTGGGAAATGTATTTATTATTATTTTTGTAGTAGGTTTTATTTTTTAATGGGAAAAGGGTAAAGTCAACGTGAATAGATTAACCATTTACACAGGTTTTCCGGTGCTTTCCGGTGTTCATTGGTTATCCAGCGTTTTCTTTTTTTTTTTTGTATCGGGTGTGTTTTATCGGTTAAAACCGAAAATCAGAAGACCTAATTATAATTGAATAAGTAGCATGTATTTAAGGGGTTAAAATCACGTTAGGCTGAACAATTCTCTGTGGATATTTATAGAGGGGCAGCTCCTAAACAATGTTCAGTTCTTTTTTGCTCAGCCCAACACTGATTTCAGGATCAAAACAGCTGACAAACATGGCACAGATAGCGAGTTGGCATGTTATCCAATGAATGCAAATTGAATAACTAAGTGGGGTATTTCAGGGGTTAAATCGCTTTGGGCCACTTATTTCAAAGTTGATTCTCACACCGGGGGAACCCCTCTATGTCCCCCATGTGTATTTATCCCGGCCTAAAACAGACTTTGATACACAAACAGCGGGCAAACATGGCACATATAGCGCATTCCAGCTTCTTATTCTCATGCAGCAAATGATACACAAATTGAGTAATAACTGGGGTATTTTGGGGGTTAAATCGCTCTGGACCACTGATTGCAAAGTTGATTCTCACAAAGGGGGAACCCCTCTATGTCACAAAACTAATGAATATTGTTTAGGAGCTGCCCCTCTATAAATATCCACAGAGGAATTTTCAGCCCAACGTGATTTAACCTCTTACATACAAAGCCAATCATTCAGTTTGGAGCAGATCAAAGTCTGAATAAGAAACAAGCGAATAAGAAACAGAGGAATAAGAAGCCATCTTCAGCCTCGGGTGGATGGATCGGGTTTCAGACCTGTTTGGCTGCTCCAGAAGCAATGTTTCTTTTCCTTTCACTTTGTAATGTCTATTTAAAGACTAGACGAGAACATTGTGTTAAAACTTCGTGTAAATGTAAAGCAGCCGCAGCCTATTTTCTCCCCTCACACACAAAGCCAGGTTCAGTGTGTATAAATACACGCATCGGTGACTTGATTTCATGAAAACAAGCAGCACAATAACTGATACAAAATTAGTTTGGTCAAAGACTGAAACCAGGGGTAAACTTTTACACACTTTTAAACAAATATTCTGTCAAGACCTACTGCTTTCTGTCCATGTGTTTCTATTAATAAAGCAGAGAAATGGCTATATTACTCAAAATACTGTAATTGTAACTCACCGTGATGTGGATCAGGACCTGCCGCGGCTGCGATCTCTGAAGAATGTGTTGATTCACTGACGCTGTTTAGGGTGTGACCATGAAGCGCCACAGATAACTTTATTTGTATTTATTTTTTTAACTTCCTTTTCCAGGTACAAATTAACCTTTTCACTTAGTCCCAGTTGTGTCTTGATTAACACTGCTATTATAACTGATGTATAACCCTTTTTCCTTGGGTTAAACTATGCGATTATAACAAGGAAGATTAAAAAGTATTCATTCTGAATGCACACTACATCTTTTCATCTGCAATCGGCAACACGGGGGGGTAGTTTATTTTTTATTTTGTAATACCATGTGAGTGGTGCAGAGCAGAAGAAAGAGCGGAGCGGAGGATTATGAGCGGTGAGAGGAATTTTGTCTCCGCTCACATTCTCTGCATAAATGTAATGCTTTCTAGTTAAACACAGACTGGCATTTTAACAGGGAATGAAACGTGACAAACCACTCTCACCTGCCACAAAATAATAATAATAATAATAATTATAATAATAATAATTGTAGCAGGTGGGACCGTGAGAACCAGGAAGTGTGTACTGCTGGCATTATAAAAACAGGTGTTATGATGAATCCTGTACCCCCTTGATATCGTGTATCCCCCAAGCAATCGACTAGATTTTGCGCTTGCGCAGATATCTCTAGATTGATTTGGAGCATGCGCATGTTTCTTTAATAGACTTCTGCGTGTGTGTGGCCGTGAACGCGCATTTTCTCCGCTATTGCTGTGCTTACAAAAACGGTAGTAATGTTGCTCAACTACCCGAGCTACTTCGAGTCTTACTTCACGATGTATTTATTTTATTTATTTTACTGTTTTATTTTAATAATGTAAACGTACAATTTAAAACACACACAGTAGCATATAATAATATTTTATCACCAAGTTATAAAAGAAAAAGGAATCGACCATAGAAATTAAAAGGGAATCATACTTTTTAAAAAGCTGTAAATGTTAAGAAATTCATTATTTGGGAAAAATACAAATTGTAAAGCAGTAAGAAATAAAGAAATGCTGCGATATTAAATCATGTTTTGTTTTTCACAGCACCAGAGAAGCTGACATATTTCGTACCCTAGGCCTTAAAGATTTTTCTGAAAGTAATAGGATTTTCTAGTACTATACCAGATGAGTTCAGGTGGTGGATGTTAATTTGCAGCATGAACAAAGTTAATTAGATATAGGGTATATTCACCCCTGGACATGTTCACATAGATATACTAGCTTGGTGGCTAAAAGTGGAATTGAAGACAAACCAACCCTAACCCCAAACCCTAAATAACATGCTGTGATGCAAATAAAAATCCAACTACAGCCTCGTATAAAAGATTATAATCATTGAACACATCTGTGATGTTTGTTGGTATAGAAATGAATTAGTAGAAAGGGAGTGGATTTGATCTGTTCCTATTAAAATTGGAAGATTTTTTTGATTACATACACAACATACACATAGGGTAGCATTGTAGAGGTTAGGGCTCTGGACTCTTGACCGGAGGGTCGTGGGTTCAATCCCAGGTGGTGGACATTGCTGCTGTACCCTTGAGCAAGGTACTTTACCTAGATTGCTCCAGTAAAACCCCAACTGTATAAATGGGTAATTGTATGTAAAAATAATGTGATATCTTGTAACAATTAAAAGTCGCCCTGGATAGGGGCGTCTGCTAAGAAAGAAATAATAATAATAATAATAATAACAAGGAGTTCTGTAACCACTGGAGGTTTTAACGAAGAACTTGATTACAATCTTTGCTCTTATGATTTATCATGTATATTAGGTTATAGTTTGTGGCATGGTGGTGTGGTGGTTAGCGCTGCTGCCTCACAGCTCCAGGGTCCCAGGTTTGATTCCCGTTTCAGGGGAGTTTGCATGTTCTCCCCGTGTTCATGTTGGTTTTCACCAGGCACACCGGTTTCCTCCTCTCATCCAAAAACATAGTGGTCAGGTTGATTGGTCACTCTAAATTGCCCTCTGTGTGCATGCTTGTGTGAGTGTGAGAGTTGGACTGGTGTCCCATCCTGGGTGTAGTCCTGCCTTGCACTGTGTCTGCCGGGTTAAGCTCCAGCTCACCGTGACTCTGTATTGGATGAAGTGGTTATTGATGATGGATGGATGGTTAATATTTGTAATAATGCATTTATTGACATCCACATGTTCTCTGATTAATAAACATTTGGACTGAACGTGTTTAATTTTCCCACACAAATTGTCAAAATCCCACATCAAGTATAATATATACATTTAGTGGTGCACAATTCTGCTCCTCTAGAGTCGCAGTCAGTCCAGCAGGTTTTTGTAGCTGTCTGTAAATCTCCAACTGCTTAAGAGCAAATAAAAAGGTAAACTTGTCCAATTAAGCAGGTAATGAAGGCCTCAGGGGGATCAAAAAATGAAAACCTTCTTGCCACAGAGTTATGCACCCCTGAAAAAGTAGATGTTAGCACAGTCATTCATTCACAGCTGTCTGAAGGTTTTTTTTTGTTTGTTTTTTAATTTAAAAGCACTTATTTGCCTGTTTTGATTGAAGTCCTGCTTTCCTGTCAAAAGTACTATGAAAACAAATCACCATTAAATTCTGACTTTGCGATTAACCTACTGTATTTTCAAGTGAGTATTCCTGAGCATTCTCTATAAACATTTAAATAAACATACGTAAACAATAAGTATTAATGACTTTATGCACAATATTTTACTTGAAATGCATATCGTTCACTAAATATATTAAACAACCTTCAACAATGTTACATGAAAAAACCATAAATAACAAACCATCACACTGCACTGCACCCTTTAGATGGACTTCCAAGTGCTTTTTTAAATGGTGGCATTTATTGGGTTTATATTTGCTTGGCTGGTATAATGGACAGTGATACAATCTGCAGCATTGGGTACACCGTTTCACCTCAGGCAACACTCCTCCTTTCACTCCTTTTATATGTAACTGAAATACAAAGAGTAAATTACAACATGATTAATAACCTACAATTAATATACATCAGTGTATCTACACTGAGATTGGATGAAAATAATGTGTAAAAAAAAAAAATTGTATGTAAAAATAATGTGATATCTTGTAACAATTGTAAGTCGCCCTGGATAAGGGCATCTGCTAAGAAATAAATAATAATAATGATCTGTAGCTAATGTGAAATTTAGAAAACACTGATGTATATTGGTACAGTGAGGTATATTGAAGAACCAATGGCCTCTATTATCAAAGTATTTTTTGCGTCATAAAATGCAAGTTATGAAGTACGATTTCCTCATACACAACATCTATACATATTAAGCATGTGTGCTGTGACTTCTTACATTTTATTCCTTCTAGAAAAAGTGTCAATAATAGCAAATCTGTGTAAAATGCTTTGAGTAGAGAGACCAATGTTTCTGTAATTGATGCATTGTTAGGGTGTTTTACATATATATTACATTACAATGCAAAATGTAAGTTTTAAGTTTTGTTTTCTGGGGACACAAGCCTGGTGTAACCTGAGCTGCTGCAGTCAGATCAAGGCAGTACAAACTAGTTTATGCAGGGAATGCTGAGTGCTTGGCTAGATGAAAAACTGGTCCTGCAGCTTTTGGATTCTCCATTTCAGGTTGCAGAGTTGTCACAACTATCTTTTCAAACACACTTAAAGTCTGAGCCTTGTTTACTTCTGATCATTTATAGTAGGGGAGTCAAGAGAAAATATCGATTTTTAGATATAGAAGTTTTATTTCCAGATATGTTTAAATTCGATGAAAACTATTTGTAAGGAGTCAGTTTTTTTTTGTTTCATTTCAATCTATATTTTCTCTTGACTTCTCTACTGTCAACATAGATATACACATGAAATTATAATATAATGTCACCTCAATGATAAAAGGCCACTGTTCGCTGTAAGTCCAGAGTAATTTATATATTACTCATGGATAATTAAATACAAAGGCGAATTTAACAAGTTAAACATACCTTGTGTGTCCTCTTCTGTCAAAATTTAAATAGAACTGTGCTTGCAACAACCGTGCATGTTTTCTCCTTCTCAAATGTGACGACTTTCTTTTTGCGTCACTGTAGAGGTGTAGTTAGAGGAGTTATAAGGGTACCAGGCTTGGGGTGTGTGGCGTGTTGTCGTCCGTCTTGCAAGTATACCCTTCTTGATGTAATGTAATGCTTGCAGTTCTGAGCGCTTCCACGGGCGGCGCTTCGGCGCTTTCAGAAACTGTTTGTGACTCAAGTTTTGACAGAGCGAGTTTTTTGGGATTACATTTTGGGAAGTTCTATTTCCACTTCCAAGAATATACTTAATATACTTTTTTTGGGTGGTCTAGAAAGCCAATGTATAAACGTTTATACATATTTGAGCTGATCCTATTTAAAAGGTATTACCAAAAACAAACCAAAAAAACTGCATGCATAACAAATCGACGTAGTAAGAGAGGAAGAAAAATTTTCAAAAGCAAAAGAAGATAGATAGCGATGGATACTGGAGCCTCAGCGCCGGATCCGTGTAAGTATTTACTTTTACATTTCCTGTGAAGAGCTTCTGCTGTAATAAAGAGTATGTGTGGCCCAAAAGGGCTTATTATTATCAATTAGATTGTGTTTGGTTGTCTAAATATAGGAAATGCACAGGATAGCAGTCCATGGGACTTGCAGCATCATATCCACATATCTGAAGTAAAGCTGAAACAGCGCCCCCCGCTGGTCAGGGGCCTTGCTATTCCAGGCTGAGACTTCCTTCCTCTCCTCCAGGATTCAGTAACTTAGTAACTCTGAGTTAAAAGATGTGACTAGCTTGAGAGTCTTGTGTGTGTGTGCTTGTATGTGTGTTGCGGATGTGTCTTGTGTGTGTGTGCTCGTATGTATTGCTGATGTGTCTTGTGTGTGTGTGCTTGTATGTGTGTTGCGGACGTGTCTTGTGTGTGTGTGTGTGTGCTTGTATGTGTGTTGCGGATGTGTCTTTTGTGTGTGTGTGCTTGTATGTGTGTTGTGGATGTGTCTTGTGTGTGTGTGCTTGTATGTGTGTTGAGGATGTGTCTTGTGTGTGTATGCTTGTATGTGTGTTGTGTGTGTATGCTTGTATGTGTGTTGAGGATGTGTCTTGTGTGTGTGTGTGTGTTTGCTTGTATGTGTGTTGAAGATGTGTCTTGTATGTGTGTGTGCTTGTATGTGTGTTGAGGATGTGTCTTGTGTGTGTGTGTGCTTGTATGTGTGTTGAGGAATTGTCTTGTGTGTGTGTGTGTGTTTGCTTGTATGTGTGTGTGCTTGTATGTGTGTTGAGGATGTGTCTTGTGTGTGTTTGCTTGTATGTGTGTGTGCTTGTATGTGTGTTGAGGATGTGTCTTGTGTGTGTGTGTTTGCTTGTATGTGTGTGTGTTTGTATGTGTGTTGAGAATGTGTGGTGTGTGTGTATGTGTGTGTGTTTGCTTGTATGCGTGTGTGCTTGTATGTGTGTTGCGGATGTGTCTTGTGTGTGTGTGTGTGCTTGTATGTGTGTTGAGGATGTCTCTTGTGTGTGTGTTTGCTTATATGTGTGTGTGCTTGTATGTGTGTTGAGGATGTGTGGTGTGTGTGTGTGTTTGCTTGTATGTGTGTGTGCTTTTATGTGTGTTGAGGATGTGTCTTGTGTGTGTGTGTGTGTGTTGCGGATATGTCTTGTTTCGGCACTAGTAATGGGCTGCCCTGTTTATGTTGTGATTTAGTTGAAATCGCCTGGTTTCCAAACGCGGTACTGTTAACACACCTTGAGACTTTTAGTAAAGGTACCGCGCTTAAGTGAATATGATTAGCATTACAAACACCTCCCCCGCACTTATATCAGGACCTTGTGAAAAATTTCAAACTCAGGCGTCCTGTCTTTTTACTCCTGTGTGAATCGACCGTGTCAGTGTTATGTTAGAATTGATACATCATATCCATGGTATTCACCTCAAAACAACACCGTCCTTCACAATAAACCATAATATAATATTCAGATTAGTACAATCTGACCTGAGAATATACAAAACATAATTGTCAACTTTTTTTTTTTTAATTTAGTCGTTGCCAATTATTTTCTCCCAATTTGGAATGGCCAATTATTTTTTGCTACCACCCCTGCGCTGACTCGGGGGGGTGAAGACGAACACACATTGTCCTCCGAAGCGTGTGCCATCAGCCGACCGCTTCTTTACACGCTGCAGACTCACCATGCAGCCACCCAAGAGCTACAACGTGGGAGGACAACGCAGCTCTCGGGCAGCTTACAGGCAAGCCCGCAGGCGCCCGGACAGACTACAGGGGTCACTGGTGCGCGGTGAGCCGAGGACACCCTGGCCGACCTAACCCTCCCTCCCCACGGGCGATGCTCAGCCAATTGAGCACCGCCCCCTGGGAGCTCCCGTCCACGGTCGGCAAAGGAATAGCCTGGACTCGAACCGGAGACGTCCAGACTATAGGGCACATCCTGCACTCCACGCAGAGTGCCTTTACTGGATGCGACACTAGGGAGCCCTATAATTGTCAACGCTTAAACAATTTTTGCTTTTAATTAACAGTGCATTTTAAGATATGTTTGGAAATGCATATCACTCGAGACGAAATGGTTATTATTGCCTTTGGAAAAGAAGGTACAATGAAATTAGCTATTTACAGCATGTTTATTGTTTACACATCATGCACAAAAGCACCTTCTGTGGCCTCAACATCGCATTTCATTTAGAATGTACTGACTTTCCTTGATGAAAATTAATCCACGTTTCTAGACGTCCTCTGCTTTTGACCAACTCTGAGGACACCTGGTTTTTAGTCCCGTGTGAATCACGCTTTAGAGAGGAGTTGCTGGGGGCTGCTGTGGCCGCACAAAATCACACTGATGGCCCCATTTGAGAAACGTTGGTCTAAAACATAGTATCGACACATATACTATACTAATAAAATCAGTGAACATTATTGCAAAACAAAGCACTGTAATACGGTATTTGACAATTTACAAAATACAATTCCAAAAAGCTCTTCCTGTGCTTTCTCACTCTGCCACAGTAATCAGACAGGCTTTCTTTTTTTTTTTTTTTTTTGTGCCGTGTGGGTTAACCTGAGACACAAACAACAACATGAAAGCCATCACAAACTGGCTTTGGGGTGCGGCAAAAAATCTTGTTTCAGCTTTTTAACAGAACTGTAATGATATGAATCTCTTGCTTCCTTGTATTTAACATGGTTACACTGGGCAGTTAAGTGACATCATGTCTCTCTGTCTCATTGCAGCAAGAATAGCAGAAGCGAATATTCTGGTAACGAATGACCAGTTTAGTTGTCCAGTGTGTCTGGAGATATTGAAGGACCCAGTCGCGATTCCATGTGGACACAGTTACTGTATGGGGTGTATTAAGAACTGCTGGGATCAGACTGATCATACAGGTGTCTACAGCTGCCCCCAGTGCAGAGAGACCTTTACCCCAAGGCCTGATCTGGGCAGAAACACCATGCTGGCTGAAGTTGTGGAGAAATTAAAGAAGACAGGACTCAATCCTCCTCCTGCTCAAAGTTATGCTGGACCTGGAAATGTGCCGTGTGATTTCTGCACTGGGAGAAAGTTCAAAGCTGTGAAATCCTGTTTGACGTGCCTGGCCTCTTACTGTGAAACACACATCAAGCCACACTATGAGGGGGCTGCTTTCAAGAGGCACAGGTTGATCAATGCAATTGGAAATCTGGAGCAGAAACTTTGTGCTGAACACCAGAAGGTTTTGGAGGTCTTCTGCAGAACCGATCAGACGTGTATTTGTGTGTTATGTACTATCAAGGAACACAAGAGCCATGATACAGTCTCAGCTGAGGCAGAAAGGACTGGGAAACAGGTAAGGGTTTGAACCATTTCCTTGTAGCTATCCTAGAAGATAAGAATTCTCAGGGATATTTAACATGGCTGTTTACTAGGTTATACAGTTTCACATCCGATCAGATTTTAATTGTATATTAAGATCTCTTTAAAGAGCCCTAGTTTTTTAATTGCTCTATCTAAACTATGATGTACTAACATGTATTTCAGGGTGTAACAGGGGCGTTGTTACGGCTGTGGCTATCGCTGATTGACAGGAGAGACACAGGAGGTTTTCTTTGATACAAAAATACAAAACATTTAAAACAAAACACTGCTCGAAAACAACTAGAAAATAAAAGTTGACCAAACAAGAAAGGAGGTCTCGCTCCAGGAACAGTCTCCCTGACACCTCCTCTCTAGACTTGGGTGGGATTAAAATACCCTAAACTTGTTCCCTATTCCTTCCAGTGCTTGCGATCCTGGTTAACTCACACAGTGATCCGAGATACATTTTTCCTCTTGTGTTTTTCTCACCCTGGTTAACACACGCAGTCATGAGGATCCTACAGCAACACTCTCCTTCCCAGACTGTCTGTATCCCTGCTTGTAGAACCAAGAAACTGGCTTTTCAGCCCCTTTTTAAAAGCATGTGGTCAGGGCTAATTGATAATCAATTAATCAATTAACACTTAGCCACATTCCACACCTGGATTTGAATATACCCTGCCAAACCTACCACAAATTTGATTATCAAAAACATTATTTACAATCAAATAAAAACACACTTCTAACTTGGCTTCTTTTTTTCATTTCTCCAGTTTAGAAGAAGCCAAGTTAAAAGCTAAAATTGTTTGAATGTTGGGCCCCAGCATCTTTCCAAGTGTGCTTATTTGCTTGATGCTTGACAAGATTGGCCTAATTGCTTCTCCTAACTTGGGCTTTTGTGTTTGATATCACCCCTTTTGAATGCCATTTCTTTTTCTAACTTGTTTTTTTTCCATTGACATTTTTTACATTGTACATTTTTACATTGTTTTAGTTCTATATTGTACATCATATATATATGATGTACAATATAGAAGATTAATATGATATACAATATAGAAGATTAATATGATATACAATGTAGAAGATTAATGTGATATGCAATATACAAAATTAATATGATATACAATATAGAAGATTAATATGCTATTCAATATACAAGATTAATATGATATACAACATACAAGATTAATATGATATTCAATATTCACAGGGCTTCTGTTTTTCGGTGTTTATTAATTTCATTAACCCAAGAGCCAGCCATGCTTGTGTTTGTAGTGATGTGGTGGAAATATGATCCTCGCTTGGATAATTGGTGATGCAGCCGGAGGACGGAGCGAGCTTCACCCAGTGCTGCCTCTATGATGCAGGGCGCTTTAATATATTCTAACAATGATTGCAGCACAGGGATAATAATATCTTCTTAATAAAGTAATACATCACATTGTAAACAAGACTTTAATAATTGTGTTTTGATATATAGTAAACAAAACCCATGCCTTTAAAAGTGACACATACACATCTATCTGCACTGGCAGAGCTGCTGTGCCTGTGCCTTTAAAAGTGACACATACGCATCTATCTGCACTGGCAGAGCTGCTGTGCCCGTGCCTTTAAAAGTGACACATACGCATCTATCTGCACTGGCAGAACTGCTGTGCCCGTGCCTTTAAAAGTGATACATACGCATCTATCTGCACTGGCAGAGCTGCTGTGCCCGTGCCTTTAAAAGTGACACATACGCATCTATCTGCACTGGCAGAGCTGCTGTGCCCGTGCCATGCCGTTCTTGCCAGTCTGCCCACAGTGAGAGGTGTGTTTTGGGAGGCTTGCTTGTACACTTAAAACGTTTGATCTATAAATTTATAACCACCATATATATATATATATATATATATATATATATATATATATATATATATATATATATATATATATATATTTTTTTTTTTAATTATGAAGGCTCAAAGTCAGTAGAGGGCATAACTCAAATCCAAGTAGCTGAATTTGACACACTTTTACATGATTAAAACACATATGTTTAAGTTAGTTAAAAACGAAATGTAATAATCTGTTTGGGATTTTGTTTGTTGAAATCTACAATTTCTTTCGCTCACCCTACTAGTCCCCTCTTTCCTTTGCTCTCTTCCACAGTTAAGTCCTTCTGGTCACGGGCTCATTCTTCTGGGGATTTTGTGTATTTAGGCTTTTTTACATTTCTTCACAATTTTCAATTCTGTTTTCAATTCCACGAGTGTGTGAATCCTCCCTATTGAACTGTAATATAGCTTTAAATCCACGAGCAAGAACAATCCTCTGTTTCTAATTGTAATCTCATGTTAAATCTCACAAGCATGTGCAATCCTCCAATAGAAATGCAGGAATGTGCTGCCACTCAGTTTAAAGTGGCAGCACATTCCTGCATTCCTGTGCTAGGAAAGGGATTTTTTTGTTATTCTTGTTAGGTTTTAGGTTATTTTATTGTATTTTTTCACATGGAAAGGGGTGAAGTCAATGTGAATTGAGTAACCATGTCCAGTGTTTTTCTGGTGTTTATTGGGTATACACTGATTTCATTGTTTTTTATGTATCTGGGGTGTTTTATCTGTGTTTATCGATTAAAACCAGAAATCAGAAGCCCTAAATATCCATTAAAGAGAAAGCTGCTTCAGTTTCCTAGGTGCTTGACAAAACAAACATGTAACACATGCTAGATCAGCCATCATTCACTGTTACTAGTATGAAACAGTACCATCTAGTAGACAGCTACAGTCGATCAAGTGTCCTTTTGTATTGCTGGCAGCTGTGCACTAGATGGTGTTGTATCTTACTATTATACACACATTTTGGCTGATCTAGCATGTGCTACAGATGTCTATGGCATGCAACTAGAACTGAAGAACAAATTATATTTGACTCAGAATGATTGCACACATTGTAAAGAGGTAAGGGGACAAGAAAATAGAAAATATATTTATTTGAGCTAAATTGATTGTCAGTTTCAATAGCATACTTAAACAGGTCTGTGTTGGGTGTGACAGGATATCACTCAGTGCCCCATCAGAAATGTCACTGTGTCACTGTGTTTCTACACAGAAGCAGCTGGGAGAGACACAGACAGAAATACAACAGAGAATCCAGGAGAGACTGAAAGAAATTGAGGAGCTGAAACAGACTGTGGAGTCACTAAAAGTGGGTATTGACAAGAGGGGTTATTATTATTATTATTATTATTATTATTATTATTATTATTATTATTATTAACAGATGGACTGGAACACATCTGCAGAAGTTTACTGTCTATGCCTGATGTGTTTTTTTTATATCAATTCTAACCATGTCTCCTCTACTGTGTTCTTTCACTCAGAGATCTGCATGCATAGAAATAAAGGAAAGTGAGAAGATCTTTACTGAGCTGATCCGATCCATTGAGAAGATCCACACTGAGGTTATTGAGCTGATTGGAGCTAACGAGAAGGCTGCAGTGAATCAGGCTGAAGGACGCATGAAGAAACTGGAGCAGGAGATTGCTGAGCTAAGGAGAAGAAACGCTGAGCTGAAACAGCTTTCAGAGACAGAGGATCACATCAATTTTCTACAGGTAACATCACTGCTTGTTAGAAAATCTCAAGTCCATAACTGGGACGGTTTCAGACAGACCTCTCCAATTGAATGAATCCTTGCTTTTCCTCAGGAATGTTTTGGACCCCATTCTGTTTCACTGAAAACTCCTTTTCTCCACTTTCCTGTTGTAGAATTTCCAGTCTCTCTGTGCCCCTCCTGAAGCTGGAGACTTACCCAGCGTTACTGTCAATACAGACATCTCTTTTCAGGCTGTGAGGAAAGCTGTATCTGAACTTAAAGACCATATTGAAGACTTCTGCAAGGGGGAATTAGTCAAAATAACCACAACAGGTTGGTGTGAAATAGATTCCTTTGGTAGAGATTTCTCAAATAGACCATGGCTTGAGGAGGTGTAGGACTTGCAAGACATTAATAAAGACCTCTTGCAGATTGTTGGCTGTATGAATATTGCAGCAGGGAGGAATGAGGAGGGAGGAGGGTAAATGAAGGAGGGAGCATGGAGGAGGAAGGAGGGAGGAGGGAGGACCATGGAGGAGGTAGCAGAGAGAAGGAAGAAGGAAGGAGGGAGCAGGGAAGAGTGTCAGGCAGCATGAAGGAGAGCATGGAAGAGGGATGAGCGAGCAAGGGGCAGAGAGGAGGATGGAGCAGAGAGGAAGAGGGAAAAGGGAGCAGGTAGGAGGAGGAAAGAGCAGGGCGCATGGAGGAGGTAGCACAGAAGAGGAAGTATACAGGAGGGAGGAGGGAGAATAGAGGGAGAAGGGAAGAGGGAGCAGGAAGGAGTGTGCATACAGGAGGGAGCAGGGATGACAGAGCAGGGACTGATGAAGCAGGAGGGAGGAGAGAGCAGGGAGCAGAGAGGATGAAGCAGTGACTGATGAATCAGGGAGCAGGAAGCAAGGAGGATGGAGCATGGAGCATGGAGTAGGGATGAGGGAGGAGGAAGTGTTTTGAGGATGGAGCAGACAATGACTGTTGTATGTTTGATGCACAAGGGTGTCCTAATATGAACACCATAAATTGGGCAAAGATATGTAATGGAGAGGAATGAACACAAGGCTCCAGTGCAGTGGCAGACGTGTTCACATTGACTTTTAATTTTTACACCATGAAATGAAGTAAATAAGTCTTGATTGTTTCCAGTTGAAGTAGTTTGATAAGATCGAGGAATTATAATGAACAAAACAATCAAACAGCAAGAGGGTTTAATTAATAGCAGCAGCAGTTTATTGAAGACAGAAAAATAAAAAAGAGAACCTATCCAAAGTCAGAAATCAATCTCAAGTAAGAATTATAGATCAAATCTATTGATTATCAACCTTAAACATCACAGTCTAAATATACTTGATATAAAGTTGCATGGAGGAGGGAGCAAACAGGTGGGAGGAGGGAGGATACAGGATGGAGAGGGGAGGAGGGGCATAGAGGGAGGAGGGAACAGGGACGAGGGAGCATAACGGGAGGAGGTAACAGGGAGCAGGAAGGAGGGAGTATAAAGGAGGGAGGAGAAGGGTAGGAGGAGGGAGCATACAGGAGGCAGGAGGGACTAGGGAGGAGGGAGCATATAGGGAACAGGAAGGAGGGAGCAGGGAGCACAGAGGGAGGAGGGAGCATACAGGAGGGAGAAGGGAGGATGGTGCATATAACAGGGAGGAGGGAGCAGGGAGGTGGGAGCATAGAGGTGGAGGGAACAGGGAGGAGGGAGCAGGGAACAGGGGCTGATGATGCAGGGAGGAGGGAGTGATTTGAGGATGGGGCAGACAATGACTGTTGTATGTTTCAATTCTATTTCATCTCTCTTTTTTCTGCCCAGTGAATGAAGTTGCAGTTGACAGTCTGCAGACTCCAGAGCCAAGGAACAGAGCTGAGTTTTTAAAATGTAAGTCTGTTTGCACTGAAACATTTGATTGAAAGATGTGTCACTCCATTGTGAGAAGAGTTAACACTACAGAACAGGGAGGGGTGGAACTTGAGGGGAGCAATTATTATTTATTAGTAATTGTGAAGCCATTAATCTACACTCCTCTCCAACAAGTATTGGTTCAGATGAATACATGCAGAATGACTGGGGGAGGGGCATTTGTTGCCTGTTTTTCCACTCAGACCTTTCTCTCCCTAAATATCTTGGTATCCCTGAATAGATAATCATCCCATCTTTTAATACATGAACAATGCATGTGAAACCAGTTGTGGGGTAAAATGAAGAGCTATCCCTCCCAGTCATCCTGTGCTGGTAGTAAATGTATATTGCAGTATCACTGCACTTGTGGGATGGATTGCTCATTAAAATATTAGACAGATATTTGAAGAGTGGATGATATTCTATTGAAGATATTTAGTAAGCAAGGGGTCTGAGTGGGTAAAATGGCAACACATACCCTGTACGAACATTAAGTGAACTGTAATTGTATGCAGAGCTGCATTAGATTAGTTCCAATTGAAGAAGTTTGATAAGATCAAGGAATTATAATGAACAAAACAGTCAAACAGCAAGAGGGTTTAATTAATAGCAGCAGTTTATTGAAGACAGAAAAATAAAAAGAGAGAACTTATCCAAAGTCAGAAAAAAATCTCAAGTAAAAAATATAGATCAAATCTATTGATTATCAACCTTAAACATCACAGACTAAATATACGTGTCTATAAAAAAGCAGGGAGTAGGGATGAGGGATCCTACAGAAGGGAGGAGGGAGCATATAGGGAGGAGGTAAGAGGGAGCATAGAGGTGGAGGGAACAGGGAGGAGGGAGCATACAGGAGGGAGGAGGGAGGATAGAACAGGGAGGAGGGAGCAGGGAAGAAGGAAGAAGGGAGCATAGAGGGAGGATGGAGAATAAAGGAGGGATGAGGATGGAGCATAGGAGGTAACATAGAGCTGGAAGGAGGGAGCAGGGAGAAGAAAGCATAGAGAAGGAAGCATGGTGGAGGTAGCATAGAGGAGGGAGGAGGGAGCAGGGAGGAAGCAGGCAGCATTGAGGATGGAGGAGGGACCATAGAGAAGGAAGTAGGGAAAGGGGAGCAGTGTGGGGGAGTGGAGAGGAGGGAACGGGGAGGAGGGAACAAAGAGGAGGGAGGAGGGAGCATGGAGGAGGGAGCAGGGAGCATGAAGGAGGGAGCAGGGACTGATGAAACAGGGAGGAGGGAGTAATTTAAGGATGCAGCAGACAATGACAATTTTCTCAGTGATTTGACTTTTCTAACTGTCTCTCCTCTACCTGTCCTCTTCTCTTCAATCAGATTCCTGTCAGCTCACACTGGACCCCAACACAGCGTATAGAAAGCTCTGTCCGTCTGAAGGGAACAGAAAGATGACATGGGGAGAGACCCAGCGATGTCCTGATCACCCAGAGAGATTTGATAGCTGGGAACAAGTGCTTTGCAGAGAGGGTTTGTCTGGGACTCCCTGTTACTGGGAGATTGAGTGGAGTGGGGGAGAGGCTTCTATAGGAGTCACATATAAAGGAATCAATAGGAAAGGATGGGATCGTTCCTGTGCCCTTGGATTCAATGACAAGTCCTGGAGTTTGATCTGCTCTGATTCCAGCTACGCTGCCCGGCACAATAACAATGAAACTGCAATAACTGCCCCCCGCTCTCCCAGAATAGGAGTGTATCTGGACTTTAATGTCGGCACGCTGTCCTTTTATGGCGTCTCTGACACAATGAACCTCCTGCACAGATTCCAAACCATATTCACTGAGCCGCTCTATCCTGGGTTTTGGATTGGTTCTGATTCTACTGTAACAATCTGCCAGCTGAACTAGACTGTTTTGTGTTGTAAGAAACCCTTTGTATTGAACTCCCTGTCTGTCCTCTCCACTCCTCGGGTGAAGGGAATGTTCAATCTGACACAATTTTGGATGAAAGTTAGCGGGTAAAACGGCGCCACCTGTAGAACGAAATGAGGTGAAACATTTGTTTTTACACTTGGGGCCAAGGCAGCCTCATTTTTACTGTTTAATCTCTGTCAGGTGAGTGTTTTTGTGTGGTCCAGTGGTTAAAGAAACAGGCTTGTAACCAGGAGGTCCCCGGTTCAAATCCCACCTCAGCCACTGACTCATTGCGTGACCCTGAGCAAGTTACTTAACCTCCTTGTGCTCCGTCTTTCGGGTTAGACGTAATTGTAAGTGACTCTGCAGCTGATGCATAGTTCACACACCCTAGTCTCTGTAAGTCGACTTGGATAAAGGCGTCTGCTAAATAAACAAATAACAAATAATGTCCTGAGTATTTATTGATTACAAACACATAAATAGCACAGAGTGGCAGACTTAGTTGGCATCTCTGCACAGTGCTAAAATTCCCACAGTAAGTACTGATAAGTATCTCTTAATGTGATTGTAGCTCACTAAATAATTCCACAATGTGTTCCTATATTGTACTTCCATTGGCTACATAGGTCTCAAATGTGCAGGTTTGAAAAGCATGAGCTCTGGTGCTACTTGAGGTTAAAGAAAGTTCTCAGTTTCTATGCCTTATTCTCAGGGTGCATGTTTACTAGAGCAGGTGTTTCTTTCAACACTGCTAATTTGAGACCTATATAACGAATGGAAGTGCACAGCAGCTGAGATTCATGGGATTATTTTGTCAGCTCCAATCCCTATCAATGTAAGGTCGTGTAAATAGCAGCTCACAATACTTGCCATGTCAAAGGCATGTCAGTATAGTTTCTAGCAGATTCCTGCATACAGTAGAATCCTGTTAGGTGAATAGCGTTTGAACTTGATGCTGAAGTTTATGGTAACACTTTATATGAAGGTGTCATTTTTAAATAGTTTATTAACACGTTATAGATGCTTAAAAGATGAGTTATAATGTTTTTATAATGCATTATTGAACAAGTATTACAGGGTAGTAACAGCATTTACTAATGTGTTATAAAAACTGAATAGATGATATAAGAAATCCGCAGTACATGAAAATATAAAACTGTATATTAGCTGTAAACAAATCAGGACAAATCACATTAAACACACATGATTTACACTTCATTGTATGGGTCATTTATTTTGAATTTTAAATTAATCTGCTTACTGAAAAATATTTTTCATTATTTGTACAAAAAACCGAAACACCTGCCATAGCAGTGTCAATATGGTGTAGGGCCTCCATGGGCAGCCAGCACAGCTCTGATTGGACGTGGCAGGTAGCGATTCTGCAAGGTGCTTTTTAAATTGTGCTGGAGGGATACGGGACCCTTCCTCAATGATTACCAGCCTCTTATTCCTTCAGGTTGTGTTGTATTGGGGTGGGAATCTGCAGTCAAGTCAGAATGGTCCATACATAGAGAGAGTCACATCACTTTAGAGACTGTTCCTTGTGAAAAAGACTGAGTAGTTATTTGTGCACTTTTGAAAATGGAAGGACCTGCCAACCAAGCACAATATTTATTTAGTTTTGCTTATTTTAACAATAATGTGAGTGAAATATCAAAAGAAAGAAGACATTTCCATGGATATCGTAAATCACAATCAAATTGCGTTACATGTGCAATCTGCCCACAGTGGAAAAGCAGAAACATGTTTTAAGCCTGGCCTTTGTCGCCCTCTTCAGGACAAACTCTGCAGCTGCGCAGAGCTGATTGAAAGCAATTCTTTTCACTTGGTGTGGTTTCATTGGAAATGTAGGGCCCTATTCACACAACCTTAAGGACTGTTCCAAGCACTGTTTTGTTAAAGACTCTTTATGGTTTAAATCAAGTTAAATCAAGTTGTTTAGAGAGGGGAGCAGTTTGTTGTTTATTAATTTTATTGTTTATTATTATTCAAAGCACCGTTTAAGGTAAACAATCTTTATAATGAGGTTTTAAATTAAAACCTAAACATGATTGTAAAGAAGCACCATTTAATAACCATTTTTTTACGTTTCTGTACATCAATGCAAACCTTTTTTAAGTACTTTTTTCTTTAAATGTTTTGTAAAGTTTTTAATTTTCAATACATGTGTTGTCTGTGCATACTTTTGAAATGAACATAAACTAAGTGGACTGTCAACAGCAGCTGCTCTCTGGAAACGTGAAGAGCACAAAAAAGCTTTGGAGAAAATGTTAAACACACATAAAAGATATTCTACTATAACAATGACCACACAGTATTGCTTTAACTAAACAATACCAGCAGACCAGCCTATTTCATACAGGTCTTTGAAACAAAACTATACCAGCAGACCAGCCTGTTTCATACAGGTCTTTGTAACTAAACTATACCAGCAGACCAGCCTATTTCATACAGGTCTTTGTAACTAAACAACACCAGCAGACCAGCCTATTTCATACAGGTCTTTATAACTAAACTATACCAGCAGACCAGCCTATTTCATACAGGTCTTTGTAAAAAAACAATACCAGCAGACCAGCATATTTCATACAGGTCTTTGTAACTAAACTATACCAGCAGACCAGCCTATTTCATACAGGTCTTTGTAACTAAACTATACCAGCAGACCAGCCTATTTCATACAGGTCTTTGTAACTAAACTATACCAGCAGACCAGCCTATTTCATACAGGTCTTTGTCCAGTGACTGCTGGGTCTGATGTAAGCAGAAAAAAAAAAGAGCGATTCAGCCTATTGTATCTTTCAAAGGTTTTCCTGCCAGTTGAAGGAGCCAATGATAGCAGGGTAATACTATTGTGAAGCTGCTCAAAGAACACTACAGGTACAGTCCTGAATCCTCCCAGAAGCTGAGGGTGTGAAGTATAGAAGAACTGAAATGTCCGCTCTGGATAGACAAACACCAAAAACATAAAAAAGTTACAAACTTAATGAAAGGAGACAGTACAATATTGTGGGATCAAATAAAAGCAGGTTTTTCACATCTTCAGCGTGCCCAGCTGGCATGAGCCCATGAGGCTCTGTAGTGTTCAGAGCGCGAGCTCGGGTTCAAATGATTTCAGTCACTTCTCGACTCTGGGATCAAGCTATCAGACACTTCCAGATGGTTAGTCAAGCTAACAGCCCCTAAAAGACTAAAACATCCAATTTAAAACACATGACAGCCCCGTGCAGCCAGTCTGCCCAGGCTAAGTGCTTGAGAAAGAGAGAGGGAGAGAGGTGTAAAGGGAAGGGGTGTATATCTCACTGCTCATGAACACACTGCTCCCAGGTAGGAAACCCATTGAAATCATTTGAACCTGAGCTCGCACTCTGAAGACAACAGAGCCTCAGGGGCTCGTGCCAGCTGGGCTTGCTGAAGATGTGAAAAACCTGCTTTTAACTTTATCTTTTTTTCTTTTTTATCATCTTTCAATTAAGTGAGAATCCGTTTTCGTGACATAAGAGAAGCAGAGCTGAGGCTCTGATGCCATGAACATTTGCTCTGTTCACTCTCAAAGTCCTGCTAGAATATTTTACTGGTGAATGTTATATTTTTCATAATGACTGTACATTCTAATAGGTCACAGTGATTATTATCCTTCAACGGAAATACAAAAGTAATAAAAAACAGCTCTAAAACTCATTTCAATAAGTATCTTTTCTAAATGGCAACATGAGTCCATATCCTCTCCTCCCACATTACTCACTGCTCCTGTTTAAACACACACTGAGAGCAGGGAGGGAGGCTCCATGTTAGCCGTGGAACAGGAACATCTGCTGGATGCCATTCCACCACAGGGAGGGGGTCCTGTGCAGGTTGCCATGGTGACAGTCTCCAGTATCTCTGCAATGGACTCTGACCAATGCATGACTGACTGAACCTGTAATAACCTGTAATAAACTGATAAAACAGGCAGTCATAAATATTAACAAGCAAACAAACTGTCTGTGCATGCAGAAATGTGGAGAACCTTTGATCTGTCTGCTTGGCTCTTTCTGTAGAAACTCTCTTCCATCACATATTGGGGCAGATGAGTAAATGCAGACTGACTGGGGAATGTGTGTGCATCTCACCCCACTGTTCAGACCCTGTTCTTACTGGGTATCATGATATCTCTGAATAGATGTGTGTCTCCTCTTCAGATTTTACCCCAAGGCCTGATCTGCACAGAAACACCATGCTGGCTGAAGTTGTGGAGGAATTAAAGAAGACAGGACTCAATCCTCCTCCTGCTCAAAGTTATGCTGGACCTGGAGATGTGCCATGTGATTTCTGCACTGGGAGAAAGTTCAAAGCTGTGAAATCCTGTTTGACGTGCCTGGCCTCTTACTGTGAAACACACGTCAAGCCACACAGTGAGGTTACTGCATTAAAGAGGCACAAGCTGATCAATGCAATTGGAAATCTAGAGCAGAAGCTTTGTGCTGAACACCAAAAGGTTTTGGACATCTTCTGCAGTACCGATCAGACTTGTATTTGCTTGTTGTGTTCACAAATTGAACACAGGAGCCATGATACAGTCTCAGCTGAGACACAAAGGACTGGGAAACAGGTAAGAGTTTGAACCATTTCCTTGTAGCTATCCTAAAAAATAAGAATTCCCAGGGATATTTAACATGTTTGTTTCTAGGATATACAGTTTCACAATAGATCAATTAGATTTTATTATTGTATTGAGACCTTCTTTACTTTCTCTGCCTAAACTATGAGGTTTATATGTATTTGTAGTTTGTGGTTTATTTGGATTTTTACTCAGTTAAATTTATTAACTGAGTACATTTTAATGTAACAATTTCTCATGTTTTGTTTGTGTAAAAAGAATGTTTCATTGTCATATTATTGTTAAGATATCAGTGGTGTGCAAACTTTTTATATGCTGCCCCCCTTTTTTAGCATACAATTTGTGCCATACAATAACTGACATTCACAGACAAGATCATGATTGACCTAATAATTCTCTCTCCTGAGGACACAGCATTATATAAGCCCCAGCTCCAGTTTTGCTTTCTTCTTAGATGTGGTCTCAGTTTCGGCTGAGCAGGTTGGTCTCTGTGGCGCAATCGGTTAGCGCGTTCGGCTCTTAGCCGAAAGGTTGGTGGTTCTAGAAATCTATGAAAAAATATGTGATTTACAATAAATCTGAAAAAAAAACAGCCGTTGAAAACATTAGTATTTTTCTTTTTGTTCTATCCTTTAAAAATGTTTTGGAAAAAAAGATAATGTAATTTGCTACATTGTTTAAGTATTCAGAATTATTCAGAGAGTTTAGATAGCATACCTTTAGATATTTACACTCAGGGTATCTGTTTGCATAATGTGTGTATCATTAAGCTAATTCCATATTAATGGGAGAGGTATTAATAACACAGCCTACTCTGAAATATCCTGCGTTGGGTGTGACAGGATATCACTCAATGTCCCATCAGAAATGTCACAGTGTCACTGTGTTTCTACACAGAAGAAGCTGGGAGAGACACAGACAGAAATACAACAGAGAATCCAGGAGAGACTGAAAGAAATTGAGGAGATGAAACAGGCTGTGGAGTCACTGAAAGTGGGTATTGACAAGAGGGGGGTATTATTATTATTATTATTATTATTATTATTATTACGAAAAATAACAGAACAAACCTAATTTACAAAGATTGAAGACACTAACTGAGGGAGAATGCTGTTGTTGTTATTATTATTATTATTATTATTATTATTATTATTATTATTATTATTATTATTTGTAAAATAAGGAACAAACGCAATTTACAAATATCCCCAAATATATAACACTGTTTTAGATCAGACTGAAGACATGAACTACAGTCACTTTATTTTATGTTTGCCTTCAGTGTAATCCAACATACATAAGAAAACATTTTGAAACTGAAAAATAGACTTGTGCAAATCTACACAAGTTTACAAAATATCACTACGTGTTTCTGATATCAGTTGTAAAGATGTCTCGCCTACTGTATTCTTTCACTCAGAGATCTGCATGCATAGAAATAAAGGAAAGTGAGAAGATCTTTACTGAGCTGATCAGATCCATTGAGAAGATCCACACTGAGGTTATAGAGCTGATTGGAGCTAACGAGAAGGCTGCAGTGAATCAGGCTGAAGGACGCATGAAGAAACTGGAGCAGGAGATTGCTGAGCTAAGGAGGAGAAACGCTGAGCTGAAACAGCTTTCAGAGACAGAGGATGACATCCATTTTCTACAGGTAACATCACTGCTTGTTAGAAAATCTCAAGTCCATAACTGGGACGGTTTCAGACAGACCTCTCCAATTGAATGAATCCTTGCTTTTCCCCAGGAATGTTTTGGACCCCATTCTGTTTCACTGAAAACTCTTTTTCTCCACTTTCCTGTTGTAGAATTTCCAGTCTCTCTGTGCCCCCCTGAAGCTGGAGACTTACCCAGCGTTACTGTCAATACAGGCATCTCTTTTGAGGCTGTGAGGAAAGCTGTATCTGAACTTAAAGACCATATTGAGGACTTCTGCAAGGGGGAATTAATAACAAAAACAGGTTGGTGTGAAATAGTTTCCTTTGGTAGAGATTTCTCAAATAGACCATGGCTTGAGGAGGGACAGGACTTGCAAGACATTAATAAAGACCTCTTGCAGATTGTTGGCTATATGAATATTGCAGCAGGGAGGAGGGAGCATGGAGGAGGGTAAATGGAGGAGGGAGCATGGAGGAGGAAGCAGGAAGGAGAGAGCATGGAGGAGTGAGCAAGGAGCATGAAGGAGAGCATGAAAGAGGGAGGAGGGAGCAAGGATTAGGGAGGATGGAGGTGGGAGCAGGTAGAGAACAGGGACTAATGAAGCAGGGAGGAGACAGGAGGGAGAAAAGAGGAGGGAGCATGGAGTGATGTGAGGATGGAGCAGACAATGACTGCTGTATGTTTGATGCGTAAGGGTGTGCTAATATGGACACCGTACTGTTGGGCAAAGATATGTGATGGAGAGGAAAGTTGATATTTAGTAAGCAAGGGGTCTGATTGGGTAAAATGCAACACATACCCTGTAGGAACATTAAGTGAACTGTAATTGTATGCAGAGCTGCATTTGATTAGTTCTAATCAAAAGGAGGGAGGAGGAAGCATAGAGGAGGGAGTATAGAGCTGGAAGGAGGGAGCATGGAGGAGGGATCAGAGGAGAGGGAGGAGGGAATAGGGAGGATGGAGCATAGAGGAGGGAGCAGGGAGGCAGGAGCATAGAGGAAGAAGGGAGGATGGAGCAGGGAGTAGGGAGTATAGAAGGAGGAGGGAACAGGGAGGAGGGAGCATACAGGAGGGAGGAGGGTTCCTAGAGGAGGGAGCGGGGACTAGGGAGCATAGAAAAGGGAGGAGGGAGCATACAGGAGAGAGCAGGTGAATTGTGTGAATTGTGACAGGGGTTAAATTAGGTGCGATCCTTCATTTTCCATTTTAAATGTGATTCAAATGCATTTGTCTAGACTGATGTGAACTTGGGGAACGCTAATCAAAGTTTATCAGCGTTTATATTTATGTCATTTAAACTAGATAACTCCACTATTCAAAAGAAGCTTCTTTTTATACATGGGATATAAAAAGAAAAACTGTGTCATGCAAGATATAGCAAAGTTATATTTAGAAAAACCACTATGTGAAACAACACAGAGCACAGAAATGACACATTTTTGCATTGTCGTTGAGACACTAATGACTCAATAATCATCAATTGAATTTGTAAAGGGGAGGAGAAAAGGACAAAAACACAGGAAAAATCAGCATTTTGTCCCACAGAATGAGCATTTTGTCTCACAAAATGAGTTTTAGCCCCACAAAATATGCATTTTGTCCAACAAAATGACAATTATGTTAAATCATTTTGGGGACAAAACTTATAACTTACTGCCCCTCTATAAATATCCAGAGAAATTAGCAGACCAATGTGATTTAACCCCTTAAATACACTGTGAATTATTCAATTACAATACATTGGCATGTGTGCCATGTGTGCCAGCTGTTTTGACCCTGAAATCAGTGTTGGGCCGAGCAAAAAACAGATGAACATCGTTTAAGAGCTGCTCCTCTATAAATATCCAGAGAAATTAGCAGCCCAACGTGATTTAATCTCTTTTACATACAAAGCCAATCATTCAGTTTGGAGCAGATCAAAGTCTGAATAAGAAACAGGTGAATAAGAAGCCAACTTCAGCCTCAGGTGAAACTGGCCATTTGTGAAGAGGGTTCAGGTCAATTCCTTTTTTTCAATCTCAATTCCTTTTTAAAATCAATTCCCATTCCCTTTTAATCAATTCCAAGACATCATTGATCACAACTGTAATTAGCAGTATTCTGTTAAAATGAGCTTCTCACAGTGGCAACAAATTACATTGAATTCACTCCTGTTTGTTAGTCAATTAAATCGACTTCAGATGAAAGATGTTGAACAATCACAACAATTATTATAATGTCTCTAAAATATCAATTCCAATTCCTTTGAAGGAATTGCTTTTAAAAATGAATTGCCTCAACCTTGTTTGTGCATTGCCTGTATATTAAACACAAAGAAAAACGCAACTCTGGCTATGTACAGGACACCCCTGAGGAGACGGCAACCTCAATCCAGCTTGTAATACAAACTATTGTACACCCACCTTAGTAAGCAAATGTTATTTTATAGTACAGTCCCGACAGACAACCCAAGATGAACTGCTTACAGCACAGCAGTCCTTCACGTCTGTATTAATAGAGGGGATTGTATCTTACAGGATCAGATAAGACAGGCTCTGTATTAATAGAGGGGATCGTATCTTACAGGATCAGATATGACAGGCTCTGTATTAATAGAGGCATCGTATCTTACAGGATCAGATATGACAGGCTCTGTATTGATAGAGGGGATCGTATCTTACAGGATCAGATATGACAGGCGCTGTATTAATAGAGGGCATCGTATCATACAGGATCAGATAAGACAGGCTCTGTATTAATAGAGGGGATCGTATCTTACAGGATCAGATATGACAGACTCTGTATTAATAGAGGGGATCGTATCTTACAGGATCAGATATGACAGTCTCTGTATTAATAGAGGGGATTGTATCTTATAGGATCAGATATGACAGGCTTACTCCCACCACACTGGGGAATACATGGCAGCATTAACTTAGGATACTTGATGATAATAACCTGGCTAATTAGTACTTCACATCACACAGTACTAAGCAGCTGGGTTATTTTTTGCAAACATGTTAGTAGTTTTATAGTGCGTTTACTGTGTTAAGTAATAATATGTAATTGAACTGAGTGCGTTTTAATTTCAGAGCTTATGTAGAAATGGAAGGACAGAAAGGAGCTGTACAATATCTATAGAATACAGCATGGGGTGGTGTGTGATATGAGAATGTAATGCACACCGAGGGGGGTATCCAGGCATTACATGCTCATGTATCACACACACACACACACACACACACACACACACACACACTGCCCCATGCAGTATTTTATAATCTCTGAGCATTTTTTTCCTTACTCTTCTTAGTTTATGTCAGTGAGTTTTTAGACAGAGAGTAAACTCCATAAAGAATTGTATATAAAATAGCAACAACTTTGACACCGTGAACACAGTTTAAAATAAGGTTTGCATTGTGTGAGACAGTACAGAGAAAACCGCAATTGCTGTGGTCTGTACTAAGAGTGATACGCGACTGCAACCAAAGAGAACACTTTGAACTTGTAACTTAAAAACAGCACGTTCCTTTCAAGCACGAAATGGGTATCAACCCCTTTAAAAAAAAATAAATAAATAAAAATACAAAAAAAAAAAAAACGTTATGATAATAAGCTGGACGTTTCCTGGAGTTTTTCGGTGTTGTGGAGCTGAATTCTTCTTCTGTGCAGAGTGACATTCCTGTTTTGTTTTTGTTTTGTTTTTTTGTCGTCAGGGTTTCCCTTGTTTTTTTGTTAGGGAGCGTTTTAAAATGACGCGCTTTCACATTTCTATTTTTCCATTTCTGTGTTCACCGGTTTGTTCTGAGGGTGGTTGTGTTTGCTCACATTTCTGTGAACCCTTTTTGTGTGAAGTGGATTCCCTTCAGTCAGAATCAGAGTGGATTCCAGACCCCGTTGGTCTGGGGCCGGGTGATTTTTCGGGTGTCTGGTTTCTCCACGTTTGCGGTGACTCCCTCATGGAAATGCAGCTCTGTCCTCAGATGGGATGCGGAGCGGCTGTTGCCGAGGTGGTTCCGATGTTGTAAACGCGGGTTTCTCTTGGATTGATCAGGGAGGGCTGGACGGGTTTCTTTATCAAGCGCTCCCTAGAGGATTGTGGGATGTGTTGCTGTTTGACAGTTTGACGGGAGCTCGCGCCGGGGGGGATGGGGGGGTTGGGGGGGTTGGGGGGGCTGGTGGGTGTGCGCTCTGCTGCTGGGATTAATGAGCGCGTGTTTCCGGTGTCACGTGACCGTGGATGAGCCCAATTGAAAAAAGCTGCTCTCCAGTTAATATAACGTTATAACTACATTAATAACATACGCGTACAGACACCTTACAGTACGCTGCTGAAGAATAATAACCACACGAAGCTGGATAATGTATAAAGAGATATTAAAAAAAAAAAAAACATGTCTATATATGTTCGTTGCTGTGAGGGCAGATTCACATCCCAGCGCTTTGGTATCTCTGGGTTTGAAACGGCGCTCCATAAGTGTAACACCAATTATTATTATTATTATTATTATTATATTATTATTATTATTATTATTATTATTATTATTATTATTATTATTATTTAGTTTTATTTATCAGAAATATAAAAACATATTATTATTTGTGTGTGTGTAAACATTATTTTTTAAACTATAATAACGTTCCACTGCGGCTCTCAGTGATGACGTTTTACGATTGCTTCAGCTCACATTCAGCAGGTTCGTCAGGCTGTGTGACTGACATATAATCTGACCAATGAAAACACAGAAAGGGTGGAAACGGTTGTATTATTGGCTGATCGCCCCAAAACACCAAAAATAACATCTGATAGCTGGTGGAGCAGGGAGTAGGGAGCAGGGAGGATGCAGTTGGGAGGAGGCAGGAGGGTGGAGGGAGCATGGTGGAGGGAGCAGGGAGGTTGGAGGAGGGAGCAGGGAATAGGGAGCAGGGAGTAGGGAGCAGGGAGTAGGGAGCAGGCAGGATGGAGGAGGGAGCAGGAAGGATGCAGTTGGGAGGAGGCAGGAGGGTGGAGGGAGCAGGGAGTAGGGAGCAGGGAGGATGCAGTTGCGAGGAGGCAGGTGGGACCAGACAGCATGGAGGAGGGAGCAGGGAATAGGGAGCAGGGAGGATGCAGGTGGGAGCAGGGTGGAGGCAGGAGGGTGGAGGGAGCAGGGAGGAGGGAACAGGCAAGATGGAGGAGGGAGTAGGGAGCAGGGAGGATGCAGGTGGGAGCAGGGAGGAGGGAGCAGCGTGGAGGGAGGATGGGAGCATACCAGAGGGAGAAGGAAGCATAGAGGAGGGAGCAGAGAACAGGGACTGATGAAGCAGGGAGGAGGGAGTGATTTGAGGACGGCGCAGACAATTGTATTTTGTATGTTTCAATTCTATTTCTCTCTCTTTTTTTCTGCCCAGTGAATGAAGTTGCAGTTTACAGTCTGCAGGCTCCAGAGCCAAGGAACAGAGCTGAGTTTTTAAAATGTAAGTCTGTTTTCACTGAAACATTTGATTGAAAGTGAGAAATGCTAACACTACAGAAGAGGGAGTAGGGAACAGGAAGAAGGGAGCATGGAGGAGGGAGTAGGGAGGAGTGAGCATATAGGAGGGAGGAGGGAGCATACAGGAGCGAGTAGGGAGCAAAAAGGAGGGAGCAGGGAGTAGGGAGCATACAGGAGAGAGGAGGGACCAGGGAGTAGGGAGCATACAAGAGGGAGCAGGGTGGAGAGAGAGTGGAGTAGGAAGCATACAGGAGGAAGCATGGAGGAGGGAGCATAAAGGAGTAGGAGGAGGGAGCATAGAGGAGGGAGGAGAGAGGATGGAGCAGGGAGGAAGGAGCATAAAGGAGGAAGTATGGAGCATGAAGGAGGGAGCAGGGAGGAAGGGGCATAGAGAATGGAGCAGGGGAAAGGGAGGAGAGGATGCAGCAGGGAAGGAAGGAGTAGGGAGGCAGGAGCAGGGACGATTGAGCATAGAAGGGGGAGGGAGCATAGAGGAGAGAGCAGGGAGGAGGGAGCAGGGAGGAGGGAACATACAGGAAGGAGAGGGGAGCATACAGCAGTGACCAGTAGGGATCATACAGGAGGGAGCAGGGAGCAGGGAGCATACAGGAGGGAGTATGGAGGAGGGAGCATACAGGAGGGAGCAGGGAGCAGTAGGGATCATACAGGAGGGAGCAGGGAGGAGGGAGCATAAAGGAGGGAGCAGGAAGGAGGGAGTATAGAGGGAGAACAAGAAGGACAGAAGAGGGAGCAAAGAGGAGGGACCATAGAGCAGGGACTATAGAGGGAGGAGGAAGCAGGGAGGATAGATCAGGGAGGAGAGATCAGGGAGGAGGGAGCATAGAGGAGGGAGGAGAGAGCATGGGGAAGGAGAGGAGGGATGAGGGATCATAGAAGAGGGAGGAAGGAGCATAGAGGAGGGTGCAGGGACTGGTGAAGCAGGGAGGAGGGAGTGATTTGAGGACGCAGTAGACAATGACTTGATTTTCTCAGTGATTTGACTTTTCTAACCGTCTCTCCTCTACCTGTCCTCTTCTCTTCAATCAGATTCCTGTCAGCTCACACTGGAACCCAACACAGCGTATAGAAAGCTCTGTCTGTCTGAAAGGAACAGAAAGGTGACACGGGGGGGAGAGACCCAGAGATATCCCGATCATCCAGACAGATTTGATAGCTATGCCCAAGTGCTTTGCAGAGAGGGTTTGTCTGGGACTCGCTGTTACTGGGAGATTGAGTGGAGTGGTAGAGGGGCTGATATAGGAGTCACATATAAAGGAATCAGCAGGAAAGGATGGGATCCTTCCTGTCTCCTTGGACTCAATGACAAGTCCTGGAGTTTGTTCTGCTCTGATTCCAGTTACACTGCCTGTCACAATAACAATCAAACTGCAATAACTGCCCCCCGCTCCCCCAGAATAGGAGTGTTTCTGGACTTTAATGCCGGCACTCTGTCCTTTTATGGCGTCTCTGACACAGTCACCCTCCTGCACAGATTCCAAACCACATTCACTGAGCCGCTCTATCCTGGGTTTTATATTTATTCTGATTCCACTGTAACAATCTGCCAGCTGAACTAGACTGTTTTGTGTTGTAAGAAACCCTTTGTATTGAACTCCCTGTCTGTCCTCTCCACTCCTCGGGTGAAGGGAATGTTCAATCTGACACAACTTTGGATGAAAGTTAGGGGGTAAAACGGCGCCACCTGCAGAGCGAAACGAGGGGAATTATTTGTTTTTAGCAACGAATGGATTTCATACGAATTAACTATTTAATTTATTTTTTAAGAATTGTTATATTATATATATATATATTTTATATATATATATATATATATATATATATATATAATTAAAAATGGCATCCAATATACAGTGCTGTAAAAAGTGAACTTAAGTTTGCTTCATTGTGTGTGTTTTCTTCTTTGATTTCCATAAAATGTTTGTTCTGTTTATTTTTTCAGATTTTAGTAATGTGATTTAATAAAAAAAAAAAAAATTTGATTAACTGTGACTTTTTCTTATTTATTAATACTCATTAACACGGTTTCTCAAATGAGAATGAGCAAGAAAGAGGTGAATGAGAGACAAAGGTGTGGTAAAGCATAGGGCGGCATTGTAAAGCACAGAGGTCTGGTAAAAGCATAGGGAAGCATTGTAAAGCACAGAGAGGTCTGGTAAAAGCATAGGGAAGCATTGTAAAGCACAGAGAGGTCTGGTAAAACATAGAAAGCATTGTAAAAAGCACAGAGAGGTCTGGTAAAGCATAGGGAAGCATTGTAAAGCACAGAGAGGTCTGGTAAAGCATAGGAAGCATTGTAAAGCACAGAGAGGTCTGGTAAAACATAGGGAAGCATTGTAAAGCACAGAGAGTCTGGTAAAGCATAGGGAAGCATTGTAAAGCACAGAGGTCTGGTAAAACATAGGAAGCATTGTAAAGCACAGAGGGTCTGGTAAAACATAGGGAAGCATTGTAAAGCACAGAGAGGTCTGGTAAAGCATAGGGAAGCATTGTAAACCACAGAGAGGTCTGGATTCTAACCCTGGGCTTGAGACTCAGCTCAGTGATTTGGATTCCTGAACAGCTTCTTAGTAAAGGTATTATTCAGCATGCCGCCGCACCGTGAACTAATAAGAAAAGACTTTCAGTACCTGGCAGGCTCTTGTGACATATCAGGCGGGTCATTCTCTTTACTCCTTCTTCTTCTCCTTGGAGTCGGGTCCATGCCTCTCTCTACTGAATCACTCGTTCCTCAGTTAGCTGTGTTTCTCCTCTGCAACACAATTGAAACAAGTCAGTTGTTAAAGAGTACAGCGCTTCAAATGTCATTTTTCTTTCTCTTTCTTTAGACCGGCCCCTTATCTTTTCATGCTGTTTGAAATCATCCCGACCGCTTCTTGTTATCACAGTTACTCAAATGCTGGGTTCGTTTTTTTAACGCGTGTGTTGCTAATTGAGTGCCATGGGAGCATTGTATTTTAAACAATTTTGTATCAATTAAGGTTATGTTTCATTTTGAATGATCAATTTTGAACTTTAAATATACAGGTTAATACTAACAGTTACAACAGCACTTAATAGGAAAAAAAACTATGATCTTTTTGTATGTTTTGTCCAGTTGTTCTGCTTGGATTTTGGTGTCTGACCAAATTTATATTCAAGCTTGAGTTTCTCGCACTGTTCATGTCGTTAGGGTTACCCGATTTGCCCTGAAAAACTAAATAAGACGTTCTTTTTCTCCAAGTCACTGATGCAGTTCCAAAATAACAGTATTGTGCAGTAAAGAAACAAGGACCACGGGTCACAAATGAAGATTAGATAAAGGGGCATTCAGAACAGAATATAGGAGGCACTTTTTTACACAGAGAATTGTAAGGGTCTGGAACCAACTCCCCAGTAATGTTGTTGAAGCTGACACCCTGGGATCCTTCAAGAAGCTGCTTGATGAGATTCTGGGATCAATAAGCTACTAACAACCAAACGAGCAAGATGGGCCGAATGGGGCCTCCTCTCGTTTGGAAACTTTCTTATGTTCTAATGTATTTAACACAATAATAATTGTATCAGATTATAGTGGAATAGTTGTATGCTTGTGTCTTTAGAAAATATCAGTTTACAAAAGCTCCCTTATTTTGAAGACTCCATGTTCACAAGTATGCGGAAGCCGCTTTGGCAGTCAGCATACTCTGTCATCATAAGTCACATGACCGGAACCTGCGTGACGTCGAGTTATTTTGCTTAAACATCAATAATAACCGAACAACGAAGAAGAAGCAGCGAAAAGGACGGAAAATACAAAGAAAAAATGATGTAGCCTATCACTGTGATAAGTTGAAATATTGAAATCTTGACAAGATGTTTTGCCGGTACGCAGTTCCGGGCCGTACCGGCTGAGTTTCACCTCTGATTTATTAGTATGATTTTTATGTGTGTAATTATTATTATTATTATTATTATTATTATTATTATTATTATTATTATTATTATTATTGATATAGTTTTATTAATGAATATCCTCAACAACACGAAGTATAAAATCGACTCAACAAGCGCTCCTCTTCCATTAAGATATCGAAGTGAATAACGTCTTACGCGCATTTGAAATTCAGTAAAAGTAATGCGCAAAATCAACCTAAAACTGGGTTTCCATTCAAATCCATTTCTAGCGGACAAACTGGCCGACGTGATGACGTTGTGGGCGGAGCTAGTTATTCGCATCGAAAACTGAAATACGCTTGAAAAATAGCGCGACCGACCGTTTCCACTCTTCAACCTGATTTTCCTTTACAAATGCATGCGAATACGATGACGTATCACATCTAGCGAATAACCCCAGTTTACTAAACAGCAGTCTACTGTCCATCACTTCCCACCAGTTTATTATTCACAAAAAATGATTATTCTGAAGGTATTGTAGCGTGCACGGGGGAAGGCTGCAGTAGGGCTGGTAGGTGACGTCATCACACACAAAAACATAAGCCCGATATATATGGCGTGAAATAGCTATCAAAAATCCGTGAGCGCAGAAACGCAGTTTGTAACTGTAAAACTAAGTCTGTAACTGTAAAATGGTAAAAAAATACAATTACGGTTCTAATTTACACTTATGAAACTCAGTATAAGCTTGGAGCAGAGAGCACCCCGATATACTCACAGCAGAACAGCCTCCATTCACAAAACCTATAGCAACGCGATCATTAACGAGGGGAGCACAGAGCACCCCGATACACTCACAGCAGAACAGCCTCCATTAACAAAACCTATAGCAACGCGATCATTAACGAGGGGAGCACAGAGCACCCCGATACACTCACAGCAGAACAGCCTCCATTCACAAAACCTATAGCAACGCGATCATTAACGAGGGGAGCACAGATTTGTAATTTCCAGTAAAATGTAATGTTTCTATATTCCAATCTGTGCCAAACGTCACTTTTAAAACCCCGTTTATTATGAATGTAAAGCCTAGTCCGGGTCTGTCCCGCGACACATCCGTTTCATTTACACTGTAATGCGGACTCACATGAATACAATATTTCTACCTGTGCTGAGTGGGAGCTGCACATGGACTGTGTGTTGCGTAACTTAATTAAACTGCAATAAACACTCGGTGTCCTCACCTAGGACTGTATAAAGCAGGATAGGACAGTCAATCCCGTGATGCAGTTCGGTACTCAATTACAGGCGCCATTTGTGGAGCCCACTCAGTACTGAATACATTGCGGCGATGCTGTGTTGCAGCGCCAGGATATACCGGTATTTTTTAAAATAACAATATAAAATATCGTTAATATAAATTGCCTGCCTGTTATTTATGTGAATTAATGCTTGATTATGTCAAGAAACATTTTGCCAGGGCGAGAGTTAATACGTTAAAAGCATTGCGAGCGCACAGTGAAAGAGCGCTACAAGCTCCGGAAATGCGTCACTATTTACTAACTCCTCCCACTTGTGACATCATTGTCCTATCGTTCTTTATATAGTCCTAGGTCCGCCCCAGTGCTTCGTAAAGCCGACAGCTATTGGCTGATCTCGACACACATTATACAAGAGTTCCGTCAGACTTTCCAACAAGCAAGACTTTCATTTGACGTGCGTTTTATGGAGCCTCGTTATCATAACGTCTCTTATTATCATTAACGCCCGAATTATAATTATACGATTTTAAACCATCAAAAACGAAACCTGCCGAACCTCTGGAACCAGACCGATAAAAAGAAACTCAAAACTGGATGTCAAAAACGGAAGCAAAAGACGACAAAAAAACTGCAATAAACACACTGTCAACCTTTCTGTGTACATTTCAAAATGATTATTTCTGTAAAGGGTGTGTTCTGTTTTCTGTTAACTGTTACTAATTAGGCTAAAGTAAAAAAAAAAAGCTACAGATAATAATTATTATAATAATTATTTTTTTCTGCATTATTATTATTATTTATTTCTTAGCAGACGCCCTTATCCAGGGCGACTTACAGGTGTTACAAAATATCACATTACAGATAAGAGCCGTTATAAAAATACAGTCAAGTCAGCGGCAAACAGGAGCAAATTCAGCTAAGAACAATACAGAAAATAATCACGTTTGAGAGCAAATTCGACTAAGAGCCGTTAAACGTCTCATAAAAACATTTGCTTAGAAAAGTACATTGCATTCCACTTAAAAAAAATGTGAATTCGGTTTCCTTTCAGAGTAAATTCAAATACAAGAGAGAGGAAATAGTTCTAATTGAGAGCAGTAGTTTAGGCCTACTGTAGATAGTTATACAAAATGTTTTTGTTTGTTTGTTTGTTTAAATCAAACAACTCCAGACATGTCCGGCTTAGAGAGGGACAACTAATTCTGAAAACCGTTTTGAAAGAAATATATCGTTGCTGTGGGGATGGCTAGAGTCTCAAACTGGGGGTCCATTCCCTGGGGCTTGAGGTCTCTGAGGGTCTCTTAAAGCTCCTCTGTGCAAAGACAAGTTTATAATCCTAATGTTAGGATGTTTTTAATATTACACTCTTCAATATCACCGCGACAACATCGCCCCATGAAATCATAAACACATCGTTACAGTAAAATGATTTTGCGTTGAAATTTCTTTGACGCTGTCATGCTTTTCAGACGCTTTGTGTGGTCAAATTGATCACATGACCTGGGAGCCGTTATCATTTGTAAAACCTGGCTTTGAGAAGCTTGTCTGGAGACTCCTAACTGCCAGACAGCCTTCCCCGTTCCATTCAAATCATGTGACAGTGTGACCTTTCAACTCTGTGTACAGGCAGAGTTGAAAGGTCAGACTGTTAGATTGATAAGGAGGGGAGACATGTAAAAACACAACGAGAATTTATAATCGGGCTTCCTCTCACGGTAAACCTAAAGGTATTTTTTTAACAAACCTCCTCAGTTTCTCCTCCTTGTACATCGCCTCCAGCTCCTTGTTTTCCCTCCTCAGTCTCTCCAGTTCCTCCTTGTCCTCCGAGCCCCCCTCTGTCTGCTCCTGGGCTTTCCCTCTGTTGATGAGAAACACGCATGCAAATAACCATCATCAAAGACATGTTACAATTCATTAAAAACCCTAAACACAGCTCCCAAGTGAAAGGGCAGCAGTTACTGGGAGTGTCATTGAGGTGCTGGTGCTGCTGGTGAACCTGGACTGGAGTTGTCAGGTATGTTATTAAACTGGAGCACGCATGCCTCTGCAGAGAGAGGAGATAAGACCTGATATTACCTGGCAGGCTCTTTGCTGTTCCTTCTCCTTGGAGTTGGGTTCATGTCTCTATGTTTTCCAATTCACTCATTCCTCGGTTAGCTGTGTTTCTGCAACAGAACTGAAACAAGTCAGTAACTAATGAGTACAGAGCCTCAACAGATCCTTTCTTTAGACCGCCCCCTTATCATTTCATGAGGTTTCATCATCCCAAGCCCTTCTTATTTTTGCTGTTACTCCAATATTGGGTTGAATTATATTTTTGGATGAGTCTGCTATTTATTTGCTTGCAAATTCAAACGCAGTGAATATATAATATATTGTTTAAAACAAATCACACCTGTGTTATTGTAGGGCAGCAGTGTGGAGTAGTGGTCAGGGCTCTGGACTCTTCACCGGAGTGTCGTGGGTTCAATCCTTGGTTGGGGACACTGCTGCTGTACCCTTGAGCAAGGTACTTTACCTAGATTGCTGCAGTAACAACCCAACTGTATAAATGGGTAATTGTATGTAAAAAATAATGTAATTGTATGTAAAAACAATGTGATATCTTGTAACAATTGTAAGTTGCCCTGGATAAGGGTGTCTGCTAAGAAATTAATACTAATATTGTAATAATAATGATTAATAAAAGCGACAGAGCGGTGTGTTTTTGTTATTGGTAAAATGAATCTGGTTTGGTGTGAATGGGATTTCCTTTGCGTCACTTTGCCCCTGTTGTTAATGTAGATTTTGTATCTATACCTGGATATTCCCTACTGGAAACTTACACAGATTTATTGTATTAGAATGCAATACATTCTGACAGAATTGTATTAAAACATATTTTAAATGTGTATGTGTTTGAGATAAGTCATGCGAATCACATTTGAAATGCATATTCAACAGATAATCACATAAGAAATGTATATAAAAGACATTAAAACGTGATGGAAATGCATTACATTTGAAAACAGGTTTTTGACGTGTTTCTAATGCGTTTTGTTGAATCACATTCATTTCGAAGTGTAGTTGATTTTCAAACTGGAGTCCCCTTATTCTCGTGCGTGCACTAAATAAACTGCAGGGCATGCATCAAAACAATGAAATATCCAACACAATACCAAAAAGAGACTTCACAAGTTTAGAATATGACACGTCTGTTTGTTCTTCTTGTTTGGATCATGTAGGCAGTTTCATTGATAGTGTTGTATTTAAAGGGAAGTACAGCCTATAGGTGTTTCACATTGTTTACAATTGAATCATCTTAAATGTTTCTGTTTTTCTAAATTGCATGAATCATAAAAATGTTTGCAAAGCTTTAAAATGTGGAACTTTGCTGACATTAATCAAAGACAAAGCGCGATTCGGTTAGAGATTGCAGCCAAAATCCCCACAAGGCAACAGTGTGTTGGAAAGATGCACACAGAGCATTTGTGTTTGATTTTTCTGCAGTAAAAAGGTTAAAAGCTTCCACACCAATTCAAATATTCTCTTCATGTATTGGCACAGTAAAAATCAGCATTCAAAGCATCCGAAAATGATAACGCAACATTTGTACAGTTTACCATGTAGGCTACTTTTTTACATTTGTTAACACAGTGTTTAATACAGCATTTCACAATTGAAAACTAAATGTATGCTAAATACAGTAGCATGACTGAAGTAAAAAAATGAACCTTTTATAAAAATAGATTCACTAGAACAAGATTGACAATTAACAGAAAACAAAATCTAAAAGCAACCCTCACTATTACTATTATTATCATGACGTGATTTAGCAGATCCCCTTATCCAGGGCGACGCGCGATGCATGTAACAATACAAATCAATACAATACACCGGTACCAGTTTTTACAAAAGAAGGTTTGTTGGTTAATCCTTGCAACTCGAGTCTACCCAGCAATAATAAACAGTGTCCAGAAAGCAGTCTCGCTGACCTTTAGGCCTTATGATTCGCTACATTTGAAAGCGCTACATTGTGATCACGTGTAGTGCGCTGTGCGGAAAAATGACAAGCCCCTTTAACATTGCACGAAATGCCTGCATTTTTCCTGTCATTTGCAGCGATCGGTTTAGATGTGAATGGGTGCCAGCCAATAAATAAATAAATAAATAAATAAATAAATAGATAAATAAAACCAACAGGAATTTTGCAGCCATTTTGTTAGCTGCAAAATTTCAGATGTTTTCTAATAGTTTTTCCAGCAGGTAAAGCACATATAAATCTATAATATTTTCAAACGTCATGATTTCTGGTATGATCGACTATCAGCCCAACCTGAGTAACACACATGAACTCGTCTCTCTAGAACATTTGGCAAAGCACAAATATACATTCTGTCATTGGCTGACGTAATGACACATCCCCCAAATCTAAAGGTGAAACTGCAGTCTCCTGATTAATATCCTCCACTTCACATAAAAAGGAACATTTAATTGAGAAATGTTTCCATTTTACATTAAATCTCTTCACAATCTGCAAAGGTCTTAGGATGACAACAAAATCTCTCCTGTCTGGAAAGGACACTTGAACTAAAGCAGTAATGAATGCAAATCTTTCATTAAAACATACAGCATAATTAGCTCTCCTAGTCTGCCCTGTGTGAGTAATAGAGGAACATTTTACATTACCAATTTTAAATCGAGTGTACTCCTCTGAAGCCAAACCTGATAAACTCACATTATAAAATACTTCAAAGACAATTCTATGAGAAATGCCCACTTCTTGACAATGACCAAGACATTCAACATCTGTACGCACTGCTAAAATACTCCTGGGAGTGAAGAACTTAAAGAGTTGATGCAACATAAGAGCACATTCATGGCAAGCATTTGCAAAATAAAAACTGCTATTAAATGGCAAATCCCTCAAAAGGCAAACATTTTTGAATATTTGCATTGGTACACCTTTGGACTCATGACAGAAACCAAGAATACAATGATTAAATGATTCAAAAGGAAAGCATGACCAAGGTCACATAGGCCCCCAATTGCGGACAGCTTGAGGAATATACAAGAACAGATGAACATTGTAAGAATTGTGTTCCTTTCCATACAAAGGCTGGACTAATTCTACAAAAGAATTGAGATGTAGCTGCACTGCATCTAGCTCTATGATAGAGAGTTCTCTTTGGAGTAGTGCATAAATTGATGCAACTAGCAATGACCAGTGAACATAAAACTTCCACCCCAAACGTCCTCGCAACAAAGGTAGGGAATAAAAAAGTAAAAAGCTTCTCCATTCATTTACCTTCCAGTACTTCCGTACTTTTACAGACCGTGGGTATCTAGTCACTTCCTCTGGAGGCGTCAAGCGCTGTGGCTCATCATCTATGGCTGTAATCTTACCACCCATATACCAAGGATCTGCGTGATGACAAGAGTCAAACCACAATGATGCCATTTGTTTAACTACACCTAACAACACTGCATGCATATAATCGGGTACATAGCCATCAACTGAATCAAAACAAGGAATAAGCATCAAAGGAGACGGACCCTTCACTTCCTTTTTGGGCTGACCACCATCCAGGGCATCCAAAGAACATTGTACCACTGAATTATGAGTTTGCTCTACATTGGAAAAGACATCGGGATGTACATGACAAAACCCCCTACCTTGGGCACATGCTCCCCTTTCTGTTCACACCAGCTCCATCCACACTCTCCATTACACTGTACCAGATTCTGTAAAAGAGGCCTTGCAACCCTGTCACATGTACAAATTACAGGAAAAACCCTGCTAGTCACAGAATTCATTACCCAACTTTACAGTTTCTCCAACAAATGGTTTAAGGAACGTGTCAATGCGTGGTTTGGGGTGCCACACCACAAAGCTGTTAAAAAGGAATGTTTCCTGTGCAGCTCTGGAGCCATTCTTTTCCATGGAACTGTAGGGCTAAATTGAATACGAGGATGATTTAAACACTGCTACTCCATCAAAATGCCATGTTAAGAAGTCATTTTTGTCAACCAATTTTTCAAAACACAATCCATCATATACATCACAAAAGACATGACTTTTTGGTACATTTTTCCCAGTCTATGATGTGTGTAGCTGTGTCAGTAAATTGCAAGAAATCTTTTAAGTTGTTTTTCAATTGGCAAATAAATAAAATAGCTCTTCATGTTATCAAGTAACAAGGCCTCATTCCAGTCTGGGCAGCTGGTGCATGATGGATCAGCTCCACAATAAGAAAAACAGACATGGCAATAAAAGTGAATTTCACAACAATCTTTGTAGTTAGAGAAGTGTTTTAACAGCTGGAAAACACTAGGAGGAAACACACCTGGACATATGACATCTAATAACTGTGATAGATCTGTTGTTGCTTCTGTACTTAAACCATGTTTCAAAATAACAGCATAAACCAATAAAATAGATTGTGCCTTGGTGACAGTGGAGCCGTGGAAAAGTGCATCATCACCATTTTCTATACAAACAATATGATGATTCTTGCTGAATGTCATCAGTTTCATGAATATTAGTTGAGTTATTTGGCACCAAATTCCTTGATTCCAATTCTTCATATTCAGTTTCCATAAATATGTCAGAGTTACAAACAGCATTGTTACAAGATATCACATTATTTTTACATACAATTACCCATTTATACAGTTGGGTTTTTACTGGAGCAATCTAGGTAAAGTACCTTGCTCAAGGGTACAGCAGCAGTGTCCCCCACCTGGGATTGAACCCACGACCCTCCGGTGAAGAGTCCAGAGCCCTGACCACTACTCCACATTGCTGCCCTAGTTGTTTATAAATGATCTCTTTGGATTTCTGAAATGGTTGGATAATGTTTTTCCTTGAGATTATTATTATTATTATTATTATTATTATTATTATTATTATTATTATTATTATTATTGTGTTTTAATTGTTTATAAATTATCTCATCGGATGGTTGAAATGGTTGGATAATTGCCCTAACAAGCACTTAATTACATGCATTTCGTCTACTCATTAGGCAGTTCAAAGTTTCAATATTTATTTATTTATTGCTTACTTGAACAACAATGTGAGAGAAATATCATCACAAGAAAGAAGACATTTCCATGGATCTCGTAAATCACAATCAAATTGCAATCATGTGCAATCTGCCCACAGTGGAAAAAGCAGAAACGTGTTTTAAGCCTGGCCTTTGTCGCCCTCTTCAGGACAAACTCTGCAGCTGCACAGGCTGATAAAATCCATTCTTTTCACTTGGGAAATGTGAGCTATTCACACAACCTTGAGGACTGTTCTAAGCGCTGTTTTAAAGATTGTTTATATATATATATATATATATATATATATATATATATATATATATATATATATATATAAATAAATAATAATAACAATGACCACACAGTGTTGCTTTAACTAAACAATACCAGCAGACCAGCCTATTTCATACAGGTCTTTGTAACTAAACTATACCAGCAGACCAGCCTATTTCATACAGGTCTTTGTCCAGCGACTGCTGGGTCTGATGTAAGAAGAAAAAAACAGAGCGATTCAGCCTATTGTATCTTTCAAAGGTTTGCCTGCCAGTTGAAGGAGCCAATGATAGCAGGGTAATACTATTGGGAAGCTGCTCAAAGAACACTACAGGTACAGTCCTGAATCCTCCCAGAAGCTGAGGGTGTGAAGTATAGAAGAACTGAAATGTCCGCTCTGGATAGACAAACACCAAAAAGATAACAAAGTTACAAACTGAATGAAAGGAGACAGTACAATATTGTGGGATCAAATAAAAGCAGGTTTTTCACATCTTCAGCGTGCCCAGCTGGGCCTCAGTCTCGTTGCTTGTGGTCGTTGACTCGCTTGCAGCTCGATTCCTCTTCTCGGGTCTGTTTTCAGGCAGAGTCCCGGAGTTGCAGTTTTGCTTTTCAGAGTGACAGCACCTTGTTTATCATTCGATGTGGAGCGCAACATGTTTAGCTTTGCTTGGATATTTATAGTCTGTTTCACTCTGCTAAATATCCACTTTCATGAGATCATTTGTGTATCGTGCCTTTTTTTAAACTCACAGTCCTTTAATGTTTTAATGTCCTTTTCCACGGGGACATCGCTAGATTGTGTCTGCCTTGCGTCAAAATGCTTGTTGCTGCCCGTGTGAAGTATCTGTCCATAATTCAACTGTCCGATCAGCCTAATCCAGTCCAGGCACCGCTCCTCTAATCAGTAGCTCACATAGTTCAGTCTGTCTGCAAGCCAGAGGCCCCTTCTCAAGACACAGCAGCTTGCCTTGATTCTCAAGACACACAGTTTCATCAGTGAATGCAGTTCCATCTCTACCGCCGTTCATGTATTATTATCATATTCAGGAATATGTCCCACAGCGGGTGTACCCTGTCGAGTGCCCCAAACCGATTTTACCCCAAATTACTTATTCAATTTGTCTTAATTGCTATCTGTGCCGTGTTTACCCGCTGTTTGTGTACCAAAATCCATCATAATAGACTTTGAATTCGAAATTCACCCTGTCTCCTGAGTCCTGCTTCATAAAACCTGACAAAAACCTTCCAGTATAATTTCAGTATCTGCTCCTCACTTATGGGCTGTAGATAATTAACAAACAACCTTTAAGAACACAATAAACCACAAATGTGCAAACTTTGCCAATACTTTATTCCCAGAATCGATCCTGTTGCGATAGCAGAGATACAGTTGGGGTGTGATAATCACCCTACAACACAAAGCAGGGGCGCTGGATACATGCAGTTGTGTTCATTTTACGATAGCTTGTAAATATGAGTTTATAATAAATTGTAATAACTCTGAGTATCTCCGCAGGATAACACAGTACAAATATCATGATATGCATCAGAAAATATAAAGGACAGTAAGTACACACATTCTATAGTTAATGAAAGAGAAAAGCAACGACCTTTCTCACAATAGTATATACTGTACATATTTCAAAGTGATATGGATTTGACAGTGCTAAACAATGTCATAAGGCTCCTGTCTTTCTCTACTGGAAACTTTGATTAATGGCTGTTTTTATTTTATTTACTGTCGTTCAAACAAGGCGCTTCCTCTCTGTTAATGGCCATTGGGAATTTGAATAACAAGCTGACATTGATATGCTGATATCCAAATGCATTCATTTTTCAGCAGGCTTTTAATATTGTTTATTTTATTAGACACCTGCTGTTTGAATACCATGTGTCAGTGTGTGTGTGTGTGTCAGTGGGTGAGTGTCTCAAGCGTGTGTGTCAGTGTGTGTCAGTGTGTGTGTGTGTGTGTCAGTGTGTGTGAGTGTGTGTGTCAGTGTGTGTGTGTGTCAGTGTGTGTGTGTCAGTGTGTGAGTGTGTGTGTGTGTGTGTGTGTGTGTGTGTGTGTGTGTGTGTGTCAGTGTGTCAGTGTGTGTGTGTGTGTGTGTGTGTGTGTGTGTGTGTGTGTGTCAGTGTGTGTGTGTGTGTGTGTGTGTGTGTCAGTGTGTGTGTGTGTCAGTGTGTGTGTGTGTGTGTGTGTGTGTGTGTCAGTGTGTGTGTGTGTGTCAGTGTGTGTGTGTGTGTGTGTGTCAGTGTGAGTGTGTGTGTCAGTGTGTGTGTGTGTGTGTGTGTCAGTGTGTGTCAGTGTGTGTGTGTGTGTGTCAGTGTGTGTGTGTCTGTGTGTGTGTCAGTGTGTGTGTGTGTGTGTGTGTGTGTGTGTGTCAGTGTGTGTGTGTCTGTGTGTGTGTCAGTGTGTGTGTGTGTGTGTCAGTGTGTGATTGTGTCAGTGTGTGTGTGTGTGTCAGTGTGTGTGTGTGTGTCAGTGTGTGTCAGTGTGTGTGTGTGTGTGTGTGTGTGTGTGTGTCAGCGCTATCAGATTTAAGCGATGAGATCAAATGCGCTGATCCTCGATTTCTTAAAAATGTTTCTTCAGAAGGTCGCGTCAAATGAAACTGTCCTGAACTGTCGGCGTCTATCTATAAACAAGAACATCCAATAATCCATTCCAATCGGATGTGTTCTGATCCGGGCTGAATCTGTTACAATGAAACACGACCCGATCAAATGCATCTGGTGTCAATCATCTGGAAGAATCCCCGGATTAACCAATCTGAGGAAAGGAGGCGGGTCACCATGATCTTCAGCCGATTTGCTGCGTGCAAGTGTGGGCATTTGGTGGCGGTTAGTTTATTGGATGCTGAGCTTCAGGGGAGGGAGGGGCGTGGTTTAGGATGCGCTGATTGAAATCCTGCAATAGAAAAAAAACAAAAAAAAAAAACACTTGGTAAAAATAAACAAAAATAATCAAACCGAAAGACAACATTTACCGAGGCCTCTCAAACAAGCCCACTTTGAAACTGTTCTCTGTAAAAAGGCGTTTCTGCTGTTATTTTATTTATTTATTTATGTCTCTAATTTCAGGCTTGTTTGTATATTTGCTTCAGAGACGGTAAGATATTAAAGTTTTCAATGAGGCAGTTGATATTTTTTCGAGGCGACTAGGAGCACAGGACGCGCGGATGAGAGTAGTTACTTTGAATAATCCTGTGAATTGTTTTGGCGTCAGCTAAATGAATCATCATCCTCCTCCTCATCCTCATCAGTTCAATCAGGGTGGCTGTTTCCAGACTTGACCCTTGACCGTTGTGATTTGAAACTTGACAGAAATATATATATTACAACAAACAGTTCTAGTAAATGGCCTACGATGGCAGCATTGTATAAGGAATAGCGAGTTCCCTGGCTGTAGTTTATGTGGCTGTTCTTTGATCTCATGCAGTGTTATAGGAGCGTGCAGAGCTGCTACTCTGTGATGGTTGATTCTAGTGTGTGGAGAGCTGCTAGTCTGTGATGGTTGATTCTAGTGTGTGCAGAGCTGCTAGTCTGTGATGGTTGATTCTAGTGTGTGCAGAGCTGCTAATCTGTGATGGTTGATTCTAGTGTGCAGAGCTGCTAGTCTGTGATGGTTGATTCTAGTGTGTGCAGAGCTGCTAGTCTGTGATGGTTGATTCTAGTGTGCAGAGCTGCTAGTCTGTGATGGTTAATTCTAGTGTGTGCAAAGCTGCTAGTCTGTGATGGTTGATTCTAGTGTGTGTGCAGAGCTGCTAGTCTGTGATGGTTGATTCTAGTGTGTGCAGAGCTGCTAGTCTGTGATGGCTGATTCTAGTGTGTGCAGAGCTGCTAGTCTGTGATGGTTGATTCTAGTGTGTGCAAAGCTGCTAGTCTGTGATGGTTGATTCTAGTGTGTGCAGAGCTGCTAGTCTGTGATGGTTGATTCTAGTGTGTGCAGAGCTGCTAGTCTGTGATGGCTGATTCTAGTGTGTGCAGAGCTGCTAGTCTGTGATGGTTGATTCTAGTGTGTGCAGAGCTGCTAGTCTGTGATGGTTGATTCTAGTGTGTGCAGAGCTGCTAGTCTGTGATGGTTGATTCTAGTGTGTGCAGAGCTGCTAGTCTGTGATGGTTGATTCTAGTGTGTTGAGGCTGCTAGTCTGTGATGGTTGATTCTAGTGTGTGCAGAGCTGCTAGTCTGTGATGGTTGATTCTAGTGTGTGCAGAGCTGCTAGTCTGTGATGGTTGATTCTAGTGTGGTCCTTGTTTCTTTACTGCACAATACTGTTATTTTGGTACTGCATCAGTGACTTGGAAAAAAAGCGTCTTATTTAGTTTTCAGGGCAAACTCGGGTAACCCTAACAACATGAACAGTGCGAGAAACTCAAGCTCTAATATAAATTTGCTCAGACACCAAAATCCAACCAGAACAACTGGACAAAACATACAAAAAGATCATAGCTTTTTTTTCCTATTAAGTGCTATTGTAACTGTTAGTGTTAACTTGTATATTTAAAGTTTAAAACTAATCATTCAAAATGAAACATAACCTTCATTGATACAAATTTGATTTGTAAACCATTATTTAAAAATACAATGCCCTTCCCTCTCCATTTAACTTTGGTCCCCATAAATTAGCAGTGCCTCTAGCTACAAGAATAAGGGCTGAACAATTATACACTACCGATAAGAAATTAAAGTTATTTTCACCTCTGCTAATAATAATAGACTTATTTGTGCATTTACTGGTGTCTCTGCGCCATGGGCAGCGGAAATCAAACCAATTTAATGTCATTTCAATACTGTACACAAACCCTTCTAGTCTTACTGTCACCAATACAAATGCCACTTGAAAAAATCTTGTAACCTCCGTTCTTACACAGCATGAAACTGCACACTCCAGCCAGTATACACGCCACACCTTTCACATAAGCCCAAGAGTTTTACCATACCTGTGCTCATAACGCTTCCTGCTTTACTAGGACTTCTGTGTTTTATAATGCTTCCCTATGCCTTTGCCTGTAGACCTCCTGTGCTCATAACGCTCTCTATGCTTTGCATTTCAGACCTCTGTGCTTTTATGCTAATGCTTCCTATGCTTACTCAGACCTCTGTGCTTTTATAATGTTTCCATGCTTTACTACACTCTCCTTGTGCTTTACAATGCCTCCCTATGCCTACCAATCTCTCAGCTTTTACAACAGAAGCCTTATGCTTTACTAGACCTCTAGCTGCAAGCAATGCTTCCTTTATGCTTTACCACACTTCTGTGCTTTATAACGTTTCATGTTTTACCAGACCTCCAGCTTAAGGTTTCCTAGGTTTTACTAGACCTCTGTGCTTCATAATGCTCTCATGCTTTACTCAGACTCTGTGATTCACAATGCTTCCTTGCGCTTTTACCTATACCTCTGTGTCACTACAATACTACCAGACCTCTCTCCAGGTTTTGTAATGCTTCCTATGCTTTTACTAGACTCCTGTGCTTTATAATGCTTCCCTGTGTTTTACTAGACTTAAAGCCTTTATAATGCTTCCTTATGCTTTACTAGACCTCTCTGTGCTTTATAATGCTTCCTTATGTTTACCAGACCTCTGTGCTTTTGACAATGATTCCTATGCTTTTACTACACCTCTGTGTTTTATATAATGCTTCCCTATGCTTTGGCTAGGTCTTCTGTGCTTTTACAATGCTTCACTACACCCTCTCTGGTAGTATCAGAATGCTTCCCTATGCTGCGACCAGACCTCTGTGCTTTTATAACAAGCTTCCTTATGCTTTATCATACTCTTGTGTTTAATAATGCTTCCTATGCTTTACCAGGACTGTAAGCCATAACAAGCTTCCTTATGTTTACTAGACCCATCTGTGCTTTAGAATGCTTCCCATGCTTTTACCACCTCTGTGCTTTTAATGCTTCCTATGCTTCTAACACTAGACTCTGCCAGGCTTATACGTTTTGCTGCTTTTTACCAGATCCTCTCAGTTTTTGTTAATGCTTCCTATGTTTACCAGTACTCTGTGCTTTTATAATGCTTCCTATGTTTACCATACCTCTGTGCTTTTTATAATGCTTCCTATGTTTTACCACACCTCTCTTGTGGCTTACAATGCTCTTGCTTTTTACTATACTTCTGTGCTTTTATAATGCTTCCCTATGTTTAACTAGGCCCCTCTCTCCGTTTTCATAATGCTTCCTATGCTTTTACCACACCCTGTACTCTTTATAATGTTTCTATGCTTTACCATACTTCTGTGCTTTGCAATGCTTCCCTATGCTTTGCATCTATAATTTGTGCTCATAATGCTCATGCTTTACCAGACCTCTCTGTGCTTTAAAATGCTTCCTATGCTTTTACCAGACCTCTCTGTGCTTTACAATGATTCTATACTTTGTACTACACCCTGTGTAGCTTTTGATAACAGTTTCTATGCTACTAGACCTCTGTGCTTTATAATGCTTCACCACACCTCTGTGCATCATAAAGCTTCCCATGCTTTACCAGGACCTCTTTGTGCTTTTACACGTTTCCTATGCTTTACCATACTCTGTGCTTCATAATGCTCTATGCTTTACCAGACTTCTGTGCTTTACAATGCTCCTTCTATGCTTACCAGACCTCTCTGTGTTTTACAATGCTTCCATGCTTTACCACACCTCTGTGCTTTACAATGCTTCCTATGCTTTTACCAGACCTCTGTCCTATAATGCTTCCTATGCTTTACTTCACACCTCTTGGCAGGCTTTACAACGTTTCTCTATGCTTCTACTAGACCTCTCTTTGCTTTATAATGCTTCCCTATACTTTT
>CM072692.1:5711811-5831478 GCA_036884735.1 Huso huso
ACTCTGTGGCACTCCCCTCTCCTACATTGAATGGTTTGGTTGAGAATCGTCTCACTGCCCTATTGTAGCTGCTGTACACTCAATGTGTTTGATTAGCAGGGACACCTAAAAGCCTGGAATAACAAAATGCATGCGTTTGGATGCAGTTGTTTAAATTACCGGAAATGCAATAGGCGACCATATAAAAAATAAGAGCCTGCAGGTTCCACGTATAAAGAGTTTACTCGCAGCACTGCTAACTTTGAAATCGGTAGAATTATTCTTGTTAAGTGAACCTGAGTCAGAATTAAAACTGCTTAATAGACAACGTTACATGCCACAAAAGATCTAGCGAGATCTCTGTCATATTTACTGTAACTATTAATACATTAAAGACTTATATTAATAATAACGATAACAACAATAACCAAAGCATCACAAAAACAGTTACAATCCTGCTAAGTAACACGTTGACTATTTTGACACAATCAGTTCCAATCAGACAATATAAGGCGAGTATGAAGATGATTTAGAACATGAATAAAAAAGAGACACTTCAGGTATTGTCAGTGGGATCTGCAGCACGGCTCTTTTCACTCGCTCTGATTGTCTCAGTTCTTCTCTCCGGGGTAAACAAGCAGCTCAAACTAACAGCAACACAGGTAATCTCTGTGACTAGACTAGTCTGCTCTGCATGTTTTACCCCCCTCGCAGTTCCAGGCACAAGAACACGCCGCCAACACGTCAGCCCTCCCCGGGTGTCAGCTGTCGGTGTTGGGGCCTCTCTTTTCCTCTTCCAGAGGGACTCGCCAGCGCTTTCCTCTGATGGGTGAGCTGCAGTGAATGCGTCCTTTTTCTCTTCAGGTGAGCCGTTACCAGCCACTCAAATCTGAAAATGTGTTACAGTGTGTTAGTTTAGTTCAAGGAGAACAGGGATTTGTTTTTGTAATTCATATATTTGCTTTGTTTCATTACACAGATGTATACTGTACTATAGATCCGAATAGATCCGAACCTAACAGCGCTCTGGAAGAAGCCATCTACCAGTCAGGTCTGTATCCTCCACCCCCTGCTCCTACTGTGCCTTTGTCTTGCTTGGTCCTACTAGACTGTCTCTCACATCCCTGTTCTGTCCCTCCTGCCCCTCCTCCGCTGTTGCTCCTCCAACCCCTCTAACCTCATCCTCACCTCTCCCCTCCCTAAGAAAAAAAAAGAAAAATTAATTCTCTGGTGCCTCTGGAACTGTCACTCTTCTGCTAACAAAGCTGATTTCATCTCTGCCTTTGCCTCCCACCTCTCTCTCGTTTCTTGCTCTTACTGAAACCTGGCTGTCTCCTGATAACACTGTTACCCTGGTGCCTATCACTCTCTACGCCCTGTCCCATACCCCAGGCGTCTCACTGGACGGGAGGTGGGACGGTCTTCCCTCCCTCCTTACTCTTTCTGTCCCTCTGATTCACCTCCCTCTCTGTCAGTACCTTGAATTTCATGCAGTCCAACTAACCTGTCCCTATCAACTCCTGCTCATTGTTCAGTACCGCCCCCTCACTTTCTGGATGAACTCGACTATTCTACTCTCCCTCCCCCCTGTCTACCCCGACTGTCCTGTTGGGTGACTTCAACATCCATCTCTCCAACCCCAGCCCTCTGCTGGTTCCTCCCTCTTCTTCCTCCTTCGACTTCTGTCTCTCCCGTCCCCTCCTACCCACAAAGCTGACGTCAACTGACCTCACCTTTTCCAGGGCCTGCTGCCTCCAACCTCTCTGTCACCCCCTGACCTCTCTGATCACCTTTCATCTCTTTTCTGTCTCACCCCCTCCCTGCTCCTCCCACTCCCCACTGTCACCTCTACCCCTCCTCCGCTCTCTCTCCCTCTGTCCTTGCCCTCACTGCTCTCTCTCACCTCCTCCTATCGACTCCTTTTCACAACCTCCGTAGACTCTAAGTTCTCCCTCTTCTTCTCCTCACTCACCTCCTCAGGCTCCTCTGTCCCCTCCACCTCCCGACCTGCTCGCCTCCCTCCCATCCTGGCTCTCATCTGGTGTCAAGACAGGGGATCACTGGATCTTGGCTGGGAGGGGATGGAGGACCAAATCCGCAACCAGCCTCGGATGACTGCCGCGCTCCTCATCATCATTCTCATCATATCATCTGGCTAAGATGTTGTTGTTTCCGATCTTATTGATGGAATTTGTCACTGACAGGCAGGTAGACTGTTCTCTGTTCTCATCCTCCTGGGCCATCACATCATCCCTCATCTAATCTCTGGGCTGGCATCGCCTGTTCTCTTTGGGTCGGATCAGCACTATCTCCCTCCCCGCGCCCATCTGTCAGCCCCTGCACCACTGCATCCCTGCTAGCTCAGCCTCCTCCGCAGCTAACGCCTCCTCGGACTCTGACCTCCTCCCTGCTCCAGGGGTCCTGAGCCCACTGCATGCTGTGGACCCCTCACTCCTCTTTCAAACAACATATATCTGCTCCCTTAATCTCCTCCCTCCTCAGCACCTCTCTACTCTAGCATCTTTCCCTCTGCCTTAAAAAGCCTCTATCACTCCCTCCTCAAAAACCCCTGACCCCACCTCCCTCCAGAGCTACTGTCCTGTCTCCCTCCTACCCCTTCCTCTCCAAAACCCTCGAGCGGACTGTACACCGCCAGCTCTCTGCTTTCCTGTCAACCCTCTCTGTGACCCTCTCCAATCTGGCTTCCGCTCTACCACTCCACTGAAACCACCCTCCTGTCTGTCACCAACTCACTTATGCAAAAGTTGAAGCACCTCTCTCCTCTGTCCTAATTCTCCTCGACCTCTCTGCTGCCTTTGACACTGTTGATCCTCCTATTTCTATCATCTCTTGCTGACCTGGGGATCTCTGGCAGCTGCTCTGGCCTGGTTCTCCCCTCCCTCCTCCAACCGCACCTCACCAGGTAACCTGGCGTGAGCAACCTCCACACCTCACCTCTCTAACTGGAGTCCCCAAGGTCAGTCTTGGGTCCTCTCCTGTTCTCTCTCTACACACCTCCCTGGGCCCCCCTCATCGCATCCCATGGTTTCTCACCATTTCTATGCTGATGATGCTCAGATTTTCTCCTCTCCTCCCCCTGACTCCACCATCTCCTCCCGTATCTCTACCTGTCTGTCTGCTATTTCCTCCTGATGCACTCGCATCACCAAACTCAACCTCTCTAAATTGACCTCCTTTTCTTTCCCTCCTCCTCCCCCCCTCCTCTGATTTCTCTATCTCTGTCCTCTGAATCTCTACACACTCTCCTCTTCCTCCGCTAAGAACCTTGAGTCACCCTGACCCCTGCTCTCTTATTCCCAGCATCTCCACTCTGTGCGCACTTGCCGATTCTTCCTGAGCAACATCCTAAGAACTGACCCTTCCTCACCAACTATCTACCAAGCTCGGGGTCCAGGCCCCTGGTACTCTCCGCCCTAGACTACTGCTGTCCTCCTGGCTGGGCCTCCCTAAATCCGCCACCGTCCGCCTCAGCTCATCCAGAACTCTGCTGCCCGCCTGGTGTTCTCTCTGCCTCGCCCACGCTACTCCACTCCTCCGCTCCACTGGCTCCCCGATCACCGCTCGACCAGTTCAAAGACTCTTGTAGTAGCCACAGATGCCCTTGGACCCGACTGCACCCAACACCTCCAGACCCTCATCTCCCTACACCCCACTCCGACCTCTCGCCTCCGCCTGCACCAGAAGACTGGCTACCTCCGCTTACACTCCCCTGCCTCCCACGCTCCTTCTCTACACTTGCTCATGATGGTGGAACGACTTTCCCACAGATGCGTCAGGACTGCCCAGTCCCTGACCACATTCAGCGCCTCCTCAAGACTCACCTCTTCAAACAGCACCTGTAGAACTCCCCTCTGTTGTATCCTGGGACACTATCACCCTCATTTAAAATGCTTTATTTTGCTCTTATCTGCCCCTATTTTACTGCATTTAATCCTGTACTTCAGAATATTGTAATCTGCCAAGTGTTTAACCTGTAGTATTTTGTACTTAATCATGTCCTGATGTAACTATCACTATTTAATCATATCCTGATGTAACTTTTCACTATTATCTGCTGTATTATTGAATTGTGGTTTGTCATGAAAAAAAAATTATTGTATTTCTTGCTCTTATTGTATTACTTGTATTGTAACACTTGAATGTGTTGTATTTGCTTGCGATTGTAAGTAAGCCTGGATAAGGTCGCCTTCAAGAAATAAATAATAATAATAAATAATGTTAAACATCAGCAGTTTTTTTTAAATTGTCTGTACAAATGCAATACATCCCAACGTTACGCTTGGTTCCACGTTTATCACTGGGGTGGGGAACCGGTCACCAAAATAGTCAAAAAACATTGCGTAAATTGCCATTTGTTCATGCTGTATGGATTCATAGTGCTAAAAATGAATACCGCCCCGAACAGGGACTTGAACCTGGACCTTTAGATTAAAAAGTCTGATGCTTTACTGACTGCCGAGCGCTGCACTATCAGGTAGTAGCAGAGCGGGCGGAGTGGGCGTGCTGGGCCCAGAACCTAGAGGTCTCTTTTGTTCAACATTTGTCGAGAAGCAGTGCTTCAAATAAATGAGACAAGAGTGAGACGGATATTTGCCTTGCACATTTCGTTGAGTCTTACAATAAAAGAATGCACATATATTATGTTTTATGAATATTGCACATGTGTGCATAGCGCAACTTAATCAATTCTGGCATCCCTCTCAAGACTCCCCTCTTCAGACAGCACCTGTAGAACTCCTCTTTTCCCTCTGGACACTTTATCACTCTCCCTTAATGTGCTTTACGGCTCTTATCTGCTCCCTATTTTACTGCATTTTTTTTTTACTGTACTTTAATCTGCCTGGTGTTATTCAATCTGTAGTATTTTGCATTTAATCATATCCTGATGTAAGTATCACTGACACCGTTATCCGTTCTGATTATTGGTCATTTTGTCATATGTGTACTTTTTAGAACTGAAGTCATTGTATTTTATCTTGCTCTTATATGTATGAATACTTGTACAGTGATTCTTTGAATGTATTTTTGTTTCTGATTGTAAGTCACTGTAACGGGCGCCTGTGTCCTCAAGAGGCTCTGATTATAATAAATTTATCAGGATCATATAGCAAGTACTGCTTTATTACAGAATTGAGCAGAAACTGCATTTTGCATTAGGAAAAAAAAGTTGAAAAATGGTGAAAAGCTTTAAAATTGCATCGCTGCTGCTGCAAATAATAGGGTTAACACCTAAAACGAGTGTGTCCTCAAATTAGCAAGGAGAGGAAATGAGAGAGAAAGAGAATGAGAGAGAAAGAGAGAAAAGAGAGGAATGAGAGAGAAAGAGAGAGGAGAGAGAAAGAGAAAGAGGGGGAGGATGAGAGAGAAAGAGAGAAAGAGAAAGAGAGTGAGAGAGAAAGAGAGGAATGAGAGGAATGAGAGAAAGAGAGAAAAGAGAGGAACAAGAGAGAAAGAGAAATGAGAGAGAAAGAGAGAGAAAGAGAGAGAAAAGGAGAGGAGAGAGAGAAAGAGAGGAATGAGAGAGAGGAGGAATAAGAGAGAGAAAGAGAGAGAGAGAGGGATGAGAGAGAAGAGAGAGAGAGAAAGAGAGAGAGAGAAAGAGAGAATGAGAGAGAAAGAATGAGAGAGAAAGAGAATGAGAGAGAAAGAGAGGAATAAGAGAAAGAGAGGAATGAGAGAGAAAGAGAGGAAAGAGAGGAAGAGAGAAAGAGGAATGAGAGAGAAAGAGAGGAGAGAGAGAGAAAGAGAGGAATGAGAGAGAAAGAGAGGAGGGAAGAGAGAAAACGAGAGAGGAAGGAAGAGAGAGAGAAAGAGAGAAAGAGAGAGAGAGAAAAAGAGAGGAATGAGAGAGAAAGGAGGAATGAGAGAGAAAGAGAGGAAAGAGAGAGGAATGAGAGAGAGAGAGAGAGGAGAGAGAGAGAGAAAGAGAGGAGAGAGAGGAGAGAAAGAGAGGAATGAGAGAGAAAGAGAGGAATGAGAGAGAGAGAAAGAGAGAAAGAGAGAGAAAGAGAGAGAAAGAGAGAGAGAGAAAGAGAGGAATGAGAGAGAAAGAGGAGAGAAAGAGAGGAATAAGAGAGAAAGAGAGAAAGAGAGAAAGAGAGGAATGAGAGAGAAAGAGAGGAAAGAGAGAGAGAGAAAGAGAGAGAAAGAGAGAAAAAAGAGAGAGAGAGAGAATGAGAGAGAAGAGAGAATAAGAGAAAGAGGAATGAGAGAGAAAGAGAGGAATAAGAGAGAAAGAGAGAAAGAGAGAAAGAGAAATGAGAGAGAAAGGAGAGAGAAAGAGAGGAATGAGAGAGAAAAGAGAGGAGAGTGAGAGAAAGAGAGAGAAGAGAGGAATGAGAGAGAGAGGAACGAGAGAGAAAGAGGAGTGAGGGAGAGAGAAAGAGAGAGAAAGAGAGGAATGAGAGAGAAAGAGAGGAGAGAGAAAGAGAGGAATGAGAGAGGAATGAGAGAGAAAGAGAGAAATAAGAGAGAAATGAGAAGAGAAAGAGAGGAATGAAAGAGAGAATGAGAGAGAAAGAAGGAAGAGAGAAAAAGGAGAGAGGAAATGAGAGAGAGAAAGAGAGGAATAAGAGAGAAAGAGGAAGGAGAGAAGAGAGGAAAGAGAGAGGAGAGAGAGAAAGAGAGGAATGAGAGAAAGGAGAATGAGAGAGGAATGAGAGAGAAAGAGAGGAATGAGAGAGAAAGAGAGGAATGAGAGAGAAAGAGAGAAAAAGAGGAATGAGAGAGAAAGAGAGGAATGAGAGAGAAAGAGAGGAGAGAGAGAATAGAGAAAGAGAGGAATGAGAGAGAAAGAGAGAGAGAAAGAGAGGAATAAGAGAGAAAGAGAGGAACGAGAGAGGAATGAGAGAGAAAGAGGAGAGAAAGAGAGAAAGAGAGGAAAGAGAGAGAAAGAGAGGAATGAGAGAGAAAGAGAGAAGAGAGAGAGAAAGAGAGGAATGAGAGAAAGAGAGGAGAAGAGAGGAAAGAGAGAAAGAGAGAGAAAGAGAGAAATGAGAGAAAGAGAGAAAAGAGAAAGAGGGAATGAGAGAGAAAGAGAGAAAAGAGAGAAAGAGAAATGAGAGAGAGGAAGAGAGAGAAAGAGAGGAATAAGAGAGAAAGAGAGGAGAGAGAAAGAGAGAACAAGAGAAAAGAGAGGAAAAAGAGAGAAAGAGAGGAATGAGAGAGAAGAGGAATGAGAGAGAAAGAGAGAGAAAGAGAGGAATGAGAGAGAAAGAGAGGAAAGAGGAGAGAGAAAGAGGGAATGAGAGAGAAAGAGAAGAGAGAGAGAAAAGAGAGAATGAGAGAGGGAGAGAGAGAAAGAGAGAGAAAGAGGAGAGAGAAAGAGAGGAACAAGAGAGAAAGAGGGAGAGAGAGAGAGAAAGAGAGGAATGAAGAGAGAAAGAGAGAGAAAGAGAGAGAATGGAATGAGAGAAAGAATGAGAGGAAAAGAGAGAAAGAGAGGAATGAGAGAGAAAGAGAGGAATAAGAGAGAAAGAGATAAAACAAGAGAAAAGAGAGAGAGAAAAGAGAGGAATGAGAGAGAAAGAAGAGAGGAAAGGAGAAAAATGAGAGAAAAGAGGAAGAGAGAATGAGAGAGAAAGAGAGAAAGAGAGGAAAAGAGAGAGAGAGGAATGAGAGAGAAAGAGAGGAATGAGAGAGAAAGAGGAGAGAGAGAAAGAGGAAATGAGAGAAAGAGAGGAAGAGAAAGAGAGAAAGAGAGGAAGAGAGAAAGAGAGAAATGAGAGAAAAGAGAGAGAGAGAGAATTGAGAGAGGAGAGAGAGAGGAAAAGAGAGAAAGAGGAATGAGAGAGAAAGAGAGGAATGAAGAAAGAGAGAAAGAGAGAATGAGAGAGAAGAGAGAAAGGAAGAAAGAGAAAGAGAGGAGAAAGAGAGGGGAGAGAGAGAGGAATAAGAGAGAAAGAGAGAGAAAGAGAGGAATGAGAGAAAGAGAGGAATGAGAGAGAAAGAGAGGAAAGAGAGAAAAGAGAGAAGGAAAGAGGAATGAGAGAGAAAAGAGGAACGAGAGAAAGAATGAGAGAGAAAGAGAGGAATGAGAGAATGAGATAGAAAGAGAGGAATGAAAAGAGAGAAAGAGAGGAAAGAGAGAGAAAGAGAGAGAAGAGAGAGAAAGAGAGGAGGGAGAGAGAAAGAGGAAAAAGAGAGAATAAGAGAGTTTGAGTTTTAAAATCCCTTTATTGAGAACAAAAAGGATAAAACAAGATAGAAAGAGAAAAAGGAAACCATCACAGCAAAACAACAATTAAACAGTCAAAAAACAACCAAAAAGGAAACAAAATAAATCTTTTTAAATGACAAGGTTAAAATAACAAACTGAGCCCCTTCCTCACTCACATCACACAGCTCACCCTCACACCACCTCTGTTTAAACTTGTCCAAGTCCTTACCAAACGGTAAAAAAAATAACCTGAATCCTGCTGACAAGCAGGACTCTAAAAACACTCCAGGCATCAGTAAAACCAGTGGCTAAAATCTTGTTTTTCGAGATTTATAAATGGCTAACTTTTGACCAAGGATAAAATTAATAAACACATTTTTTGACGCTGTTTTTGACTTGTAGGTGATACTAAAAACAAGTAACGCTTTTTTAAAAATAACACCAAAAGACGCCAACAGGTCTGTTAAATGCTGGAAAATGGTAGCAATCGGGGCAGTCAGTGAACAGGTGAAACACAGTCTCGGAGGCAGGGCAGAAGGGACACTGTTCACTCACCCAGGCTCCACATGGCTCAAGTAGCGGTTTGTGGCCACAATGCTTTTGTGCAACACACGCCACTGCAGGTCTCCTGAGCATTTGGGCAGGGGCAGTTTATACAGAGAGCGCCAATACTGGAGCACGGCCTCCTCACCCCAGGTGCCCTCCACTTAGTATCCACCAGATCTCCCCAACTCGGGGAACAGTGAGATTTAACACACAGATGGTACAGTTGTTTCTTTCTCTGTGTATGAAAATGCAGCTCAGTGAGGTTGTGCACTGACAGCATTCCCCCTGGCTGCCTTCCTTCGCCAGGGGGACTGAGGGAGAGACCAGCACTGTGGGGAACAACGGATCGGGTTCGAGGACCAGACGCCCGCCAGACACCCTCCACAAACCCAGACAGCCGGGCTCAAGGAGGCCTTCAGGTCAGCCAGCATTTTCTCCAGGAACTCTGATCTGATACCCAGCAACACACTCAGTTCCCTGCAGACCTCCACCGAAAATCTGTGAATTAATAAGATGGCCCAGTTTGTAAGTCCAGCATTTAAAACACACCACACATAGTGACAGAATTAAATGAGCGGATTAAAAATAGGATTAAAAACAGGGTTCTTTGAATATCCACTGGCTGCACAGGAAGGAGTCAGTCCTGCTGGTGTGAAGGAGGTGCCAGGCATTAAACATAGTACTATAAAAAAAGTGTCCAGTCCTGAGTTGGGAATCTGTCAGGGAAATTAAAAAGATGTTTGTCCAACCTAGCCGGCCTGCCCGGTGCAGCAGAGAGAAGGCCAGCCCCTGCCAGCACAGCCCTGTGCAGTAAAGGAGCCGCTGGGCTGCCTGCAGTCGGAAAACAGCCACCCTGCAAGAGAGGTTAATCAGTCCCCTGCCCCCTCGTTTGGGGGGAAGGACACCATGGGCTCAGCCAGTGATGCCCGCTCCAGAAAAACTGCAACAAGCTCTTCTGGATTTGCTCCAACAGTCCCGGGGGGGATTCAGGCACACCAGTCTGTGCCACAGCATGGAGGCAGCCAGATTATTAATGATGAGCACCTCCCTTGAAAGACAACTGGAGAGAAGCCACTGCCATCCTGCAGCCGCCCCTGAACCTTCTCCAGCAGCCCTCCCAGTTTTGCTGCATAAACTGTTCATTACCCAGGAACACTCCCAGGATCTTGAGACCAACTGTCCTTCCCAGGACAAGGTCTGGGGTAAGGAGGAGGAGTAGCACCCTTCCAGCTGCCAACCAGGAAGGTGCCCCACCTTGGTCCAGTTGACCCGGGCTGACGAAGCCCTCTCAAAGGTATGGATGCAATCCTGCAGGGTGGCTACATCTCGGTCTCCAGTGACAAAGACATTCAGGTCATCAGCATAGGCAGAGACCTTTGTATGGGCAGGAGGGCAGTGCAGGCACTGCCAGGCCAGTCAGGTGCAGGCAGAGCTGATGCAGCAGGGGCTCTATGCAGAGGGAGTACAGCATTCGGAGAGACAGCATCCCTGCCGAATCCCCCTCTGAACTGGGAAGGGCCGACCAGGCTGTTGTTCACCTTTCACTGTACTAAACACATTAAAATACAAAAGATTAATATAAGAAATAAAAACAGGACCAAAACCAAAAGCCTTCAATGTGGTTTTAAAATATTTGTGATCAACCCTGTCAAATGCCTTTCTTGGTCAAGCGAAATTAAGCCAAAATTCAGGTTAAAAAAGTTTGGATACATTTAAAAGGTCCTGAATTAAAAAGAGGTTGTCAAAATGGAGCGACCGGGCACACAGTAAGACTGATCCTGGTGCACCACTGACGCCAGACAGCCCCGCAGCCGGGACAGCCAGAGCCTTGGAAAACAATTTTAGTCACAACAGAGAAGAGACACTGACGCCAGTTCTTAAGGTTACACAAGTCCCCTTTAGGCAGCATGGTGGATAACGGCTCTCCTGACAGCTCAGTGGGGAGTATTCTCCCTGATACACCCAGTCAACACATGGTACAGATCCTGACCCAGCAAGGCCAGAAGTTTTTAAAAAACCTGGCTGCAGTCCATCAATGCCGGGCGCCTTGCTGTTGGACAGCTGCATAACAGCTTTGGAAAGCTCTTGAAATGTGAGGGGAATTAGTTCACTGTTCTCCCCTCGCTCAATCTGGGAGACCTTGATGTATTTGTGCTGCATCCAGCAGGTCGCAGCCTTCAGATTTATATAATTCACTATAAAACTCCACTGCCGCCTGGCGTAGCCCGCTGGGCTGCTCACCTCCTTCCCCCCACAGGGCAGCCCTCAGACAATGTATCTGTCTCTGTTCTAGCCTCCTCTTCTCCAGGCCGAAGAAGAAGGCTGTGGGAGCATCCATGTCTCTTAGCTGAGTGAAGCGTGCCCTGAGCAGCGAGCCCTGCACCCTCCTCCTCCAGCCTGCCCAGACACTGCCTCCTTTCCCGTAGGTTCTGACACGCTGTCTCACTGCTCTGGCCATCCAGCTGCCTCTCCAACTCTAATATCTCTCCAGCTCACTGACCGCGCTGCCACACACCTAGTGGAGTACTGAGTGTACTGTTGGCAAAACACTTTAATCTGTACTTTACCAATGTCCCACCACTGTCTCAGGCTGTCAAAGTGTTTTTCTGTTCGCCAATGGCCCAAAAAATTTTAAATTGTTTCACAAAAACTTTAGGTCTTGAAGGAGTTTGATGTTAAAATGCCAATAAGATTTAACAGGAATTTCAGAAGGTAAAAAAACAGTGGTGGACACAAAGTGGTGATCAGATAATGGCGAAGGGGAAATATGGCAAACCAATAAACTTATTGCTGTGAGTTCTAGTGGTATAAAATCTATCTAACCTCGCACCAGAGAGCTGACTATGTTGTAATTTAATCCAAGTATATTGTTTAACATTGGGGTGAGCAGTTCTCCAAACATCCACTAGGCTGTGTGTATTTACAACAGCAGTCAGTTTACAGACAGACTGGGGATGGGGTCCCGTGGTTATTTGTATCAAGATTAAAAAATAAAGTACAATTAAAATCCTACCACGAGTAAATGTACCGGGTCACACTTTCCCAATAACTCTGATAATTTATTAAAAAATAAAACTGTCTCCCCTAGGTTAGGAGCATAAATATTAATAAGATCAATAAAAGTCCCCCAAGCTTAACGTAGCATTTTAAAAGTTTCCTGGTATAAATTCATCAATTGATAAAATCTCTGCCCAATCCAGGAGAAAATAAAACAGCAACCCCCCACTGAGATTCGAGCTGTGGTTAAAATACAATCACTTTTCCACTCAGACAGCCAGTGAGTCTGGTTAGCGCTGTCTGAGGCGTCTCTTGTAAAAAAAACTATATCTGCCCGTTTTGGTTAATAAAAATCAAATAATTGCGCCTTTTTAAAATCTCTACAACCATTAATATTAAAAGTTGCTAAAATTAGTTTCTCCATGGATAATAAAGTGAGGTATGCATTTAAAAAAAATAAAACAAGCAAGGATAAAAGTATGCACTGTAAAATAATCCATTTAATGCTTGGTTTTAGTTAAACATTTACGGAAACTACTAACAAATTTTTCAAACGATAGCTTTTTCTGATCAAATTCGGCCAAAGTTGTTTTTTCTGAGAATAATATTGGCAGACAACAAAACAATTTCAAATCTGGGAAAAAGGATGAAACTTCAACCCCTCTTACCTTTGTCTTACCTAAAAAAAGTCGTTTTAATCTGAGCAAGTGTGTATAATTTTCGCTTGGAGGTTTGGCTAGCCGGGAGGTCAGAGCAAGAAGTCAGAAACCTCTCCGTTATCCTCCTCTTCCCTCCCAGACCGACATCCCCACTCCACTGCTCCACTCGCTGGTGCCTCTTCAGGTCACCTCCGATTCTAGGGTCGCCTCCTCAATCCTCCTGGTTATTCAAGAACCAACGCCTGCCTCTGCAGCTCCAGTCGGCTCAGAAGGAGCATTTGGGGTTAAGACAGCGACAGCACCAGCATGAGAACTGGTGCTCACGTCCTCAGCCTTCCCGAACAGGAGGGGGGTTCGCCCTGCCAAGATGAGACTCAGCCTTGGCGCCTCCCCCTCCTAGCCCAAAGTCACCCGGGCGGCAGTATGGGGGTGTGCCTGACCCTGACTGCCACTGTCCACGGAGACGGAGCTCGCCCCAAGCCGCACATTGGGGGGCTGAGACCTCCGCTGCTGGCTTGGGAAACCGAAATGGGGCCCCAGATCGACTCCTCCCCGCCTCCTCAAGCCTCTACAGAATGCTTTTTTTTCATTTTTCTTTTTTTAATTATTCCTGTGAACATGCCGCCCATATCAGTCACAGTAGCTTTTGACTGCGGAGTCTCCGGGCAGCAGTCTGCACCGCTTGCCCTGCACTTCAGCTGGTCTCGACTGGTCGGGTGGGGGTACAGGTCGCTGTCTCGCCGGGTTCTTGTTCCTGAGTAACACAAACCCCTGAAGCCTCCCGGAGCGGAATCATCCAGCAGGCATCGCCAGCGGCAGTACTAGCAGGGGGGGGGGTCGGTTGTAATAAGAGAGGACAGGTATGTTTAAGATGCCCCTGTGCTCCACAATTAAAACATTTCATGGTGTCTGTAGTAGCAAACACAACATAAAAGATAAAACACTGAATTTCCAAGCAACATTAAACCTCAGTATCGGGGTTGTGTAACAACACAAACACTTGCCGCCTGAAAGACATTACGAGTTTAATTTCTTCTGTTTTACAGCCCAGAGGAATCAGAGAAAAAAAGGGATTAGAGAGAGGAGAGAGAGAAAGACAGTTCTCTATCTAACAGTGAGGCTATCTATAAAAGGAGGAACATTAGAAATAACAGCTTTAGTGAGGGGGGAGAGAAAAAAGGCATCGCTGTAACTGAGGGATTTTAACTGAAAAAGAGACTCTACTATACGATTTTACCAATCGCCTCTTGACTCAGGAAAACAACAAGGGCCTTTATTCAGAGAAGCAGATTTAACATTATCAAACCCAACCACTTCTCCCACCGAGAACAGCACCTCTTCCACAGAGACGGAATCAGAACACACCTGAAGCCGTGTCTCCGGTTAAAAGAGAGGAAAGAGAACCGGGTCCGTAACCCTTGTTATATAAAAAACAAACAAACAAACAAATAAATGAAAGAAAGAAAATAAATATATAGAGAGAAAAAAGAATGAGAGAGAGTAAGAGAATCAACGAGAGAGAAAGAGAGAGAGAGAGGAAAGAGAGAGGAATGAGAGAGAAAGAGGAATGAGAGAGAAAGAGGGAGAGAGAGAGAAAGAGAGGAATGAGAGAGAAAGAGAGGAATATATGAGAGAGAAAGAGAAATAAATGAAAGAAAGAGAAATAAATAGGAACAAACAAATAAATGAGAGAGAAAGAGAAATATAGAGAGAAAGAGAGGAATAATAGAGAGAAAAAGAGAGAGAGAAAGAGAGGAATGAGAGAGGAAAGAGAGGAATGAGAGAGAAAGAGAGAATGAGAGAGAAAGAGAGAGAGAGAAAGAGGAATGAGAGAGAAAAGAGAGGAATCTAGAAAGAGAGGAACTGAGAGAGAAAGAGAGAAAGAGAGGAACAGAGAATGAGAGAGAAAGAGAGGAATGAGAGAGAAAGAGGAATCCTGAGAGAGAGAGACAAATGAGAGAGAAAAGAGGAATCTGAGAGAGAAAGAGAGGAATAAGAGAGAAAGAGAGAGGAATGAGAGAGAAAGAGAGGAATGAGAGAGAAAGAGAGGAATGAGAGAGAAAGAGGAGAGAATGAGAGAGAGGAATGAGAGAGAAAGAGAGAGAAAGAGAGGAAGAGAGAAAGAGGAGAGTGAGAGAAAAGAGAGAAAGAGAGGAATGAGAGAGAAAGAGAGGAACAAGAGAGAAAGAGGAGAGTGAGAGAGAAAGAGAGGAATGAGAGAGAAAGAGAGGAAAGAGAGGAATGAGAGAGAAAGAGAGGAGGAGAGAGAAAGAGAGAGAGAGGAATGAGAGAGAAAGGAGAGGAGAGAGAAAGAGGGTGAGAGAGAAAGAGAGGAATAAGAGAGAGAGAGGAAGAGAGAGAAAGAGGGAAATGAGAGAAAAAGAGAGGTGAGAGAGAAAGAGAGGAAGAGAGAAAGAGGAGGAATGAGAGAGAAAAGAGGAATGAGAGAGAAAGAGAGGAATGAGAGAAAGAGGAGAGAAGTGGAGAGAGAAAGAGAGAAAAAGAAAGAGGAATGAGAGAGAAAGAAAGAGAGGAAATGAGAGAGAAAGAGGAATGGAGAAAGAGGAGAGAGAATGAGAGGAGAGAGAGAAAGAGAGGAATGAGAGAGAGAGAATGAGAGAGAAAGAGAGGAATGAGAGAGAAAGAGAATGAGAGAGGAGGGGAGAGAGAAAGAGAGGAATGAGAGAGAAAGAGAGGAATAAGAGAGAAAGAGAGGAATGAGAGAGAAAGAGAGAGTGAGAGAGAAAGAGAGGAATGAGAGAGAAAGAGAGAAAGAGAGAGAAAGAGGAATGAGAGAGAAAGAGAGGAATGAGAGAGAAAGAGAGGAATAAGAGAGAAAGAGAGGAAATGAGAGAGAAAGAGAGGAATGAGAGAGAAAGAGGGAGAGGAGAGAGAAAAGAGGAGAAGGAAAAGAGAGAAAGAGAGGAACAAGAAGAGAAAGAGAGAGAAAGAGAGGAATGAGAGAGAAAGAGGAATGAGAGAGAAAGAGAGGAATGAGAGAGAAAGAGAGGAATGAGAGAGAAAGAGAGGAATGAGAGAGAAAGAGGAATGAGAGAAAGAGAGAAGAGAGAAAGAGGAATGGAGAGAGAAAGAGAGGAATGAGAGAGAAAGGGAGAGAGAGAGAGGAAAGAGGAGAGAGAAAGAGAGGAAAAGAGAGAGAGAGAGAGAAAGAGAGAGGAAAAAGAGAGAAAGAGAAAGAGAGAGAAAGAGAGGAATGAGAGAGAAAGAGAGGAATGAGAGAGAGAGAGGAATAAGAGAGAAAGAGAGGAATGAGAGAGAAAGAGAGGAATGAGAGAGAAAGAGGAGAGAGAGAGAAAGAGAGGAATGAGAGAGAAAGAGAGGAATAAGAGAGAAAGAGAGGAATGAGAGAGAAAGAGAGGAATGAGAGAGAAAGAGAGAAAGAGAGGAATGAGAGAGAAAGAGAGGAAGAAAGAGAGGAATGAGAGAGAAAGAGAGGGGGAGAGAGAGAAAGAGAGGAATGAGAGAGAAAGAGAGGAATGAGAGAGAAAGAGAGGAATGAGAGAGAAAGAGAGGAAGAGAGAAAGAGAGGAATGAGAGAGAAAGAGAGAAAAGAGAAGAGAGGAATGAGAGAGAAAGAGAGAAAAAGAGAGAAAAGAGGAATGAGAGAGAAAGAGAGGAAGAGAGAGAGAGAAAGAGAGGAATGAGAGAGAGAGGAATGAGAGAGAAAGAGAGGAATGAGAGAGAGAGAGAAAGAGAGAAAGAGAGGAATGAGAGAGAAAGAGAGGAATGAGAGAGAAAGAGGAATGAGAGAGAGAAAGAGAGGAATGAGAGAAGAGAGGAATGAGAGAGAAAGAGGAGAGTTAGAGAAAGAGAGGAATGAGAGAGAAAGAGAGGAATAAGAGAGAAAGAGAGGAATGAGAGAGAAAGAGAGGAATGAGAGAGAAGAGAGAGAGTGAGAGAGAAAGAGAGAGGAATAAGAGAGAAAGAGAGGAATGAGAGAAAGAGAGGAATGAGAGAGAAAGAGGAGAGTGAGAGAGAAAGAGAGGAATGAGAGAGAAAGAGAGAATGAGAGAAAGAGGGAGAGAGAAAGAGAGGAATGAGAGAGAAAGAGGAAATGAGAGAAAGAGGGGAATAAGAGAGAAAGAGAGGAATGAGAGAAAGAGAGGAATGAGAGAGAAAGAGAGGAATGAGAGAGAAAGAGAGGAATGAGAGAGAAAAGAGAGAGAAGAGAGAGAGAAAGAGAGGAATGAGAGAGAAAGAGAGGAATGAGAGAGAAAGAGAGGAATGAGAGAGAAAGAGAGGAATGAGAGAGAGAGAAAGAGAGGAATGAGAGAGAAAGAGAGGAATGAGAGAGAAAGAGAGGAATGAGAGAAAGACTTTAAGATCCTTTATTTAACATTCCAAATGAGAGAGAAAAAAATGAGAGAGAAAGAGAGGAATTGAGAGAGAAAAAACTCAATAAAGGTAAAAACATAACAAAATTAAGATTTAGCAATATGAGAGAAAAAAATCCTAAAATACATCATGTTCTCCTTAAAAATAGATTTTACCAATATAAAAGGATCATAAAATCAATTAAAAAAAAAACACAGTGTTTTCTTTCTGTTAAAAAACAGATTAAAATAAAATTAAGAAAAAAAATTAATAAAAAAACACTGTAAAAAACAATAAAAAATAAAATTAAAACTAGAACAAAAACTGGAGCTCCCCTCCTCACTCACAGCACACAAGGCGCCTCCCACACACCACCTCTCCTGAAGTCCTCCGGTTATTATTTAGTTTAAAAATTCAAAATCCACTCTTATCCGGCTGACCACCAAAACCCTGAACTGCAACACAACATCAGTCAGCCCGCGCCAGAGATATTGTTCTTTTCTGATTTTAAAATGGCCAATTTTGCCTGACCCATTATAAAATTAATTAAAACACACCTGTTTCTTTTTAAAACTGTAGGGAACCCCAAAGATAAAAAGCTTTTGTGAACTCCTCGCCTAGGCCCTGCAGGAGCTCCTGTAGGAGATGGAAGAGTGGTCCTAGCCTGACACACTCACTATACATGTGAAACACTGTTTCTGCAGAGCAGAAACAGCACTTGAGCTAATGCTAGCATCAACTCTGTGGAGAAACCTGCGGTGGACACATACAGTGCAGGATCCTCCACAGGATCCCCACTGCAGGTCCCCCGCCTCTTGGTGAGGGGCAGTTTATACAGCACCCTCCATACTGGCCTGCACCCCTCCTTTACCTCCAGACATGCCTCCATCTTGAATCCACCAACCCCTCAACTGGTGGGAATGTGATGCCTTCACAAATTTGGTAGATCTTCTTACTCTGCTGTATGAAGAGTTAGATCTTTAACTGTGTCTAGGTTTAATAACATTCCCTCGTTTCCACACACCCTCCTCTCCTTCACCTACTGCTGGACACACTAGCAGCCCTGGAAAGATGAAGTCTTGTCTCTGCCCTGTGCCGCTGGACATCTCCTTCTCTCACAGCCTCCCTGAGCTCGGGGAAAGACAACTTCTCAGTTCACTGACCATTTTCTCTGCCAGTCTCGAGTGCCAGCCCAGCCGCCCAGACAGCTGTGTAGCAGTCAGCCAGCAGGAGAGCTCAAAGTTGATAAGATGTCTCAGCCTGGTCACTCCCTGCCCTCACAAAGCTGGCACAGAGCGTCATTGACTGAAAGAAACGTACAGGGAAGAGCGGATTGAAAAATAGGGGCTCCTCCAACAGGACCCTGCCTGTCAGGGACCCTCATCCCTCGCCACCCTCACTGTCCTCCAGGCATCTAAAAACACTCAAGTAAAAAAGAAGAGAGACCTACTTTAGCTAGTCTGGCACCTCAATTAAAAAACAGGTGTTTGTCTATCCCCAGCCCCTACTCTGCTGAGGAAAAACAAGCTAGCCTCTTCCAATGAGCCTCCTCCCCAGCGCACAGGAGCCTCTGAACCGCCTGCAGTCTGAAGGCCGCCACCCTGCTGGCAATGCAGACCAACCCTGCCCCCTTCATCAGTGGGGAGATACAGGACCGCTGGCCTCAGCCAATGTCTCCCGCTCCAGAAAAACTCCAGCAGTATTCTTTGATCTCCTGCACCATGCCCCGGGAGGGTCCAGACACACCAGCCTGTGCCACAGCATGGAGGCCACCAGATTATTAATCACCAGGACCTTCCCCAAAGGACAGCTGGGCCAGCAGTCCCCTCCATCTCTGCAGCCCCTCACCCTGTCCACTAGGCCTCCCAATTTTTCTGCATATATCTCCACCCAAAAAACACCCCAGCACTTTTATACCTGTCCTGTCCCATCTCAGCGCCTCAGGCAGGACAGGGGGGTGCAATCATGCCAACTACCTGACAGGAAGGTGTCACACTTTGCCCAGTTAACTCTTGCTGTAGAGGCTCTTTGAATGTGTGCAGGCTCTGCTGTAGTGCTTGATGTCTCCGCCACTGCACACAAACACGCTCACATCGCCTGCATAAGCGGACACCTTCACTGCGACAGAGGAGGGTGAGGAGGGCACTGCCCAGCCAACCAGCCGGCCCCTCAGCAGGTGCAGCAGGGGCTCTATGGCCAGTGAATAAAGCATTCCAGACAGGGAGCAGCCCTGCCTAATACCCCCTGCACACTGGGAAGGGCTGACTCAGCCCATTGTTAATCTTTAAAATGCTAAAACATTCCAATATAAAAGCTGGATATAAGAAATAAAAACAGGGCCAAACCGAAGGCTTCCAGGGTTTTAAAAAGGTATGTGGTCGACTCTGTCAAACGCTTTCTCCTGATCTAAAGAAACCAGCCCAACATTCAAATCACATGTCTTAGCCATTGATAAAAAAAGTCTCGAATTAAAAACAAATTATCAAACATGGAACGCCCCGGTATGCAGTAAGTTTGGTCCATGTATTACAGCTCCTATACACATTTTTTAGTCTATTGGCCAGACATTTTGAAATAATTTAAAAATCAGAACATAAAAGCGATACAGGTCTCCAGTTTTTGAGTAAACACAGGTCTCCTTTCTTGGGCAGTAGTGTGATTACTGCCCTCCTGCAGCTGAGGGGCAGTTCTTTATCTCGGAGGCTCTCTCCCAGCACCTGCAAAAAAGTCCTCACCAATCACAGTCCAGAAATTTTTAAAAATTCAGTGGGCAGTCCATCAATGCCAGGAGCTTTTCCATTTGAAAGCTGTGTAACAGCAGTGGTCAGCTCCTGATATGTTAGTGGCTTGTCTAATTGGTTCTGTTCTTCCTCGCCAGGGGGGGGGAAATCCTGAGCAGCAGGTCTGTATCCTTCTGCTCACAAGGCTCTTTGCTGTATAGTTCAGAATAGAATTTTACTGCCTCCCTGCTGATCTCCTCCCAGCTGTACAGCTCCCTGCCGCAAGGCGTCCGGACGCAGTGCATCTTCCGGCTGTCTGCTCTCCTCCTCTCCAAGCCAAAAAAGAAACTGGAGGGGGTGTCCATGTCTTTAAGCTCCATGAAGCGAGAGCGACCAGCGCCCCTTCACCTTCTTTCCTTCAGCAGGCTGCCCAGCATGTGTTTCTGCTCCCCTCAGCGTTTGCAGGGTCTGTTCCTGGTGGTCTGTGTCCAGGCTGCTCTCTAACTGGAGAATTTTCAACTCCAGCTCTCTCACTGCTGCGTTCAGTGACCCGGTTGAATTGAGGTGTACTGCTGGCAAAAAGATTTTAATCTGCTTTGCCAATGTCCCACCACTGCCTAATATTTTTATAATTTGTTTTTTTTTTTCCAAATGTTCCAAAAAAATCATTAAATTGTTTTACAAAAAGTGTGTCCTGTAATAGCTTTAAATTAAAATGCCAGTAGGAGGTGCTGTGAGAGTCAGTGGTGAGTATTACTGTAACTAACAGGCAGTGGTGGTCAGAGAGGCTACTGGGGATGATATTGGCTTTAATGAATTTATTCAATTGTGTGTGTGATGTAGAAGCGGTCTAACCTGGCTCTATATATTTGTTTGCGCGATAATGAGACCAGGTGTACTGTCTTGCATTGGGGTGCAGACACCTCCAGACATCAACCAGGCCACTGAACTGAAAAAAACTGCAGCTAATTCACTTGAGGATTGGGGATTGGGTTCTCATTATTTCTATCCATTGTAAAATCAATAGTGCAATTAAAATCTCCTCCCACCACCACCACATCATCATTATCAATATTTAAAAGAGCTTTTTTTTAATTTATTAAAATTAAAATGCGTTCCCTTCCTTTATTTGGTGCATAAATATTAATAAAACAAATACAGTGCCACCCAACCTTTCTCACTTTTAATAACCTCCCTTTTCAATTTCTTCAATATCTAAAATTGTTGCTCCTAGGCTGAGCTTAAATAAAATTGCCACTCCTGCACTGGTGCTTGAGCCGTGGCTCAGCACACACGGCCCCCTCCACTCTGCCAGCCACGCGCCTCATTCTCCCTGTCTGAGTAAGGCCTCCTGCAGCAGCGCGACCCCCGCCCGCTTCTGCTCTAAAAACTCACACAGCTGCGCTCTTTTAAAAGACTGTCTGCAGCCATTCACGTTAAAAGAAATAAAAACGCACTTTTCCATAGCGGCTAAAAAAAATAAAACTGACAGAGTAAAACAAGCAACAATAAAAAATCTTAAAAAAGAAGTATCCATTTTAAAATTATTGTTTGGCAACATTAGCGATATTTTTTCTTAATTATTTGAACATATTTTTTAAGACGGCACCTTTTTTGCTGGTCAAACTCTTCTATCGTTGCCTTCGTAATGACGATGTGTGCTGAGTGGAGGAATAATCTCAGATCTGGGAAGAAGTTTTCATTTCAACTCCTTTTTCCTTTTGTACTCCATAAACTGTTTAAATTCATCTAGGTATAGATTTTTTCCCCTGTTAACGGGTTGGCTATCGGGGATGTCAGAGAGACAAGAGGAGTCAGAGAGCTCCCCTCCATTTCCTCTGTCCGTCCTCCTGTCTGCTCCGGCCATCCACGGCTGCCTCTCTCCTCCGGCTCTCTCCACCTCTACAGCGCCACTCTCCTCCTCCTCCTCCCAGCACAGCCACAGCCACCGCTGCCTCTGCCTCCGCTTGCTGGGGTTCAGGAGAGAGCTGCAACACGCCGGGGTTGTAAGCTGGTTGCGTGCCCTCCCCTCCCTCCATATCAGGAGGGACAGACCCCCTGCCTGAGACTGCAGGCTCCCCTCCAGCACAGGCTCGGGCTCTGCTCCGCCCCCCCGCTGTTAGGCAGATCTGCAACTTCTTTGTTTTTTTGTTTTTAAGTCTTTTTTAGCTACCATCACAAAACCCTCATCATTTTCGGTAGTTTTATTTTGTGACGGACCGTGGCTGAGTCTTCAGCCCGGCTGTGGTGTGGGCGGTTTCATCCCGATCGGCGGCTCCTGGTCTCTGCAGACTCGGCTGGCGCTGCAATGGGGAGCAGCCTCATCCTCCCGCCACCCCCCAACATCCCCAGCCTCCTCCCTGCCATCAGTACCCTGCTCCTGCCTTTCCTCATTTTTTTTTTTTTTCTCGGCAGGCTCTCCTCTGGTGTCCCTGTTCCCCACAGTTAAAACACCGCATTGTATCCGAGCTGACAAACACTACGCAGCCCGCCCCTTCCACACTGAAGCTCCAAGCAACATCAATCACCTCCCCGGGTTATTCAGTTAGAAAAAACGCCTGTCTCCGAAAAGACAGGACGTGCTTAACATTTGTATTTCTTGCACCCTAATGGTATATTTTTAATTGGGGACACCAGTTTGCCATATCGGGCAAGTTCATTTGCCAAGGTCTCGTTTTTTAAAAAATGGGCACATTAGACATGATTACCTTGGTAACAGGGGTTACTAAGGGGGGATACTTGAATAAAATCTCCTTTCACTGAAAACCTTCCTCCACTAGTTGATTGACCAGCGATACCTCTTTTAAAAAACACGATAAACCTTTTTTATTCATAATGGGATGCCGATATTATATTGTCACACCCGACCACCTCTCCCACTGCCAGCAGGCACTCCTCCACCGACATGCCGGCATCGGGCAAGCAGCTGACCCAGGTCGGGCGGGCTGAGAGCCCCAGCCTCCAGAGTGAGATCCCATAACGGACACACACACACACACACACCACTCTATAAACGGTAAAGTACAAACAAAGCAACTAAAACAAAGATATATAAACAAACTAAACAATTAACAAATAAATATATAAATTTGCAAAAATATAGTAGCGAAAACACTCTCCACCGCACCAGCGTTCAACGCCACTGCCCCACAAGCTCCTCCCACAATCCCACAATCCTCAGCGAGAGAGAGAGCTGACAAGTCACATGACTCGGGGAGACATTTGCCATGACAACGGGCACAGAGTGCGCAGTTTCGCATGTGTGAACAACGGCGATTTTAAAAAGAATTGAAAGAATGTGTTTTTTTGGAAGAATTTTAAATCCTTTTTATCTTTCCAGTCCATGTATTACACTCTCTGCCACCATTTAATCTGAAATAGCTGGTCTTGAATTGAAGTTTGAATTTCCAATGACTGGAGACATTTAATCGTTGTTTTTCATCACATATACCTGGTGCTTACTTTTGTGTTGGGCTCAGCCCCGAACCTCTGGCAGAGCCATATTCCTGACCCTTGTTAAAAACTTCATAACATGCTTTATTTTTAAATTCTCAACACAGTTGTATCAAGTTCAGGTTTTGCGGCGTGCTAAAGAGACAATCCGCGGCCACGTTTTAGCCGACTTTAAATTACTTTGATGATTTCATCTTTGAGCGCCTCTTTAAGTAAGATGTCCTGGCTGCGCTTTTGTCTTTATAAACACAAATAAGATTACTTGATTTGAAAACGTCATGAACGATACAAGCAACTTCTTACACTACTTGGTTTGATTAAATGAGTAGTACACAACAAAATATGAAAGCGGAACATTAATACCAACAAAAGAACAACGACAACCTTTTAATGAAAAAATATATTGTAGCCTACATCAGCGCACATTTTGAATGCGCGCTTCTTCAGGACGGTATTATTGTCATTGTTTGCACCCCCTGGCTCTTTTCTTTACACATTAAGCACTGGCTATATATACTGTAAAGGGACCTGGCAACGAGGCGTAATTTATGAGGGGGCTGAGGAAGACGTGGGAATGTCAGGGACTGTATGGACACTTTCATTACATATCGTGCCCGTCTTTAACACCGCATTTATTAAATCAGGACACTCATTCAATCTGAAATAACTTCGAGCAGTTAGAGCTATAGACTGCTAAGCATAGATACACGGAATTGTGTCCTATTCTGAAATGATGTTGAATACTAATAATCAGAGGTGAAACTCAGTTGCACGGCCCGGAACTGCGTGCATCGCAAAACATCTTGTCAAGATATTTCAATATTTCAACTTATCACAATGATAGGCTGCATCATTTTTCTTTGTATTTTCCATCCTTTTCGCTTCTTCTTCTTTTGTCCGGTTATTATTGATGTTTAAGCAAAATAACTCGACGTCACGCAGGTTCGGTCATGTGACTTATGATGACAGACTATGCTGACTGCCAAAGGGGCTTCCGTGATACTTGTGAACATGGAGTCTTCAAAATAAAGGAGCTTTTGTAAACTGATATTTTCTAAAGACACAAGCATACAACTATTCCACTATAATCTGATAAAATTATTATTGTGTTAAATACATTAGAACATAAGAACATTTCCAAACGAGAGGAGGCCCCATTCGGCCCATCTTGCTCGTTTGGTTGTTAATGCTTATTGATCCCAGAATCTCATCAAGCAGCTTCTTGAAGGATCCCAGGGTGTCAGCTTCAACAACATTACTGGGGAGTTGGTTCCAGACCCTCACAATTCTCTGTGTAAAAAGTGCCTCCTATTTTCTGTTCTGAATGCCCCTTTATCTAATCTCCATTTGTGACCCCTGGTCCTTGTTTTTTACTGCACAATACTGTTATTTTGGTACTGTGTCAGTGACTTGGAGAAAAGAACGTCTTACTTAGTTTTTTTCAGGGCAAATCGGGTAACCCTAACGACATGAACAGTCGAGAAACTCAAGCTCGAATATAAATTTGGTCAGACACCAAAATCAAGCAGAACAACTGGACAAAACATACAAAAAAGATCATAGTTTTTTTTCCTATTAAGTGCTGCTGTAACTGTTAGTATTAACCTGTATATTTAAAGTTCAAAATTAATAATTCAAAATGAAACATAATCTTAATTGATACAAAATTGTTTAAAATACAATGCTCCCATGGCACTCCATTAGCAACACAGACGTTTCCAAAAACGAACCCAGCATTTGAGTAACTGTGATTACAAGAAGAGGTCGGGATGATTTCACGGTGCGGCAGCATGCTGAATAATACCTTTACTAAGAAGCTGTTCAGGAATCCAAATCACTGAGCTGAGTCTCAAGCCCAGGGTTAGAGTCCAGACCTCTCTGTGCTTTACAATGCTTTCCTATGCTTTACCAGACCACTCTGTGCTTTACAATGCTTCCCTATGCTTTACCACACCTCTTTGTGCTTTACAATGCTTCCCTGTGCTTTACCAGACCTCTCTGTGCTTTACAATGCTTCCCTATGCTTTAACAGACCTCTCTGTGTGCTTTACAATGCTTCCCAATTTTTTACCAGACCTCTCTGTGCTTTACAATGCCTAAATATGCTTTACCAGACCTCTCTGTGCTTTACCAGGGTTCCCTATGCTTTACCACACGTCTCTGTGCTTTACAATGCTTCCCTATGCTTTACCAGACCTCTCTGTGCTTCCCTATGCTTTACCCGACCTCTCTGTGCTTTACCAGGGTTCCCTATGCTTTACCACACGTCTCTGTGCTTTACAATGCTTCCCTATGCTTTACCAGACGTTTCTGTGCTTCCCTATGCTTTACCAGACCTATCTGTGCTTTACCAGGGTTCCCTATGCTTTACCACACGTCTCTGTGCTTTACAATGCTTCCCTATGCTTTACCAGACCTCTCTGTGTTGTACAATGCTTCCCTATGCTTTACCAGAACTCTCTGTACTTTACAATGCTTCCCTGTGCTTTAACAGACCTGTGTGCTTTACAATGCTTCCCTATGCATTACCATATCTCTGTGCTTTACAATGCTTCCCTATGCTTCACAACACCTCTCTGTGCTTTACAATGCTTCCCTATGCTTTACCAGAACTCTCTGTACTTTACAATGCTTCCCTGTGCTTTAACAGACCTGTGTGCTTTACAATGCTTCCCTATGCATTACCATATCTCTGTGCTTTACAATGCTTCCCTATGCTTCACAACACCTCTCTGTGCTTTACAATGCTTCCCTATGCTTTTCCAAACCTCAGTGCTTTACAATACTTCCCTATGCTTTAATAAATAAATAAGAAAAAGTCACAGTTAATCAAATTACTTTTATTAAATCACATTGCTAAAATCTGAAAAAAATAAACAGAACAAACATTTTATGGAAATCAAAGAACAAAAACACACACACAATAAAGCAAACTTTTTTAAAAACTGTTACAGTACTGACTATTGGATGCCATTTTTAAAATATATATAAAACATAACAATTCTTAAAAAAGAAATTAAATACAGTTATTTCGTATGAAATCCATTCGTTGCTAAAAACAAATAATTCACCTCGTTTCGCTCTGCAGGTGGCGCCGTTTTACCCCCTAACTTTCATCCAAAGTTGTGTCAGATTGAACATTCCCTTCACCCGAGGAGTGGAGAGGACAGACAGGGAGTTCAATACAAAGGCTTTCTTACAACACAAAACAGTCTAGTTCAGCTGGCAGATTGTTACAGAGGAATCATAATCCCAAAGCCAAAACCCAGGATACAGCGACTCAGTGAATGTGGTTTGGAATCTGTGCAGGAGGGTCATTGTGTCAGAGACGCCAAAAAATGACACAGTGCCGGCATTAAAGTCCAGATACAATCCTATTCTGGGGGAGCGGGGGGCAGTTATTGCAGTTTTATTGTTATTGTGCAGGGCAGTGTACCTGGAATCAGAGCAGAACAAACTCCAGGACTTGTCATTGAATCCAAGGATACAGGAAAGATCCCCTCCTTTCCTGCTGATTCCTTTATATGTGACTCCTATAGAAGCACCTCCACCACTCCACTCAATCTCCCAGTAACAGCAAGTCCCAGACAAACCCTCTCTGCAGAGCACTTGATTCCAGTAAACAAATCTCTCTGGGTGATGAGGATCTCTCTGTGTCTCTCCCCTCCGTGTCACCTTTCTGTTCCCTTCAGACAGATAGAGGTTTCCATGCGCTGTGTTGGGGTCCAGTGTGAGCTGACAGGAATCTGATTGAAGAGAAGAGTATGGGTAGAGGAGAGACAGTTAGAAAAGTCAAATCACTGAGAAAATCAACAGTCATTGTCTGCTGCATCCTCACATCCTGTTTATGGAAGGGGTGTGTATTGTTTTAATTATTTAATACATTTTGACCACTTTTTTAAACTTTTAAATTTCATTTTCTGCCTCAAGATGGATTCCCGTAGACCAGCAGGACCTCTCAGAACTACATTTCCCATCATCCTCCTGCTCACTGGTAATTCCATCTTAATTACATATGTGAGCAGGAGGATGATGGGAAATGTAGTTCTGAGAGGTCCATGCGGGTACATGTGAAGCTATCTTTAAACCCTCTTGATTGTTTTATTCATTATAATTCCTAGATCTTATCAAACTTCTTCAATTGGAACTAATCAAATGCAACTCTGCATACAATTACAGTTCACTTAATGTTCCTACAGGGTATGTGTTGCCATTTTACCCACTCAGACCCCTTGCTTACTAAATATCTTCAATAGAATATCATCCACTCTTCTAATATCTGTCTAATATCTTAATGAGCAATCCATCCCACAAGTGCAGTGATACTGCAATATCCATTTACTACCAGCACAGGATGACTGGGAGGGATAGCTGTTCATTTTACCCCACAACTGGTTTCACATGCATTGTACATGTATTAAAAGATGGGATGATTATCTATTCAGGGATACCAAGATATTTAGGGAGAGAAAGGTCTGAGTGGAAACACAGACAACAAATGCTCCACCCCAGTCATTCTGCATGTATTAATCTGTCCCAATACTTGTTAGAGAGGAGTGTAGATTAATGGCTTCACAATTACTAATAAATAATAATAATTGCTGCCCTCAAGCTTCACCCCTCCCTGTTCTGTAGTGTTAGCTCTTCTCACAATGGAGTGACACATCTTTCAATCAAATGTTTCAGTGAAAACAGACTTACATTTTAAAAACTCAGCTCTGTTCCTTGGCTCTGGAGCCTGCAGACTGTAAACTGCAACTTCATTAAATGGGCAGAAAAAAAGAGAGAAATAGAATGTGGATTAATACACAACAAACACAAGACTCCATTTCAGGATGTAAAATCCGTACTTCAAGATGTTCATGATTACAATGAATATGTATTCCTTCCGTATCAGTGCAGCAGCCAGCGTCAATGTGAACACGTCTGCCACTGCACTGGAGTCTTGTGTTCCTTCCTCTCCATCACATATCTTTACCCAACAGTACGGTGTCCATATTAGGACACCCTTGTGCATCAAACATACAACAGTCATTGTCTGCTCCATCCTCACATCACTCCCTCCTCCCTGCTCCCTCCTCCCTGTTTCATCAGTCCCTGCTCTGTATTCCCTGCTCCCTCCTTCCATGTTTTCTCCTCCCTGTTGCCTCCTCCCTCATCCATGCTCCCTCCTCCCATCTCCCTCCTCCTTCCCTGCTCCCTCCTCCATGCTTCCTCCTCCCTGCGCCTTCGTCCATGCTCTCTCCTTCCTGCTCCCTGCTCCCTCTTCCATTTAACATCCTCCCTGCTGATTCTTCCCTTCTGCCTCCTTCCTTCCTCCTCCCTGCTCCCTCCTACCTGCTGCCTCCCACTCCTCCCTGCTGTCTCCTCCCTCCTTCATGCTCCCTCCTCCCTGCTGCAATATTCATATAGCCAACAATCTGCAAGAGGTCTTTATTAATGTCTTGCAAGTCCTGCCCCTCCTCAAGCCATGGTCTATTTGAGAAATCTCTACCAAAGGAATCTATTTCACACCAACCTGTTTTGGTTATTTTGACTAATTCCACCTTGCAGAAGTCCTCAATATGGTCTTTAAGTTCAGATACAGCATTCCTCACAGCCACAAAAGAGATTTCTGTATTGACAGTAACGCTGGGTAAGTCTCCAGCTTCAGGAGGGGCACAGAGAGACTGGAAATTCTACAACAGGAAAGTGGAGAAAAGGAGTTTTCAGTGAAACAGAATGGGGTCCAAAACATTCCTGGGGAAAAGCAAGGATTCATTCAATTGGAGAGGTCTGTCTGAAACCGTCCCAGTTAGATTTTCTAACAAGCAGTGATGTTACCTGTAGAAAATGGATGTGATCCTCTGTCTCTGAAAGCTGTTTCAGCTCAGCGTTTCTCCTCCTTAGCTCAGCAATCTCCTTCTCCAGTTTCTTCATGCGTCCTTCAGCCTGATTCACTGCAGCCTTCTCGTTAGCTCCAATCAGCTCAATAACCTCAGTGTGGATCTTCTCAATGGATCGGATCAGCTCAGTAAAGATCTTCTCACTTTCCTTTATTTCTATGCATGCAGATCTCTGAGTGAAAGAACACAGTAGAGGAGACATGGTTAGAATTGATATCAAAAACACATCAGGCATAGACAGTAAACTTCTGTAGATGTGTTCCAGTACATCTGTTAATAATAATAATAATAATAATAATAATAATAATAATAATAATAATAATAATAATACGCACTTTCAGTGACTCCACAGCCTGTTTCAGCTCTTCCACGTCTTTTAGTCTCTCCTGGATTCTCTGTTGTATTTCTGCCTGTGTCTTTCCCAGCTGCTTCTGTGTAGAAACACAGTGACACAGAGACATTTCTGATGGGGCATTGAGTGATATCCTGTCACACCCAACACAGGCCTGTTTAAGTATGCTATTGAAACTGACAGAATCATTTTATTTCAAATATATTTTATGTTTTCTTGTCCCCTTACCTCTTTACAATGTGTGCAATAATTCTGAGTCAAATATATTTTGTCTTCAGTTCTAGTTGCACGCCATAGACATCTGTAGCACAGGCTAGATCAGACAACATGTGTGTATAGTAGTAAGATACAACACCATCTAGTGCACAGCTGCCAGCAATACAAAATGACACTTGACCCACAGTAGCTGTCCACTAGATGGTACTGTTTCATACTAGTAACAGTGAATGATGGCTGATCTAGCATGTGTTACATGTTTGTTTTGTTAAGCACCTAGGAAACTGAAGCAGCTTTCTCTTTAATGGATATTTAGGGCTTCTGATTTCCGTTTTTAATCGATAAACACAGATAAAACAGCCCTGATACAAAACAATGAAATCAGTGTATACCCAATAAACACCGGAAAAACACTGGACATGGTTACTCAATTCACGTTGACTTCACCCCTTTCCATGTGAAAAAATAAAATAAAATAACCTAAAACCTAACAAGAATAACAAAAAAACAACCTTTCCCAGCGCAGTCGGGCAATGAACCTCCTTCCTGACTTGTATCTATCATTGATTCATTCTGAATACTTTAAACTGAGTGGCAGCACATTCCAACATTTCTATTGGAGGATTGCACACGCTTGTGAGATTTAAAACGAGATTACAATTAGAAACGGAGGGTTGTTCTTGCTCGTGGGATTTAAAGCTATATTACAGTTCAATGGGGAGGATTCACACACTCGTGGAATTTAAAACAGAATTGAAAATTGTGAAGAAATGTAAGAAAACAATGCCCAGACACACAAAATCCCCAGAAGAATGAGCCCGTGACCAGAAGGACTTCACTGTGGAAGAGAGCAAAGGAAAGAGGGGACTAGTAGGGTGAACGAAAGGAATTGTAGATTTCAACAAACAAAATCCCAAATAGATTATTACATATAGTTTTTAACTAACTTAAACATATCTGTTTTAATCATGTAAAAATGTGTCAAATATATATCTATCTACAAAAAGATTAACACTTTATCAATAAAAACAATTTTTCTCAGCTAGATGGTGGTTATAAATTGAACGATCAAACGGTTTAAGTGTACAAGCAAGCCTCCCAAAAACACACCTCTCACTGTGGGCAGACTGATAAAGAACGGCATGGCACGGCACAGCAGGTCTGCCAGTGCAGATAGATGCGTATGTCACTTTTTTAAAGGCACGGGCACAGCAGGTCTGCCAGTGCAGATAGATGTATGTGTGTCACTTTTTAAAGGCACGGGCACAGCAGCTCTGCCAGTGCAGATAGATGCGTGTGTGTCTTTTAAAGGCACGGCACAGCAGCTCTGCCAGTGCAGATAGATGCGTATGTGTCACTTTTTAAAGGCACGGGCACAGCAGCTCTGCCAGTGCAGATAGATGCGTATGTGTCACTTTTAAAGGCACGGCACAGCAGCTCTGCCAGTGCAGATAGATGCGTATGTGTCACTTTTTAAAGGCGCGGGCACAGCAGCTCTGCCCGTGCAGATAGATGTGTATGTGTCACTTTTAAAGGCACGGGCACAGCAGCTCTGCCCGTGCAGATAGATGTGTATGTGTCACTTTTTAAAGGCACGGGCACAGCAGGTCTGCCAGTGCAGATAGATGCGTATGTGTCACTTTTTAAAGGCGCGGGCACAGCAGCTCTGCCAGTGCAGATAGATGCGTATGTGTCACTTTTAAAGGCACGCGGGCACAGCAGCTCTGCCAGTGCAGATAGATGCGTATGTGTCACTTTTTTAGGCACGGGCACAGCAGCTCTGCCAGTGCAGATAGATGCGTATGTGTCACTTTTAAAGGCACGGGCACAGCAGCTCTGCCAGTGCAGATAGATGCGTATGTGTCACTTTTAAAGGCACGGGCACAGCAGCTCTGCCCGTGCAGATAGATGTGTATGTGTCACTTTTAAAGGCACGGGCACAGCAGCTCAGCCAGTGCAGATAGATGCGTCTCTGTCACTTTTAAAGGCACGGGCACAGCAGCTCTGCCAGTGCAGATAGATGCGATGTGTCACTTTTAAAGGCACGGGCACAGCAGCTCTGCCCGTGCAGATAGATGCGTATGTGTCACTTTTAAAGGCACGGCACAGCAGCTCTGCCAGTGCAGATAGATGTGTGTGTCACTTTTAAAGGCATGGGCACAGCAGCTCTGCCAGTGCAGATAGATGCGTATGTGTCACTTTTAAAGGCATGGGCACAGCAGCTCTGCCAGTGCAGATAGATGCGTATGTGTCACTTTTTAAAGGCACGGGCACAGCAGCTCTGCCAGTGCAGATAGATGCGTATGTGTCACTTTTTAAAGGCATCGGTACAGCAGCTCTGCCAGTGCAGATAGATGCGTATGTGTCACTTTTAAAGGCATGGGCACAGCAGCTCTGCCAGTGCAGATAGATGCGTATGTGTCACTTTTAAAGGCATGGGCACAGCAGCTCTGCCAGTGCAGATAGATGCGTATGTGTCACTTTTAAAGGCACGGGCACAGCAGCTCTGCCCGTGCAGATAGATGCGTATGTGTCACTTTTAAAGGCACGGGCACAGCAGCTCTGCCAGTGCAGATAGATGCATCTGTGTCACTTTTAAAGGCACGGGCACAGCAGCTCTGCCAGTGCAGATAGATGCATCTGTGTCACTTTTAAAGGCACGGGTTTTGTTTACTATATATTTCCACCACATCACTACAAATACAAGCATGGCTGGCTCTTAGTTTAATGAAATTAATAAACACAGAAAAACAGAAGCCCTGTGAATATTGAATATCATATTAATCTTGTATATTGCATATCATATTAATCTTGTATATTGTATATCATATTAATCTTGTATATTGTATATCATATTAATCTTGTATATTGTAAATTATATTAATCTTGTATATTGTAAATTATATTAATCTTGTATATTGCATATCATATTAATCTTGATCATGCAAGTCCCTTCCCCCCACTAAAGTTTTTTTTTATAGCGGAAGAAAAAAGATATGAGGACATTAGTATGTGCTGTTTATTTAAATACAAAGGTTTATGTAACAGTTTTTATTTTGAATAAGATCCTATTAGAGCATTTTGAGTACCTGAGGTTGTACATTTGCAGGACCTGTGTGCTTTTCTACAGTGAAAATAAGTAGCATTTTCCCACTTACTTCAGATGCAAAAGTCAAATGCTTCTAAATACACCAGAACGGATATTTAAGGTTTTGGGGTTTTATTTCTGAGCGCTATATACGCCCAAGCAGCAAAGCAACATGTAAAAGCACCTAATAAATAATTATTAGTATGATTTTAACCGGGGCCCCGTGCCTTGTGTGCCTCATAGAAGGCTACGGCCTTGAGTTTAGGTAGAGTGTTAGATTCGCACGTACTCTTTTTATTTTTATATATATATATATTCTAAGCACACTCTTAAACTCAGGGGAGACGTTTAGGAGGACATAAAGATGTTTCGAACTCCTGTAAGTGGATCGTTCATGCACTGGGCTTGCAACGTATCCAGATGACTTTTAATAATCAAGAAATTCACACAGACTCATTCGATTTGAAGTTTTAACAAATCACAGTAGTATTAGTACCCCTTTGGTTTATTAAATGCTTAAAAATGGATTGAATAGTTACAGACTATGTCAAATCCCAGCTGACAGGCAACCTGGGTGGTCCAGTGCCTTAACAGGTATAATAGCATTAATACTTCAATGCATTTATGGTTATAACACGTTTTGCCCTAAAGCTATACATGTATGGATCTAAAAACACCCACCACTAAATCCTAGAACATCCAATATATCACTCTCTTAGACTAAAACATAAGTCATATACCTTATAGTAATGCATCAATATATACAGTAAGTCATAATTAAATCTCAAACATTAATTCGCCTTAACAGCTCCTGTCCTTCAAGTTAATAACATTTTCAAAACACCCGGTAACTCCTTCTATAAGATTAATTAGCCATCATTAATAGAAGAGTCTTCTGTAAGCATTTTCTCAGACGTATGGCATAACATGGTCCTATGCTATTGCTCCCCCTCACTTGTTTTTACCAGGTCTTCATTAATTTCTATGATTTAATGAAGCCATATATAGTTCACCACTGACTCCCCTTTCCTGTACCAGGAGGTATTTCTTATATGTAAAAGATCCCTCATTGTAGAAACCTTGGATTTCAAACCCCCCGAACATTAAAACTCGCATTAGTTGCCCAAAGGTTATTTCCTCCAGTTACCCACGCCTGGTACCGTTTCGTTTTCAAGCTAAGACAAGGTTAACAAATTAATTACATTCTCTTTGGCAGATCCTACTATATGCCTACACAGACTGGACTATTATACTTTGACTGAAGTTTTTACTTTAAATTAATTTCTGCACTATATTCTCTTATTTTAAACTATTTTTATTTTTTAACAGTTCTTTTAAAATAAAATATTTACACTTATATTCTGTTTGAATTGTTCTAGAATACCTGTGTTTAGCTTAAAGACTACTTTCAGATCAAGCTAAATAAGAAACTTCACTGAACATTTGAGTTAATTAAATGAGATTCTCATTTCTGCCTTTCTCCTCAAGGTTATAAACCTCGGCACTAGTAGCTCAGACAAAGACAAGCGTAGCTAGCTCCCTTTTTACTCACTTACAAAGACACAATAATATAACAGAATAAACAGGAATATAGAATGTTCTAACATAACTATAGGTTAATACAGAGCATGTTATAACGTCTTGTATGAGCAGTGTGTTTTAACAATGTGTTTAGTATTTCTGCTGGCTTTATATTTTTTAAAACACAGTAGAGTTATTACAACATTTTAACACACGTGCAGTTTCACAAATGTTCAATTTGTATCCCAAAGATCAGCCTGCTTCCAGTAGCTGTCACAGTCTTGGATCAGTTTCTGCTCTCAGTGAGTCTGTCAAAGCCACCACAGGTGTGTCTTTAAAAGCCTGATACCTGCAAAAACTTAAATCTTGTTAGCAGAGCTTCCATCTCTACATTCCCATTCCCATCATCAGTGGGAAGACTTCAAATAAAGTAAACTGTTTCTATCAAAGAGACATCTATCTCTGCCGCATACACCATTGTGGCAATGTGCCCCGCCCCTGTGTGCATTTCTGTGTTGTATGTTGGGTGTTGTGTGTTAATGTTGGTGAATGGAGATGGCTGCACGGGATATAAATGGGTGTGTGCAGCACGAGTTATTTAAAATGAATAATTGTATTTAGGCACGGGATTGCACATCACTTCACATGCATTTAAAGTATATAATATGTGAGCACGAGGTTGCACATAATTAATTCACGTGCTGGGATTCAAATGAATAATTAATTAGTAATTGAATCCCGGCACATCAGTATATATAGATGCACGTTTTACTCACTCGGGGTGGTGTCCACGATACTTGTTTATTTAAACTCACCGTGTTTGTTTGTGTGTCTGTCCGTGCACCGTTTGTTAAGTGTTAGTCCGTTTTGTTTGTCTATTTATTTTGGCGTAAAGTGTCGTGTCTTGTGTTTTGTTTTGTTCAAACCTTTTATTTATAATAAACCGCTCAACAGCACTTTCATCATTTCACCTCATCTGTCCTGTCTCTGAATTCATTTCCTGGTTCTGACGTCACCACTCAGCCAGCCACGTGACAATCATTTACTCAAAAAAGTGGATTGCACCTTGTACAAGTGAAGACGTGTTTTAGGTTCATTTGTGACAAGATCAATTAAAATACTAGGGCTCTTTAAATAGCTCTTAATATACAATTAAAATCTGATCTAATGTGAAACTATATAACCTAGTAAACATACATGTTAAATATCCCTGGGAATTCTTCTCTTCTAGGATAGCTACAAGGAAATGGTTCAAACCCTTACCTGTTTCCCAGTCCTTTCTGTCTCAGCTGAGACTGTATCATGGCTCTTGTGTTCCTTGACGGTACATAACACACAAATACACGTCTGATCGGTTCTACAGAAGACCTCACATAATCGTTGGTGTTCAGCACAAAGCTTCTGCTCCAGATTTCCAATTGCATTGATCAGCTTGTGCCTCTTGAAAGCAGCCCCCTCATAGTGTGGCTTGACGTGTGTTTCACAGTAAGAGGCCAGGCACGTCAAACAGGATTTCACAGCTTTGAACTTTCTCCCAGTGCAGAAATCACACGGCACATCTCCAGGACCAGCATAACTTTGAGCAGGAGGAGGATTGAGTCCTGTCTTCTTTAATTTCTCCACAACTTCAGCTAGCATGGTGTTTCTGCCCAGATCAGGCCTTGGGGTAAAGGTTTTTCTGCACTGGGGGCAACTGTAGACACCTGTATGATCAGTCTGATCCCAGTAGTTCTTAATACACCCCATACAGTAACTGTGTCCACATGGAATAGTGACTGGGTCCTTCAATAGCTCCAGACACACTGAACAGCAAAACTGATCCTCTAACCACAAGTTTGAAGCCATTCTTGCTGCAGTGAGACACAGAGACTGACGATTTCACAACAAACAAAACCTAACTGTGCTGATTTCCTGGAATTGTGTAAAGCTCTAAGAGGCAGGGTTTTAGACTGAGGCCAGGTTTAGACAAGCAGGGGGAGCAGAAACTGCTGAATCAGTGTGAGAGGGGTGGAGAGGAGAGAGTTGGAGGGGAGTTTCTACAGCAAGATAGCCAAGCAGACAGATCAAAGGTTCTCCACATTTCTGCATGCATAGACAGTTTGCTTGTTAATATTTATGACAGCCTGTTTTATCAGTTTATTACAGGTTCAGTCAGTCATGCGTTGGTCAGAGTCCATTGCAGAGATACTGTAGACTGTCACCATGGCAACCAGCACAGGGCCCCTCCCTGTGGTGGAATGGCATCCAGCAGATGTTCCTGTTGCACTGCTAACATTGAGCCTCCCTCCCTGCTCTTAGTGGGTGTTTAAACAGGAGCCGTGAGTAATGTGGGAAGAGGATATGAACTCATGTTACCATTTAGAAAAGATACATATTGAAATGAGTTTTAGACCTGTGTTTTATTACGTTTGTATTTCTGTTTAAGGATAATAATCACTGTGACCTATTAGAATGTACAGTCATTATGAAAAATAAAACATTCACCATTCAAATATTCTAGCAGGACTTTGAGAGTGAACAGAGCAAATGTTCATGGCATCAGAGCCTCAGCTCTGCTTCTCTTATGTCATGAAAATGGATTCTCACTAATTGAAAGAAGATAAAAAAGAAAAAAAAGACAGTACAATATTATGGGATCAAATAAAAGCAGGTTTTTCACATCTTCAGGGTGCCCAGCTGGCACGAGCCCGTGAGGCTCTGTAGTCTTCGGAGCACGAGCTCGGGTTCAAATGATTTCAGTGGGTTTCCTACCTGGGAGCAGTGTGTTCATGAGCAGTGAGGTATACACTCCTTCCCTTTAGACCTCTCTCCCTCTCTTTCTCAAGCACTTAGCCTGGGTAGACTGGCTGCACAGGGCTTTCATGTGCTTTAAATGGGATGTTTTAGTCTTTTAGGGACTGTTAGCTTGACTAACCACCTGGAAGTGTCTGCTAGCTTGATCCCAGAGTCGAGAAGCGACTGAAATCATTTGAATCCGAGCTCACGCTCTGAAGACAACAGAGCCTCACGGGCTCGTGCCAGCTGGGCACGCTGAAGATGTGAAAAACCTGCTTTTATTTGATCCACAATATTGTACTGTCTCCTTTCATTCAGTTTGTAACTTTGTTATCTTTTTGGTGTTTGTCTATCCAGAGCACACATTTCAGTTCTCCTATACTTCACACCCTCAGCTTCTGGGAGGATTCAGGTCTGTACCTGTAGTGTTCTTTGAGCAGCTTCACAATAGTATTACCCTGCTATCATTGGCTCCTTCAACTGGCAGCAAACCTTTGAAAGATACAATAGGCTGAATTTTTTTTTTTTCTTCTTACATCAGACCCAGCAGTCACTGGACAAAGACCTGTATGAAATAGGCTGGTCTGCTGGTATTGTTTAGTTACAAAGACCTGTATGAAATAGGCTGGTCTGCTGGTATTGTTTAGTTACAAAGACCTGTATGAAATAGGCTGGTCTGCTGGTATTGTTTAGTTACAAAGACCTGTATGAAATAGGCTGGTCTGCTGGTATTGTTTAGTTACAAAGACCTGTATGAAATAGACTGGTCTGCTGGTATTGTTTAGTTTTAAAGACCTGTATGAAATAGGCTGGTCTGCTGGTATAGTTTAGTTACAAAGACCTGTATGAAATAGGCTAGTCTGCTGGTATTGTTTAGTTAAAGCAACACTGAGTGGTCATTGTTATAGTAGAATATATTTTATGTGTGTTTAACATTTTCTCCAAAGCTTTTTTGTGCACTTCACATTTCCAGAGAGCAGCTGCTGTTGACAGTCCACTTAGTTTATGTTCATTTCAGAAGTAGGTGCAGAACAAAATATTTATTGAACATTAGAACTGTACAAAACATTATATGGGGAAAAAATGTTAATTGATAAACAGAAACATTAAAAAAAATAATTATTAAACTGGGTGCTTATTTAAATTCATGTTTGGTTTTAATTTAAAACCTGATTATAAGTATTATTGACCTTAAACAGTGCTTTGAATAATAATACAAAATAAATGTAATAAAATTAATAAGAAACAATGCATTTCTCACACTCTCAAAAAACTTCATTTGACTTCATTTAAACCAAGAAATAAACAGTCTTTAACAAAGCAGTGTTTTGAACAGTCCTTAAGGTTGTGTGAATAGGGCCCTAAATTTCCAATGGAACCACACCAAGTGAAAAGAATTGCTTCAATCAGGCTATGCGCAGCTGCAGAGTTTGTCCTGAAGAGGGCGACAAAGGCCAGGCTTAAAACATGTTTCTGCTTTTCCACTGTGGGCAGATTGCACATGTAATGCAATTTGATTTTGATTTACAATATCCATGGAAATGCCTTCTTTCTTGTGATGATATTTCACTCACATTATTGTTAAAATAAGCAAACAATTATAATATTGAAACTTTGAACTGCCTAACGAGTAGACCCGATACATCTAATTACATACTTGTTAGGGTAATTATCCAACAATTTCAGGAATCCAATGAGATAATTTGCAAACAAAATAATAATAATAGATGTACCAAAAATCCCAAATAGTTAATCTAAATAATATAAAAATCTCTATAAATATATAAATAATGATTGACACAATTTGAAACAAGAACATCTGAGAATCTTGCCCGTCATGTTTTTCAAAACTGCATATTAGAGACCTACAGGTAGTGGACAAAAAAATGGAAACACCAATGTAATGTCACTTAACAGGGCGTTGGGCCATTATGGTATCCTGCTCTGTGGAGTTCTCGGCGGACTGTTTTTGATGAAACTGGCCGCTCACGCCCCAGGTTGAAATTTGCAGTCAATTGATCTGCAGTTGCTCGCCTGTTTTGCCTTGCACTTCAAATGAACGCATGTATATCCCGATCCTGGAGTATGTGTTTATGCCCGCTGCTGCCCTTTGCTGATGATGTCATTCCCTCAGAGTTCCATGCCGTCATCACCTTAGACACCGTTGCTCGTGAAACATCAACAAGTTGAGCTGTCTTGGTCACTGAAGCTCCTGCCAAGCGCACCCCAACAATCACCCCTCTTTCAAAGTCACTGAGGTCTCCACTTGAAGCCATTCTAGCCATAATTATAGGCAACCAGGCCTGTCCAGCATTTTTATACATGACCCTAAGCATGCTGGGATGTTATTTGCTTAATTAACGCATGAGCCACACCTGTGTGGAAGCCCTTGCTTTCAATATACTTGGGTGTCCCTCATTTACCAAGGTGTTTCCATTTTTTTTTCACTAACTCTATGTAGCCAATGGACGTGCAACATAGGAACACATTGTGGAATTATTTAGTTAGCTACAATCACCTTAAGAGATACTTATCAGTACTTGCTGTGGGAATTCTAGCACTGTGCAGAGATGCCAACTAAGTCTGCCACTTGGTGCTATTTATGTGTTTGTAATCAATAAATACTCAGGACATACTGAACATTTTATGCTGAAACAGCTGTACAGTTGTGAGTGTTTACAATTACAAAAACACTCACCTGTCCAGAGATTAAACAGTAAAAATGCCTTGGCCCAAGTGTAAAAACAAATCATTCACCTCATTTCACCTGCAAATTGAATAACCAGCAGCTCAGTGGGCACAAATGCACCTGCAGCAGATGGACGAGAGTCAGAGAATATAACAGAAGCTTGGGGAACTGCAACAGGAACAAATGAGATACTGCAGCAACAGCAACAACGACAAATGCCTACGCAGGTCATTGAGGGAAACCAAGAGAGTAAGGAGCTGCTGTTGTCTTCACACTTAGAGAGGAAGGAGCTGCTGTTGTCTTCAAACCCAGAGAGGAAGGAGCTGCTGCTGCCCCATAACCCAGAGAGGAAGGAACTGCTGTGGTCTTCACATCCAGAGAGGAAGGAGCTGCTGCTGCCCCATAAACCAGAGAGGAAGGAGCTGCTATGGTCATCGCACCCAGAGAGGAAGGAGCTGCTGCTGCCCCATAATCCAGAGAGGAAGGAACTGCTGAGATCTTCACACCCAGAGAGGAAGAAGCTGCTGCTGCCCTATAACCCAGAGAGGAAGGAACTGCTGTGGCCTTCACACCCAGAGAGGAAGGAGCTGCTGCTGCCCCATAAACCAGAGAGGAAGGAGCTGCTGTGGTCTTCACACCCAGAGAGGAAGGAGCTGCTGCTGCCCCATAACCCAGAGAGGAAGGAACTGCTATGGTCTTCACACCCAGAGAGGAAGGAGCTACTGCTGCCCCATAAACCAGAGAGGAAGGAGCTGCTGGGGTATTCACACCCAGAGAGGAAGGAGCTGCTGCTGCCCCATAATCCAGAGAGGAAGGAACTGCTGGGGTATTCACACCCAGAGAGGAAGGAGCTGCTGCTGCCCCATAAACCAGAGAGGAAGGAGCTGCTGTCGTCTTCACATCCAGAGAGGAAGGAGCTGCTGCTGCCCCATAATCCAGAGAGGAAGGAACTGCTGGGGTATTCACACCCAGAGAGGAAGGAGCTGCTGCTTCCCCATAAACCAGAGAGGAAGGAGCTGCTGAGGTCTTCACACACAGAGAGGAAGGAGATGCTGCTGCCCTATAACCCAGAGAGGAAGGAGCTGCTGTGGTCTTCACATCCAGAGAGGAAGGAGCTGCTGCTGCCCCATAACCCAGAAAGGAAGGAGCTGCTGTCGTCTTCACACCCAGAGAGGAAGGAGCTGCTGCTGCCCCATAACCCAGAGAGGAAGGAGCTGCAATGGTCTTCACACCAAGAGAGGAAGGAGCTGCTGCTGCCCCATAACCCAGAGAGGAAGGAACTGCTGTGGTCTTCACACCCAGAGAGGAAGGAGCTGCTGCTGCCCCATGACCCAGAGAGGAAGGAGCTGCTATGGTCATCGCACCCAGAGAGGAAGGAGCTGCTGCTGCCCCATAACCCAGAGAGGAAGGAACTGCTGTGGTCTTCACACCCAGAGAGGAAGGAGCTGCTGCTGCCCTATAACCCAGAGAGGAAGGAACTGCTGAGATCTTCACACCCAGAGAGGAAGGAGCTGCTGCTGCCCTATAACCCAGAGAGAAAGGAGCTGCTGTGGCCTTCACACCCAGAGAGGAAGGAGCTGCTGCTGCCCCATAACCCAGAGAGGAAGGAGCTGCTGTGGTCTTCACACCCAGAGAGGAAGGAGCTGCTGCTGCCCCATAAACCAGAGAGGAAGGAACTGCTATGGTCTTCACACCCAGAGAGGAAGGAGCTGCTGCTGCCCTATAACCCTGAGAGTAAGGAGCTGCTGCTGCCCCATAACCCAGAGAGGAAGGAGCTGCTGTCGTCTTCACACCCAGAGAGGAAGGAGCTGCTGCCAAGCCGAAACCCTGAGAGGAAGGAGCTGCTGTCATACCGAAAAGAGAAAAATGTAATTAAAAAATGTGAATTAATATACACCACACAGCAATCTGCCATGCTCTTAATCTTTAAACACAAAGTGCATCTGTTCAGTTTATCAGTGTAGCAAAGGACCCAGCTAACTCCACCCTCATCAGGAATCTTTCAGACAAGAACTAATCTAATACATCACCAGCCACTCTTTAACTGAGGCGTTAGATCCTTCCAAAAAGGGAGAATGTCTCTGAAGATAAAATGTTTTACTGGAAGAAAAGCCTTACCTGTTGTTTCATTCATTAAATAAAATACAGAAAACTTTTAAACCAAAGACTTTACTGTAGAGGATTTGCAATACAAACATGACCATGACCTCCAACTCCTATAAATTTTTGATAAGAAAGAGCATGACTATAAGCTAGCATCCTATATGGAATGAATGTGTTGTTTAATGTTTGAATCCCTCTGTATATTTGAATGCTATTGTGTTGTTTTCTCATGTAATGTATTTAGAAATTCTCTTTCTTCCTGCTATCATCACTCGGGATGTCACTGTAAACGAGGTGGGTCATTTCAACCTAGGGAAATCATTTGAAATAAAACATCTGCAATATTCATATAGCCAACAATCTGCAAGAGGTCTTTATTAATGTCTTGAAAGTCCTGTCCCTCCTCAGACCATGGTCTATTTGAGAAATCTCTACCAAAGGAATCTATTTCACACCAACCTGTTTTGGTTATTTTGACTAATTCCCCCTTGCAGAGGTCCTCAATATGGTCTTTAAGTTCAGATACAGCTTTCCTCACAGGCCTAAAAGAGATGTCTGTATTGACAGTAACTCTGGGTAAGTCTCCAGCTTCAGGAGGGGCACAGAGAGACTGGAAATTCTACAACAGGAAAGTGGAGAAAAGGAGTTTTCAGTGAAATAGAATGGGGTCCAAAACATTCCTGGGGAAAAGCAAGGATGGATTTCAATTGAAGAGGTCTGTCTGAAACCGTCCCAGTTATGGACTTGAGATTTTCTAACAAGCAGTGATGTTACCTGTAGAAAATGGATGTGATCCTCTGTCTCTGAAAGCTGTTTCAGCTCAGTGTTTCTCCTCCTTAGCTCAGCAATCTCCTGCTCCAGTTTCTTCATGCTGCCCTTCAGCCTGATTCACTGCAGCCTTCTCGTTAGCTCAATCAGCTCAATAACCTCAGTGTGGATCTTCTCAATGGATCGGATCAGCTCAGTAAAGATCGTCTCACTTTCCTTTATTTCTATGCATGCAGATCTCTGAGTGAAAGAACACAGTAGAGGAGACATGGTTAGAATTGATATCAAAAGCACATCAGGCATAGACAGGAAACTTCTGTAGATGTGTTCCAGTCCGTCTGATAATAATAATAATAATAATAATAATAATAATAATAACAACACCCTCTTGTCAATACCGACTTTCAGTGACTCCACAGCCAGTTTCAGCTCCTCAATTTCTTTCAGTCTCTCCTGGATTCTCTGTTGTATTTCTGTCTGTGTCTCTGGCAGCTGCTTCTGTGTAGAAACACAGTGACACAGTGACATTTCTGATGGGGCATCATTAATTCATTCTGAATACTTTAAACTGAGTGGCAGCACATTCCTGCATTTCTATTGGAGGATTGCACATGCTTTTGAGATTTAAAATGAGATTACAATTAGAAACGGAGGGTTGTTCTTGCTCGTGGGATTTAGAGCTATATTACAGTTCAATAGGGAGGATTCACACACTCGTGGAATTTAAAACAGAATTGAAAATTGTGAAGAAATGTAAAAAATGCCTAAACACACAAAATCCCCAGAAGAATGAGCCTGTGAGCAGAAGGACTTCACTGTGGAAGAGAGCAAAGAAAAGAGGGGACTAGTAGCGTGAGAGAAAGGAATTGTAGATTTCAACAAACAAAATCCCAAATAGATTTTTACATTTTGTTTTAAACTAACTTAAACATATCCGTTTTAATCATATAAAAATGTATTTTAATGGACCAAATTCAGTTACTGTTTCTGCCTGGCGGCCACCTTGAATTTGAGTTATACCCTCTACTGACTTTGACACTTCATAATTTAAAAAATAAAATAAGTCTACAAAAAGATGAACACTTTAAACAATAAAAACAATTCTTGTCAGCTAGATGGTGTTTATAACTGGAAAGATCAAACGTTTCAAGTGTACAAGCATAGCCTCCCAAAAACACACCTCTCACTGTGGGCAGACTGGCAAGAATGGCATGGGACGGGCACAGCAGCTCTGCCAGTGCAGATAGATGCGTATGTGTCACTTTTAAAGGCACGGGCACAGCAGCTCTGCCAGTGCAGATTGATGCGTATGTGTCACTTTTAAAGGCATGGGTTTTGTTTGTTATATATCAAAACACAATTATGAAAGTCTTGTTTAAAATGTGATGTATTAGTTTATTAAGAAGATATTATTATCCCTGAGCTGCAATCATTGTTACAATATATTAAAGAGGCCCTGCATCATAGAGGCAGCACTGGTGAAGCTTCGCTCCGTCCTCGGCTGCAGCAATTTTCCAAGCGAGGATCATATTTCCACCACATCACAACAAACACAAGCATGGCTGCCTCTTGGTTTAATGAAATTAATAAACACAGAGAAACAGAAGCCCTGAGTATATTAAATATCATATTAATCTTGTATATTGAATATCATATTAATCTTGTATATTGAATTTCATATTAATCTTGTATATTGAATTTCATATTAATCTTGTATATTGTATGTCATATTAATCTTGTATATTGAATATCATATTAATCTTGTATATTGAATATCATATTAATCTTGTATATTGCATATCATATTAATCTTGTATATTGCATATCATATTAATCTTGTATATTGTATATCATATTAATCTTGTATATTGTATATCATATTAATCTTGTATATTGTATATCATATTAATCTTGTTTTTTGCTTTTTAATTAGGTGCTTGACTTTGCTGTGTTTTTGTTTGATTGTAAATAATGGTTTTGATAATCAAGTTTGTGCTAGATATGGCAGGGTATATTCAAATCCGGTGTGGAATGCAACCACGTGCTAATTGATTAATTGATTATCTCTTAGTCCTGGCCACATGCCTTTAAAAAGTGTCTGAAAAGCCAGTTTCTTGGTTCTACAAGCAGGGATACAGACTGTCTGGGAAGGAGAGTGTTGCTGTAGGATCCTCACGACTGCGTGTGTTAACCAGGGTGAGAAAAACACAAGAGGAAAAATGTATCTCGGATCACTGTGTGAGTTAACCAGGATCGCTAGCACTGGAAGGAATAGGGAACAAGTTTAGGGGATTTTAATCCCACCCAAGTCTAGAGAGGAGGTGTCTGGGAGACTGTTCCTGGAGCGGGACCTACTTTCTTGTTTGGTCAACTTTTATTTTCTAGTTGTTTTCGTGCAGTGTTTTCTTTTGTGTTTTTGTATCAAAGAAAACCTCCTGTGTCTCTCCTGTCAATCAGCGATAGCCACACCTGTAACAACACCCCTGTTACACCCTGAAATACATTGTAGTACATCATAGTTTAGATAGAGCAATTAAAAAACGAGGGCTCTTTAAATAGCTCTTAATATTCAATTAAAATCTGATCTAATGTGTAACTGTATAACCTAGTAAACAGTTAAATATCCCTGGGAATTCTTATCTTCTAGGATAGCTACAAGGAAATGGTTCAAACCCTTACCTGTTTCCCAGTCCTTTCTGCCTCAGCTGAGACTGTATCATGGCTCCTGTGTTCATCTTGTGTACACAACAAGCAAATACACGTCTGATCGGTTCTACAGAAGACCTCCAAAACCCTTTGGTGTTCAGCACAAAGCTTCTGCTCCAGATTTCCAATTGCATTGATCAGCTTGTGCCTCTTGAAAGCAGCCCCCTCATAATGTGGCTTGACGTGTGTTTCACAGTAAGAGGCCAGGCACGTCAAACAGGATTTCACAGCTTTGAACTTTCTCCCAGTGCAGAAATCACACGGCACATCTCCAGGTCCAGCATAACTTTGAGCAGGAGGAGGATTGAGTCCTGTCTTCTTTAATTTCTCCACAACTTCAGCCAGCATGGTGTTTCTGCCCAGATCAGGCCTTGGGGTAAAGGTCTTTCTGCACTGGGGGCAGCTGTAGACACCTGTATGATCAGTCTGATCCCAGCAGTTCTTAATACACCCCATACAGTAACTGTGTCCACATGGAATAGTGACTGGGTCCTTCAATAGCTCCAGACACACTGAACAGCTAAACTGATCCTCTGTCCACAAGTTTGAAGTCATTCTTGCTGCAGCGAGGCAGAGAGACTGACGATTTCATAAGAAACGAAACTTAACTGTGCTGATTTCCTCGAGTTGTGTGAAGCTGCAAGAGGCGGGGTTTTGGACTGAGGCCAGGTTTAGACAAGCAGGCTGAGCAGAAACTGCTGAATCAGTGTGAGAGGGGCGGAGAGGAGAGAGTTGTGAGTGGGACTGTCACAGTAACCCTTCATCTCTCTTTTTTCTATCCAGCCCCTCATTAAATAATGAAAGATTCACTTCTGTATGGGTTTGAACCAACAAAGTTCACAAGTGAAGTGAGGGTTTGACATTAGTGACTGAACTGCCCTCTCCCTAAGAGAAAGGGTGCTCCCTCCGGTCCAGGACAGGCTAGAGGCATGGAGACTGAACTGCTCCCTCCCTCCCTCACCCCTAAGAGAAAGGGTGCTCCCTCCAGGCCAGGACAGGTTTGAGGCATGGAGACTGAACTGCTCTCTCCCTCTGTCACACTGTAAGAGAAAGGGTGCTCCCTCCATATATTCCGAGAAGGTGATATTGTTTAGCACAAGCTCAGTATTATCAGCGAGGGTATGTACGCTACGGACATACTGTACTTATTTATATAGTGCTGATGTCATGAGTGATTAAACTATTGTATACAGATCAGACACTCAGAGACACAGGGTTATTGTTGAATCTTTTTAATGAAGCTCTGCTTTCATGGCTTATTTGCAAAGCAGACATTTGAGAGAAACAATGAAAAGGGCAGCAGCTCTGAGATCAGGTTTCTCAATGAATATTAATTAGAAAACAAACAGTTATATAATGCAAAACAATAAAATTATATATATATATATATATATATATATATATATATATATATATATATATATACAGGCGTGCTCAAATTTGTTGGTACCCTTACAGCTCATTGAAATAATGCTTCATTCCTCCTGAAAAGTGATGAAATTAAAAGCTATTTTATCATGTATACTTGCATGCCTTTGGTATGTCATAGAATAAAGCAAAGAAGCTGTGAAAAGAGATGAATTATTGCTTATTCTACAAAGATATTCTAAAATGGCCTGGACATATTTGTTGGTACCCCTTAGAAAAGATAATAAATAATTGGATTATACTGATATTTGAAACTAATTAGTTTCTTTAATTAGTATCACACATGTCTCCAATCATGTAATCAGTCGTTCAGCCTATTTAAATGGAGAAAAGTAGTCACTGTGCTGTTTGGTATCATTGTGTGCACCACACTGAACATGGACCAGAGAAAGCAAAGGAGAGAGTTGTCTGAGGAGATCAGAAAGAAAATAATAGACAAGCATGGTAAAGATAAAGGTTACAAGACCATCTCCAAGCAGCTTGATGTTCCTGTGACAACAGTTGCAAATATTATTAAAAGTTTAAGGTCCATGGAACTGTAGCCAACCTCCTGGGCGCGGCCGCAAGGAGGAAAATCGACCCCAGATTGAACAGAAGGATAGTGCGAATGGTGAAAAAGAACCAAGGATAACTGCCAAAGAGATACAAGCTGAACTCCAAGGTGAAGTTCGTCAGTTTCTGATCGCACCATCCGTCGCTTTTTGAGCGAAAGTGGGCTCCATGGAAGAAGACCCAGGAGGACTCCACTTTTGACAGAAAACAAAAAAAGCCAGACTGGAATTTGCTAAAATGCATATTGACAAGCCACAATCCTTCTGGAAGAATGTCCTTTGGACAGAGGAGTCAAAACTGGCGCTTTTGGCAAGTCACATCAGCTCTATGTTCACAGACTAAAAAATGAAGCTTTCAAAGAAAAGAACACCATACCTACAGTGAAACATGGAGGAGGCTCGGTTATGTTTTGGGGCTGCTTTGCTGCGCCTGGCACAGGGTGCCTTGAATCTGTGCAGGGCACAATGAAATCTCAAGACTATCAAGGCATTCTGGAGCAAACGTACTGCCCAGTGTCAGAAAGCTCTGTCTCAGTCGCAGGTCATGGGTCCTCCAACAGGATAATGACCCAAACACACAGCTAAAAGCACCCAGGAATGGATAAGAACAAAACAGTGGACTATTCTGAAGTGGCCTTCTATGAGTCCTGATCTGAATCCTATCGAACATCTATGGAAAGAGCTGAAACTTGCAGTCTGGAGAAGGCACCCATCAAACCTGAGACAGCTGGAGCAGTTTGCTCAGGAAGAGTGGGCCAAACTACCTGTTAACAGGTGCAGAAGTCTCATTGAGAGCTACAGAAAACGTTTGATTGCAGTGATTGCCTCTAAAGGTTGTGCAACAAAATATTAGGTTAGCGGTCCCATCATTTTTTGTCCATGCCATTTTCATTTGTTTTATTATTTACAATATTATTTTGAATAAAAAATCAAAAGCAAAGTCTGATTTCTATTAAATATGGAATAAACAATGGTGGATGCCAATTACTTTTGTCAGTTTCAAGTTATTTCAGAGAAAATTGTGCATTCTTCGCTTTTTTTGTGGAGGGGTACCAACAAATTTGAGCACGCCTGTATATATATATATATATATATATATATATATATATATATATATATATATATATATGGCAGCAGTGTGGAGTAGTGGTTAGGGCTCTGGACTCTTGACCCGAGGGTCGTGGGTTCAATTCCAGGTGGGAGGCACTGCTGCTGTAGCCTTGAGCAAGGTACTTTACCTAGATTGCTCCTTTAAAAACCCAACTGTATAAATGGGGAATTGTATAATGTGTAAAAAATAATGTAATTGTATGTAAAAATCATGTGATATCTTGTAAAAGTGTAAGTCACCCTGGATAAGGACGTCTACTAAGAATATATATATATATATATATATATATATATATATATATATGACTGTTGCACGGGCTGCAGTGCACAATGCTTACCCTGTGGACTTCAGTGGCCAGCGCACCGCCAATATGCTTCCCCACCTCATTTCCACACAATCAGCCTGGACAAGAGTTTTCAGAGGCAGTTCTTGCTGGAATAGTTAGTAAGCATTTCAAATAAAGAGCTAAGTAAAAATGATTCTAAATCATTCAGCACACACATATTAAAGATCAGAAATATAATATTAAGAATATATACATGACATAAACAATACTTTAACATCTACCTATTTTCAATTATATTTATTCAATTAAAAAATGTATATGCCGTTATTGCTGATCAGACCATTACATTGTGTTGATTAAAGTGCAAATTGGAAATCATTTTTTTAATTATTAATTAATTACTTAATTTATTTTCATTGTAAAATTAAAATACTTTGACAATCTGATAATCTTTAGCTTGTATTTGAAGACGGTGCTATTATCTTTTCAGATGCACCAATATATTTAGAAAGCGAGGATCTGAGTGGGTAAAATGGACAGAAATGCCCCCACTTCAGTTCTCAATTGTTTTGGAGGAGGAGTTTTTTCTTCTTCAAACAAGGAGAACAAGTGGAATAACAAGAACAAGCTTGTTTCCATGTTTAGACTGTCCATTTCTCCTGATTTATCACAGTATTAACAATGTGTTTGACTGCTGTGTTAGAGTGTCTAGTTCTGTACAGGAATTTAAGAAGGATGGAACTCCAGCCATTGGATTAGTTGTGTCAATACCCTCAATTCACCATGAAGTGTGATCCTGGGCTGGAATCACAATATGTGCTTCTGCTGTTTCTGTTGAGATGATACAGAGACAGGGATGGGTTTCACAAGAAACGAAACTTAGGAGTTATATAAAGCTCTAAGAGGCGGGGTTTGGGACTGAGGCCAGGTTTAGACAAGCAGGCTGAGCAGAGACTGCTGAATCAGTGTGAGAGGGGCGGAGAGGAGAGAGTTGTGAGTGGGACTGGAGTTTGAGAATGCCACCCTCTGTCACAGCGCTCCTTCAAGACTGAATCTTTCTCCCAAATGGGACAGGCACATTCCCAGTAGAGACTCTGAATGCGGGTGGGACACTGGCCACACAAACAATCCCACCTCCTTCCAAGAACCCAGTCCTATATACAGGACACGTGATGGGTTGTTCAGTATAAAATGGTTTTAACTCATGAAATCAGCACTGTAATAAATGAGTATGTCACTAACGTACACACCCTGTCTGATAACACTTGTGGGAAATGTCGTTTCAAGACCTTGAAATATACCTTTGCGTCTATGCCTGATCCCACTTTTCCCACAATTCTTTTCAACGTCCTGTCCCTGCCTATTGGGTGAGCGTCGCAGAGCAAAGTTGGGACGACACATTCAAAATTCAAACTACACAGAAACACGGAGCGCTTCACTTAAATGTGTTTAAGCTACTGACTGTCTCTGTTGAACCGAATACTGTTTTGTTTTTAGCCGTATTTTTATTTTCATCGGCAGACGGGCTCTGGTTGCAAGCACAGTGCTGACATGTCATTTCATAAAATTATATTGAGCGAGGTTTGGGGTAAATATAGAAAGAAAAAAGGCAGTGTATATTTTAGCACTTGTACAACAAGACCATGTACGGAATTAAAATGAATAGACTATAGAATAGTCTTTTTTGTAACAATTTAATTGGTTTAAAAGCAAACACGATTATCCATAAACTAATGATCACAGAAAATAAATATAAAAAGAGAATTTCGACAAAAACTGCCGGGAAGCACTGTCGCTGCTGATTGGTTTTTTCTACGCGCTTTGAAAAGGGAGTCTCGTCTTCCAGAATATCACTTACAATGTGCGCCATCAAAAATAAAAATACAGTTTCTAAAGAAAATGATTTCAGCAAGCTAAAACACGAACACTTGTCATGTGACACTTTCTATATTGGCTTGCTGATGTAAACGGGGTTTACTTATTAATAATAGTATTAAATTATCACTATTGTGAATTGTAGTTAAATGAATACACACATGATTTTAATGTTTCGTATTTTTTTTTCTGTTGCATTGGATTACAGCAGTGTTTGACTTTGTTCTTTCTTTTTTTTTGTACGAATTGTTTTGTTTGTATTTAACTAGTCTCGGATTCTTTCTGTTGGTCCTGGTATTATGACGACTTCATTGAAACCAACGAGCACAATCTGTTCTGTCCGGAGTCCATTGGATAAAGAAGCTGTCTTAATTGACGTGCTGCTTTAAAAGCCGGCTGCTGGATGGTGACGGGGTATGCCCTTGACCGAGAGAGATTGTGTTTGTGAACGCCAGGAAAAGACAGAGCGGCTTTTGTTGTTAATTTTAGTTAAGTTTTGTTTTTAGCGTTTATTCCAGTTTGATTGGAAAACGAAATGTTCTACCCACGAATGAGCTGATCCACGGAAGAGTCGTGATCCGTTAATGCTTGCTGTATGTGGTGAGAACAAAGTAGGTTTGTGTAGCTGAAAAAGTATATAGTTAAATCGACTTTTGTAATATATATTGGCGCTCTGTTTTTCCCTCGCGTTGGGCCACTATTTATTGTTTATGGGCTAATTGATTTTATGATGTATCTATTTTTAGAATTGAAACCGGTAATTATATTTTAATTGTATTAATTGTGTTGGTGAATTTTAAAATCATGTCTCGTCTGGGGGTTAATGGAGTGTGAGCTTTGTCTATAGGATTTATCTTAGTTATTCTTTATGACACTGTCACTTTGTATGTAGTCCATTTGTAAATTATGAACCTTTTCATTTCTCAACCATTTTGCTTTGCGGTGTCAATGTTTTTGCAAATTGTTGATTTATATATCGTGTTCATGGTGTTTATATGGGATTTCTTTTATTTTGATTGTTTTGATCTGTTAAATGGTTTTTATTTTTTTTTACACTGAGATTTTATTGGGAAAGTGTGTAATTGAGTTGCTTTGGTTGTTTACTTTTTTTTGTACAAGATCGTATTGATGTGTGAAGTGTAGTTTTAGAATTTGTTATTGACATTGTATCTTCTTTCTCCATTTCCTTCAGTTCTTTTTTTTAAATTGTATATTTCTTAAAGATATAGTTGATTGAACTATCCTTGTTTGTACATTTGTCCTATCTGAGATTGGCTGTCCAATTAAAAGGAGCCTGGCCCTGGGTATTACACTAGTTTGCAATGGGCTGCTGGTCCGTGGCGGTGCGGCACTGAGCGCTGGTTTAACATGTTACAGGTGTTATATCGGGTGCCAGTACAGTACCAAACAATATTAAGCCATAGCAGTCAAACGAATGGTTATTAACCGGGTTATGGTTATTGCTCTGGGTCACACACAGTGCGAGTTGGGATTTGAACCGGGAACCACCTGGTATGAAGCCTTTGTCTTTAACCACTGGGCCACCTTACCCAAGCTTCATCAATATTGATATTGTGAGCACGGGTGTGGAGTGTAATTGTGGGGTTATCGGGGGGTATCATTGGGCTTTTGTCGTGGCGCCGGTGTTTACAAATAAATTCAGTCTTTTATTTGCTCGAGTTCCCGTTACTTTTTTTTTTCTTAATATAATACACTGGCTTGATGTGTTGTAAAAAAAAAAAATCTGACATACTCTGCCTCATTCGTACCCACAGACGTTGTATCTTACATTAAAGGCTAATGAAACCCCAATCTCATCATGCCCAACAGATACCACGTTAAAAATGAGATCCAGTTTAACAATCCTACCTACATCTCACTCGTTTACATTGCAATCTTGATAGCACACATTTACTACTGCCGCTTTTACATCTCACTCTAAAAACAGTCTCATCAACAACACTAGCTTGTTAAAGTGAACAATCAACAATTTATATGTGGTTACACCGTCAACATCTTTAAAAGTACACACACACGTTTCTTATGACTCTTAAAATATGTACATCTAGTAATATGGACAAATTCTCTCTCATTAGTGATGCATGGACCAAGAAGAAGCACATGGGAACCCAGGAGCAAGCTGATGTTCTCTAACCCTTATATTCTGATCATTCAGTCTACAACAACATCCAGTGTATCACAAACTTACCAACACAAGCTTGAATGTTTGTCAACGCTAAGCACATTCAGCAGAGAAATGAGTACAGAGTTCCCAGCATCCAGCATGGACTAATAAACGGATTATTATAAAGTACAAATACAGAATCTTACACGTGGTTTCAAACAGCACCAGATAAACGGTTCCACATCTAAGACACAGAACCGTTTTTGCTCCATTTTGTTTTCCTGAAAGTATAACGCATAGCTGAAATTTGCTTCTCGTGCTTAATTACTAAAAACAAGATCTGGTCAATAACATGATATTCTCTGTTGTCACTGAATTTGTAGGCAAATGTAGTATTATGATCCAGTACAATATTAAAGTACTAATCAGTGGCTCTTTGCAGGTGTTCTATCAAGGCTGAAAAGTGTAGTTTGTATAGACAGTAAAATCAACTAACATCCCCTCGGCTAAATACCCATTATTTGAATTTGCAGTAGATCAATTCATATTAACCCATTTCATGCAGGGAATCGGCAATTAAAGGTCGGACAATTTTTGTAACTGTTACTCACTGTATTTGTATGTTTTTTTATCTCCTGTGCAGCTTCTGGGCAGCTTTATTAATCAAGCCGTTTATTGCACAAAATGGGAAATGAAAGGTCGGTCCGGTGGATTTTTTCAATAGTGTTATGATGTCCTAGTTGTGTTGTGTGTATCAATTTCATACTCTTTGCAGCTTCGGAACCCGGTGTTCCGGACGGTTTTGTCTATATAGCTGTTTATTGCACGGAATGGGCAGCAGTTAAAGGTCGGTTCGGTGGGTTTTTTCAATAGTGTTATGTTGTTCCCTCTTAGTTGTATTGTGTGTGTAATTTTCGTCGTCTTTGCACCTTCAGAACCCAGTGTTCCGGGAGGTTTTTATTGATAAAAAGAAGGTTCAGGCCCGGAACGGGTTAATGACAGCGCGTTCGGTTCTGATTGTTAAAATCTTCTCCTCACGTGTGTGTAACTTTCTATGCTGTTTTTTTTAAAGCAATTGAATTCATTAAAGTACCGTTGAGGGCCGTTCGGTCTCGTTCCGGCTTTTACCTCATCCCTGTTTTTTTCTGTTTCGTTTGACCAGTTGTAATGTATTGCTCTCATTTGAATGTTTCCTTATCATAATGTGTAAATGATTATCATATATACGAGGAAAGTCTATACGAATTTTGAAGTGTATCTGACTTTTTTTTTTTTTTTTTTTTCGGAAAGAACGTGTTTCCTGTAAAGCTATTTATTATAGATGGATAAAACATATCGCATTTTTACATTTTTTACGAGTTTTATTATATTTGTTCATCCTTCAGTGCGCCCTAATAATGTTTTTATTTGGTTGAATGATCCTTAAACTTTGATTTGGTTGAATATTTTACTTTAAAGAAATGTGTTAATCCTGATGAAAATTACTTCCTTAATACCAATTCTATTATTAATTTAAATCTAATAATTTAAATGATTTCTAACCACATTTAAAAAACAGCACAGTATAGAATAGTATACAAAATAAAATAATATACTCAACCTTAACTTGAAAAATACAAATTCTCAGTGATTAAAAAAAACCCTCGAGCGGACTGTACACCGCCAGCTCTCTGCTTTCCTGTCCAACCACTCTCTGCTTGACCCTCTCCAATCTGGCTTCCGCTTTGCTCACTCCACTGAAACCGCCCTCCAGTCTGTCACCAACTCACTTAAGTGTGCCCCGAGCTGCCTGTCTCTCCTCTGTCTAATTCTCCTCAACCTCTCTGCTGCCTTTGACACTGTTGATCACTCTATTCTACTATCATCTCTTGCTGACCTGGGGATCTCTGGCACTGCTCTGGCCTGGTTCTCCTCCTACCTCTCCAACCGCACTTACCAGGTAACCTGGCGTGGAGCAACCTCCACACCTCACCCTCTCTTAACTGGAGTCCCGAGGGTCAGTCTTGGGTCCTCTCCTGTTCTCTCTACACCTGGTCCCGCTCATTGCATCCTATGGTTTCTCATAACATTTCTATGCTGATGATGCTCAGATATTCCTCTCCTTCCCCACCTCTGACTCCACCATCTCCTCCCGTATCTCTACCTGTCTGTCTGCTATTTCCTCCTGGATGCTTTTCGCATCACCTCAAACTCAACCTCTCTAAATCTGACCTCCTTTTCTTTCCCTCCTCCTCCCCTCCTCTGATCTCTCTATCTCTGTTCCTCTGGAATCTACCACACTCTCTCCTCTTCCTCCGCTAAGAACCTTGAGTCACCCTGGACCCCTGCCTCTCTTATTCCCAGCACATCTCCACTCTGGCACACGCGCTTGCCGATTCTTCCTGAGCAACATCCGAAGAATCCGACCCTTCCTCACCAACTATGCTGCAGCTCCTGGTCCAGGCCATGGTACTCTCCCCGCCTAGACTACTGCAACTCCCTCCTGGCTGGCCTCCCTCGTCCGCCACCCGTCCGTCTCCAGCTCATCAGAACTCTGCTGCCCGCCTGGTGTTCTCTCTGCCTCGCATCGCCCACGCTACTTCACTACTCTGCTCACTCCACTGGCTCGATCGATCTCTCACAACCAGTTCAAGACTCTTGTACTAGCCTACAGATGCCTTGACCAGACTGCACCCAGCTACCTCCAGACCCTCATCTCTCCCTACACCCCCACTCGACCTCTCCGGCTCCTCCTGCACTAGAAGACTGGCTCTCTACCTCTCACGCCCCTGCCTCCAGAGCCCGCTCCTTCTCTACCCTTGCTCCAAGAGTGGTGGACTGACCTTCCTACAGATGTCAGGACTGCCCAGTCCCTGACCACATTCGCGCCTCCTTAAGACTCACCTCTTCAAACAGCACCTGTAGAACTCCTCTGTTTGTATCCTGGGACACTATCACCCTTCATTTAAATGTGCTTTATTTTGCCCTTATCAGCCCCCTATTTTACTGCATTTAATCCTGTACTTCAGAATACTGTAATCTGTTAAGTGTTTAACCTGTAGTATTTTGTATTTAATCATATCTTGATGTAACTATCACTATTATCTGCTGTATTATTGAATTGTGGTTTGTCACACTTGAACAAAAGTTATTGTATTTCTTGCTCTTATTGTATTACTTGTATTGTAACATTTGAAATGTATTTGTTTACGATTGTAAATCGCCCTGGATAAGGGCGTCTGTTAAGAAATAAATAATAATTAACATCACTTCATATTTAGATTGTTCTAAAGAGACACGTGGACAAACTTTGTACTTTAAAAGCTATCAAACACATTGCTTAGTATTTCTTTTCTCTCTCAGAAATGTAGTGAGGAGTTTTGGTTAATTCACTTAAATCTGATATCCCAGAAACTCTAGCTGACCTACTGCTTTGTCTTTAAACTCAAACAAGTGCGATACTACTTAGTGGCAAATACATAGACTTGATTTTCAGCTGAATCTGTGTAGAGATCTGAAATATTTTCAAGTACGTCAAAGGGAAGCCGCTATCCAACAACCCCTGTATTGAGGCGACTTAACTGCAGTTCTTTGTTTTCTCCCAGCAGGTGGCGACAATATCTCAGTGTTCGAGGTGTCATATTCACATTATCTATACCTTTTAGGATTTTGAATGCTTGAATCAGATCACCGCGTAGTCTTCTTTGTTCAAGACTGAATAGATTCAAATCTTTTAGCCTGCCAGCATATGACATGTCTTTTAAACCTGGGATAATTCTGGTTGCTCTTCTTTGCACTCTTTCTAGAGCAGCAATATTCTTTTTGTAGTGGTGACCAGAACTGAACACAATATTCCAGATGAGGTTTTACAATGCATTATAAAGTTTTAACATTACTTCCTTTGATTTAAATTCAACACTTTTCAGAATAGATCCGAGTATCTTGTTGGCCTTTTTTATAGCTTCCCCACATTGTCTAGATGAAGACATTTCTGAGTCAACATAAACTCCTAGGTCTTTTTCATAGATTCCTTCTTCAATTTCAGTATCTCCCATATGATATTTATAACGCACACTTTTATTGCCTGCATGCATACACTTTTCTCTATTAAATTTCATTTGCCATGTGTCTGCCCAGTTCTGAATGCTGTCTAGATTATTTTGAATGACCTTTACTGCTGCAACAGTGTTGGCCACTCCTCCTATTTTTGTGTCCTCTGCAAATTTAACAAGTTTGCTTATTATACCAGGATCTAAGTCATTAATGTAGATTTCTCATGAATATTAATCATTCAGTTATTGCAATAATATATCAGACTATGATTCATCAATTCGATTACTAATACATCCATTCAAATTCTTCAAAGTTAAGATACATATTATAAATAAACACCTTCATTTTAATGTATGCCTGTTTAATTCCCGTTTTAATATTCAGTACGGGGGCTTACTTAATATTCATGAGAAAGGAGGAGGTGGGCAGTCGCGTTCTGCGTGACGTAATTTTGGCGCTTCCGAAAAGAGAAGCATATTTTGAATCCAGCATCATATTAACACAGCAAAGCCCGGGTTTAATTTTCTGCCACTAGATGGCAGTATAAATCCATTGTTTTGGGAAGTTCCCCACGGAAATCTACAGTCAAATTTCCTAAAGTCTGCAAAGAGAAAAGCGCGTTTCTCTGCAAAGAACTTGTCAAATTCTGCGGCAAAGACTTAATGAAAAACAGCGTTAATGAGTATTAATAAATTTAATCTACAGAATTTAATAAATGAGAAAAAGTCAGTTAGTTAAATTCAATTTTTTATTAAATCACATTACTTAAATCTGAAGAAAAAAAACTGAGCATACATGTTTGCCATATTTTATGGAAATCAAAGAAGAAAAAAAACACACAATAAAGCAAACTTTTTGACTTCGTTGTTTTTTTGCTAAATATTGAAATAAGTCTCTCTCTCTCTCTCTCTCTCTCTCTCTCATATACAGGGTCGCAGCCAGACGTGAAAAATGACGAGGCGCTTGCCCGTGCGCATTGCAATATTAATAAGCTGGATTCACTAAACTGCGAGCTGCCAAGGGAATGTATTAATCATTGTTATTAGGCTGATATGTACTTCTTTCTAATCAAAAGTATTACTTTGCCTCACATATATGGGCAATCAACATATTTCATATGAAACCCATTCGGTGCTAAAAACAAATAATTCCCCTCGTTTCGCTCTGCAGGTGGCGCCGTTTTACCCCCTAACTTTCATTCAAAGTTGTGTCAGATTGAACATTCCCTTCACCCGAGGAGTGGAGAGGACAGACAGGGAGTTCAATACAAAGGGTTTCTTACAACACAAAACAGTCTAGTTCAGCTGGCAGATTGTTACAGTGGAATCAGAATTCCAAAGCCTAAACCCAGGATAGAGCGGCTCAGTGAATGTGGTTTGGAATCTGTGCAGGAGGGGTCATTGTGTCAGAGACCCCATAAAAGGACAGCGTGCGGCATTAACGTCCAGATACACTCCTATTCTGGGGAGTGGGGGCAGTTATTGCAGTTTGATTGTTATTGTGCAGGGCAGTGTAACTGGAACCAGAGGAGTCCAAACTCCAGGACTTGTCACTGTATCCAAGGAGACAGGAACGATCCAATCCTTTCCTGTTGATTCCTTTATAAGTGACTCCTATAGAAGCCCATTCCCACTCCACTCAATCTCCCAGTAACAGCGAGTCCTAGACAAACCCTCTCTGCAAAGCACTTGGAGACAGCAATCAAATCTGTCTGGATGATCGATATCTCTGGGTCTCTCCCATGTCACCTTTCTGTTCCCTTCAGACAGACAGAGGTTTCTATACACTGTGTTGGGGTCCAGTGTGAGCTGACAGGAATCTGATTGAAGAGAAGAGGATGGGTAGAGGAGAGACAGTTAGAAAAGTCAAATCACTGAGAAAATCAACAGTCATTGTCTACTGCATCCTCAAATCACTCCCTCCTCCCTGCTTCATCAGTCTCTGCTCCCTCCTCTATGCTCCCTCCTACTTCCTCTATGCTCCCTCCTTATTGCTCCCTCCTGTCCTGTAGCTCCCTCCTCCCTCCTCCCACCTGTATGCTCCCTACTCCCTCCTCCCTCCTCCCTGCTCCCTCCTCCTTTCTCCCTACTTCCTCCTGTATGTTTCCTCCTCCCTGCTCCCTCTTCCCTTTTTCCATCTTTATTCTCCCTCCTTCCTCCTTTATGCTCCCTCCTCCATGCTCCCTCCTGTATGCTCCCAACTCCATCCTCCCTCCACCCTGCTCCCTCCTGTATGCTCCACTCCCTGGTCCCTCTTTCCTCCTGTATGCTCCCTGTTCCCTCCTCCCTCCTGTATGCTCCCTACTCCTTGCTCCCTCCTGTATGCTCCCTCCTTCCTACTCCATGCTCCCTCATCCCTGTTCCCTTCTTTATGCTCCCTCCTCTCTCCTGCATGCACCATGCTGCATTCTCTCTCCTCCCTTTTTCCTGCTCCATTCTCTATGCTACCTCCTCCCTGCTCCCTCCTTCAAGCTCGCTCCTTTATGCTCCCTCCTCCCTGCTTTTTTATAGACAAGTATATTTAGACTGTGATGTTTAAGGTTGATAATCAGTAGATTTGATCTATAATTCTTACTTGAGATTGATTTCTGACTTTGGATAAGTTCTCTCTTTTTATTTTTCTGTCTTCAATAAACTGCTGCTGCTAGTAATTAAACCCTCTTGCTGTTTGATTGTTTTGTTCATTATAATTCCTTGATCTTATCAAACGTCTTCAATTGGAACTAATCAAATGCAGCTCTGCATACAATTACAGTTCACTTATTATTATTATTTATTACTTAGCAGACGCCCTTATCCAGGGCGACTTACAATTGTTACAAGATATCACATTATTTTTACATACAATTACCCATTTATACAGTTGGGTTTTTACTGGAGCAATCTAGGTAAAGTACCTTGCTCAAGGGTGCAGCAGCAGTGTCGTCCACCCCCCCCCGTCCCCCGACCTCCGACCTGGGATTGAACCCACGACCATCCGGTCAAGAGTCCAGAGCCCTAACCACTACTCCACACTGCTGCTCCTACAGGGTATGTGTTGCCATTTTACCCACTCAGGCCCCTTGCTTACTAAATATCTTCAATAGAATATCATCCACTCTTCAAATATCTGTCTAATATTTTAATGACCAATCCATCCCACAAGTGCAGTGATACTGCAATATACATTTACTACCAGCACAGGATGACTGGGAGGGATAGCTGTTCATTTTACCCCACAACTGGTTTCACATGCATTGTACATGTATTAAAAGATGGGATGATAATCTATTCAGGATACCAAGATATTTAGGGAGAAAAAGGTCTGAATGGAAAAACAGGCAACAAATGCCCCACTCCCAGTCATTCTGCATGTATTCATCTGAACCAATACTTGTTGGAGAGGAGTGTAGATTAATGGGTTCCCAATTACTAATAAATAATTATAATTGCTGCCCTCAAGATCCACCCCTCCCTGTTCTGTAGTGTTAGCTCTTCTCAAAATGGAGTGACACATCTTTCAATCAAATGTTTCAGTGAAAACAGGCTTACATTTTAAAAACTCAGCTCTGTTCCTTGGCTCTGGAGCCTGCAGACTGTAAACTGCAAGTTCATTCACTGGGCAGAAAAAAAGAGAAAGGAATAGAATTGAAATAGCAATCTGAAAAGAAACAAGACTTATTCACAGCATTTCAGGATGTAAAAATCCGTACTTCAAGATGTTCACGATTACAATGAATATGTATTCCTTCCGTATCGGTGCAGCAGACAAATTCAATGTGAACACGTCTGCCACTGAACTGGAGTCTTGTGTTCCTTCCTCTCCATCACATATCTTTGCCCAACCGTACGGTGTCCATATTAGGACACCCTTGTGCATCAAACATACAGCAGTCATTGTCTGCTCCGTCCACACATCACTCCCTCGTCCCTCCTCTCTGCTCTGTCCCCCCTGCTCCCTCTTTCATGTTTTCTCCTCCCTGTTGCCTCCTCTCTCTTCCATGCTCCATCCTCCTTCTTCCCTGCTCCCTCCTCCCTACTCCCACCTCCCTGCTCTCTCCTCCCTGCTCCAACCTCCTTGCTCTCTCCTTCCTGCATCCTCCTCCATGCTCTCTCCTTCCTGCATCCTCCTCCATGCTCTCTCCTCCCTGCTCCCTCCTCCATGCTCTCTCCTTCCTGCATCCTCCTCCCTGCTCCTTCCTCCATGCTCTCTCCTACCTGCATCCTCCTCCATGCTCTCTCCTTCCTGCATCCTCCAAACTCCCTCCTCCATGCTCTCTCCTACCTGCATCCTCCTCCATGCTCTCTCCTTCCTGCATCCTCCTCCCTGCTCCTTCCTCCATGCTCTCTCCTTCCTGCTCCCTCCTTCCTGCATCCTCCTCCCTGCTCCTTCCTCCATGCTCTCTCCTTCCTGCATCCTCCTCCATGCTCTCTCCTTCCTGCATCCTCCTCCATGCTCTCTCCTTCCTGCATCCTCCTCCATGCTCTCTCCTCCCTGCTCCCTCCTCCATGCTCACTCCTTCAAGGTCATCCTCCTCCCTGTTCCTTCCTCCATGCTCTCTCCTACCTGCATCTCCTCCATGCTCTCTCCTTCCTGCATCCTCCTCCCTGCTCCTTCCTCCCTGCTCTCTCCTTCCTGCTCCCTCCTCCATGCTCTCTCCTTCCTGCAACCTCCTCCATGCTCTCTCCTCCATGCTCTCTCCTTCCTGTATCCTCCTCCCTGCTCTCTCCTCGATGCTCTCACCTTCTGCTTCCTCCTCCTGCTCCCTCCTCCATGGTCCTCCTCATCCTCCTGTCTCCTCCATGCTACCTCCTCTATGCTCCCTCCTCCATGCTCCTTCCTCCCTGCTCCCTCCTCCATGCTCTTTCCTTCCTTCTCCCTGCTCCCTCCTCAATTTACCCTCCTCCCTGCTCATTCTTCCCTGCTGCCTCCTTCCTCCTCCACCCTCTCCTCCTACCTGCTGCCTCCCCGTCTCCCTGCTGTCTCCTCCTCCTCCATGCTCCCTCCCCTGCTGCAATATTCATATAGCCAACAATCTGCAAGAGGTCTTTATTAATGTCTTGCAAGTCCTGCCCCTCCTCAAGCCATGGTCTATTTGAGAAATCTCTACCAAAGGAATCTATTTCACACCAACCTGTCGTGGTTATTTTGATTAATTCCCCTTGCAGAAGTCCTCAATATGGTCTTTAAGTTCAGATACAGCTTTCCTCACAGCCCCAAAAGAAATGCCTGTATTGACAGTAACGCTGGGTAAGTCTCCAGCTTCAGTAGGGGCACAGAGAGACTGGAAATTCTACAACAGGAAAGTGGAGAAAAGGAGTTTTCAGTGAAACAGAATGGGGTCCAAAACATTCCTGGGGAAAAGCAAGGATTCATTCAATTGGAGAGGTCTGTCTGAAACTGTCCCAGTTTTGTACTTGAGATTTTCTAACAAGCAGTGATGTTACCTGTAGAAAATGGATGTGATCCTCTGTCTCTGAAAGCTGTTTCAGCTCAGTGTTTCTCCTCCTTAGCTCAGCAATCTCCTTCTCCAGTTTCTTCACGCGTCCTTCAGCCTGATTCACTGCAGCCTTCTTGTTAGCTCCAATCAGCTCAATAACCTCAGTGTGGATCTTCTCAATGGATCGGATCAGCTCAGTAAAGATCTTCTTACTTTCCTTTATTTCTATGCATGCAGATCTCTGAGTGAAAGAACACAGTAGATGAGACATGGTTAGAATTGATATCAAAAACACATCAGGCATAGACAGTAAACATCTGTAGATGTGTTCCAGTCCATCTGTTCATAATAATAATAATAATAATAATAATAATAATAATAATAATACTACCCACTTTCAGTGACTTCACAGCCTGTTTCAGCTCTTCAATTTCTTTCAGTCTCTCCTGGATTCTCTGTTGTATTTCTGTCTGTGTCTCTCCCAGCTGCTTCTATGTAGAAACACAGTGACACAGTGACATTTCTGATGGGGCATTGAGTGATATCCTGTCACATCAACACAGGCCTGTTTAGGTATGCTATTAAAACTAAGAGAATCAATTTAGTTCAAATATATTTTTTCTTTTTTCTTGTTTTACCTCTTTACAATGTTTGCAATAATTTAGTGATTCTCAAATATATTTTGTCTTCAGTTCTAGTTGCACGACATAGACATCTGTAGCACAGGCTAGATCAGACAACATGTGTGTATAGTAGTAAGATACAACACCATCTACTGCACAGCTGCCAGGAATACAGAAGGACACTTGATCCACATTAGCTGTCCACTAGATGGTACTGTTTCATACTAGTAACAGTGAGTGATGGCTCATCTAGTATGTGTCACATGTTTGTTTTGTCAAGCACCTAGGTACCTGAAGCAGCTTTCTCTTTAATGGATATTTAGGGCTTCTGATTTCCATTTTTAATCGATAAACACAGATAAAACAGCCCTGATACAAAACAATGAAATCAGTGTATACCCAATAAACACCGGAAAAACACTGGACATGGTTACTCAATTCACATTGACTTCACCCCTTTCCATGTGAAAAAATACAATAAAATAACCTAAAACCAAAAAACAATAACAAAATATCAACCTTTCCCAGCGCAGTCGGGCAATGAACCTCCTTCCTGACTTGAATCTATCATTGATTCATTCTGAATACTTTAAACTGAGTGGCAGCACATTCCTGCCTTTCTATTGGAGGATTGCACACGCTTGTGAGATTTAAAACGAGATTACAATTAGAAACGGAGGGTTGTTCTTGCTCGTGGGATTTAAAGCTATATTACAGTTCAATAGGGAGGATTCACACTCTCGTGAAATTTAAAATAGAATTGCCTAAACACACAAAAAATGCCTAAACACACAAAACCCCCAGAAGAATGAGCCCGTGACCAGAAGGACTTCACTGTGGAAGAGAGCAAAGGAAAGAGGGGACTAGTAGGGTGGTCAAAAGAAATTGTAGATTTCAACAAACAAAATCTCAAATAGATTATTACATTTTGTTTTTAACTAACTTAAAGAGATGTGTTTTAATCATGTAAAAATGTTTTTTTACAAATTCCAATGCACCACAAAACAGCTGAACAAATCCTTCTTACCCTGTGAGGCAGGGCTGAGGTCTTGCATGTGTAAATAGTGTATTTTTATTTGATTGTAAATAATGTTTTTGGTAATGAAGTTTGTGCTAGATATGGCAGGGCATATTCAAATCCAGGTGTGGAATGTGGCCAGGTGTTAATTGATTAATTGATTATCTCTTAGTCCTGGCCACATGCCTTTAAAAACGGTCTAAAATGCCAGTTTCTTGGTTCTACAAGCAGGGATACAGACTGTCTGGGAAGGAGAGTGTTGCTGTAGGATCCTCACGACTGCGTGTGTTAACCAGGGTGAGAAAAACACAAGAGGAAAAATGTATCTCGGATCACTGTGTGAGTTAACCAGGATCGCTAGCACTGGAAGGAATAGGGAACAAGTTTAGGGGATTTTAATCCCACCCAAGTCTAGAGAGGAGGTGTCAGGGAGACTGTTCCTGGAGCGGGACCTCCTTTCTTGTTTGGTCAACTTTTATTTTTTCTAGTTGTTTTCTTTTGAATGTTTTGTATTTTTGTATCAAAGAAAACCTCCTGTGTCTCTCCTGTCAATCAGCGATAGCCACACCCATAACAACGCCCCTGTTACACCCTGAAATACATTGTAGTACATCATAGTTGTACTAATAAAAAACTAGGGCTCTTTAGATAGCTCTTAAACTGTAAAACCTAGTAAACAGACATGTTAAATATCCCTGGGAATTCTTATCTTGTAGGATAGCTACAAGGAAATGGTTCAAACCCTTACCTGTTTCCCACTCCTTTCTTTCTTAGCTGAGACTGTATCATGACTCTTGTGTTCATCTTGTGTACACAACATGCAAATACACGTCTGATCGGTTCTACAGAAGACCTCCAAAACCTTCTGGTGTTCAGCACAAAGCTTCTGCTCCAGATTTCCAATTGCATTGATCAGCTTGTGCCTCTTGAAAGCAGCCCCCTCATAGTGTGGCTTGACGTGTGTTTCACAGTAAGAGGCCAGGCACGTCAAACAGGATTTCACAGCTTTGAACTTTCTCCCAGAGCAGACATCACACGGCACATCTCCAGGTCCAGCATAACTTTGAGCAGGAGGAGGATTGAGTCCTGTCTTCTTTAATTTCTCCACAACTTCAGCCAGCATGGTGTTTCTGCGCAGAACAGGCCTCGGGGTAAAGGTCTCTCTGCACTGGGGGCAACTGTAGACACCTGTATGATCAGTCTGATCCCAGCAGTTCTTAATACACCCCATACAGTAACTGTGTCCACATGGAATAGCGACTGGATCCTTCAATAGCTCCAGACACACTGAACAGCTAAACTGATCCTCTGACCATACTTTTGAAGCCATTCTTGCTGCAGTGAGACAGAGAGACTGACGATTTCACAAGAAACGAAACTTCACTGTGCTGATTTCGTGGAGTTGTGTAAAGCTCTAAGAGGCGGGGTTTTGGACTGAGGCCAGGTTTAGACAAGCAGGCTGAGCAGAAACTGCTGAATCAGTGTGAGAGGGGCAGAGAGGAGAGAGTTGTGAGTGGGACTGGAGTTTGAGAATGGCATTGTCACAGTAACCCTTCTATTATCATTACACTATGTAACACAATTTTTGTTCCTGGGTAGTAAGTGTTATTTCCTAATTGCTTATGCCTCAAAAGTATAGAAAATGGCCATTATTCCCCACAAACTTTGCTTTTGTGACCAGGACAGTGATATTTTGAAATTTACCTATTTCCAATGAGAAAACAGGCTAATTTGTGTTTTTTTCGTTCACATAAAGTCAGAAAAAAAAACAACATATGAATCCAAATTAACATGTATTTATACTAAAGTAATACAAAAAATGACTACAAAAGATTTAGAAGTGAGTAGTTTTTTTGAGATTTACGATTATACTGTAAATCACTTTCACCGAATCAGCCCCCCAAATGTAGTCTCCCATCATGTTCTCGTTATACTGTCCTTGGTAGCGGCGTTCAAAGTCCAGTATATCCTGGTGGGCGCTTCGCCTTGCTCCTCGAAATGCACTCCCCATGTTCTCCTTGAATTTATCAAGATGAGCATCAAGGATATGGACTTTGAGGGACATCCACAGCCCATTGTGCCGTAGTTCTTCACCAGAGTCTCAACCAGCTCCACCTAGTTTTTTCGGCCTTGTGATTGCCCAGGAAGCCCCGAACCACTGCGACAAAGCTGTTCCAAGCCGCTTTCTCCTTACTAGTGAGCTTCTTGGGGAATTCATTGCACTCCAGGATCTTCTTTATCTGTGGTCCCACGAAGACACTGGCTTTGACCTTTGCCTCAGACAGCTTAGGGGAAGAAGTCTTGAAGGTACTTGAAGGCTGCCGACTCCTTATCTAGAGCTCTGACAAATTGTTTCATAAGGCCCAATTTGATGTGCAGTGGTGGCATCAGCACCTTCCGGGGTCCACCAGTGGCTCCCACTTGACGTTGTTCCTCCCCACAGAGAACTCGGTCCGCTGTGGCCAGTCCGCCTGTGGTAGTCTTGGTGTCCCTGCTGTCCCAAAGGCAAAGATAGCAGGGAAACTTGGTAAAACTTTGGAGACCCATCAGGAATGCCACCATTTTGAAGTCTCCTATGACCTCCCAGCCGTACTCATCATACTTCAAGGTGTCCAGCAAGGTCTTGATGCTGTTGTAATCCTCTTTGAGGTGCACCGAGTGAGCCAGGGGAAGAGACAGGTACTTGTTACCATTATGGAGCAGCTATTTATATTACTGGAAAGTTCTAGAAAGTTACTCCAAGTTTACTCAGCACTGAATCTATCTGGAATGTTCTGGAAAATAGGTCAATTTCAAAATATCACTGCCCTGGTCACAAAAGCAAAGTTTGTGTGGAATAATAGCCATTTTCTATACTTTTGAGGCATAAGCAATTAGGAAATAACACTTACTACCCAGGAACAAAAAAAAAAAAAAATTGTTACACGGTGTTATTATTATTATTATTATTATTATTATTATTATTATTATTATTATTATTATCATTTGTTTATTTAACAGACGCCTTTATCCAAGGCGACTTACAGAGACTAGGGTGTGTGAACTATGCATCAGCTGCACAGTCACTTACAATTACGTCTCATCGTCTCATCAAGACGGAGCACAAGGAGGTTAAGTGACTTGCTCAGGGTCACACAATGAGTCAGTGGCTGAAGTGGGATTTGAACCAGGGACCTCCTGGTTACAAACCCTTTTCTTTAGCCACATAGCCTCCTATATACACACTATGAAGAAAAAAAATGCAAAATGCAGAAATTAGATATGGATCTGAAATATCACAGTTATAACTAGAGTCATCTTCTTGTTTAGATTCACTTTGTATATTAAAGTTTGTGCTGATAATAAAGCACCCACTGCCTCAATAGAGCTCTCACAGTGCTGTCTAACCTTCAAGTACATCAGGGAAACAAGAGTGTAACCCTAACCCTGCCCCCTCACGAAATCCAGAGCATGCTGTGTTCAGACATCATAAAAAAGCCTGCAGACAGCAACCTGACCAAAACTGAAACAGTACTGTGTACCTTATCTCAGTCCTGTATCATATATCTACATCATCTATTATACAGCTGCCATAAAACAGTGTTATCAAAGAAACATACAGACCTAACCTTGAGGCTACACATTGCATTGATAAGACTGAATGGCTTGTTATTGGAAGCTGTGTGTGTGTGTGTGTCAGCAACATGTGCTAGTGTGTGTGTGTGTGTGTATGTGAAAAGGCATGCAAGGCTAATGAAATAACTTGTTTTTAATGGTTTAAGCAAATTAAATAATTCCATGAAAAAATGACCTGCCATGCACTTCAATACGCTGTGTACATCTCACATATAATATGCAGTTGTGAAAGAAGTGCAGGATATAGTAAACTCTATCTAGATGAAATGAGCTAGGAAGTGCAAGTGCAGAGCTTTCTTTAACCCTGGATGTTTTCAGATAGAAGAGGCTGTGACAGAAAGAATGATTCTTGGTGGTAAATCTCCCTCCAGACCAGTGAGGGCGCTAAGTAACGGGAACAGAGAACCCTGGACTGTTTAGCCTCACACTTCATTCCCAGGGTAAAAAGGAAGTCGGCCATTAGAAAGGAGGCGGAGCTTCGGGGCACTAACTCATCGACCCGGAAGAGAAATTATGTGGCAGCTGCGGATTGGAGGAGTGGCTGCAATCGTTTACCAAGGGGTCATGAGTGACGGTATAAACAGGGGACCGAGCGACGTAATATGTTCCTTTGTTTTCGTTAGAGAACAACCTGGAAGGACCTGTGATTTGTATAAACATATCGTGAGTGTTTGTTTGTCTGTAATTGTGTCTTGTTATTAATAGACAGCTAACACGTTCCGGAGCTGTCGCTAAGGGCCAGCACAAACCAGGAACAGCACTGCACTTGTATCACAAATAAACTGTACTTGCACCACGAGCACTAATTCACTCACTAACGGACTTGTGTATGTGTTTTGTGTTTCATGTGGGTGTATAAAGAATGGGACTATTATTTCGGGACAAACCCAGGGATTACAATTTAAGTAACACACGCCGCTGTGTTAACTGGCACTATCATTTATTGTTTACTGAATGTTTTGCCATCAGGCACTGGATTTACAAACTCATTAAACAACCTTTGCACCTGGATTATAATTGTCTGTCTGTTTATTGATCACCTGCACCTGCACACTGTTAACCACTTTGCCACACCCGCATTTACTCCTTTCTAAAACATCAAACAGAAATTTTATATTCCAAACCTTCAAACACAGTGAATAACTCAGGAGTGTTTTACTAGTTCTGAAACATAAACGTAGACAGCAGATTATTTGTCCTTTACAGAAAATGTGAAAACACATCCCTGATATCACTGCTAGTGAATGGAGGTGAACAGCAAAAGCTGAACTCCCTTTAAATTGGGTCTGTTTAATAAAAGGCAGATCTCAGCTATCTGTATATAGGCTTTACGTGTTAGAAATGGTTGACTGCTTCGTTCAGGTGGACACTAATACAGACTTTACAGTATAATCCTAACCCTGTAAGGTCTGATATTATTGTATTGAAGAGCTGTCCACATGTCTGCTTCCAGGTCACAGGTGGCTGGCAGTTCAAATCCTGCTCTATGTCCGGCACTGCTCCCAGATAGCCACAGTTACCTGCAGTTTCCAGGACTATAAATAGGGCTACATTTAGAAATACTCAAATGTGTTGTTTTATTAGATTTCTGTGTAGCTTGTGTTTTGTAATGTTGATAGGTGTTTGTGTAGCAGGGTTTCTGACAGGCAGTGACAAGGCAAGGTAACCTAATACACAGACAGACACTGAGTGCAAACCCAGCACATCACGCTCTTCAGAACCACAGCACTTTACAAAAGAGAGCCTCTCTCTTGCAAGAGCTGCGACACACTTGGGATATTTGGAGTACATTACCTCATGCACATCTCAGAGGACAGTCTTGTGCCTCATTCTTTTTAATATTGTAAATGTTGCATTGCTTTAAAACAAATAAAAATCAAATGCAAAAACAGAAATTAAATAATAATAAAACAAATGTGGGCAGCAGACTCTGACCTGCAGTTTATCAGACTGGAACAGACTCTTCTTTGTTCCAGTTCTGTAACATCTTTCTATTCCATTTATTATACAGCTGTCATAAAACAACAGAACCACTGTGAAAAAAAACTCAGCCTTAGAATCTATGAATTGCATTGATAAGATTGAATCGCTAGTTACTGGGAACTGTGTGTGTCAGACAGTATGTGAAAAGGCATGAAAGTTTTTTTTTCATTTTTTTATATTTCTAACAAATTAAATAATTCCATAAAAAATGGCCTATGCTGTGAAGATCTCACATATAATACACAGTTTTGAAAGAACTGCAAGATATAGTAAACAATGTTTTGTTATTTAAAAACTATATATACAGGGTGATTTATAATTTTGGCATTGAAAAGGTGGGGGCAGTTTCACTATCCAGATGAAATGACCTAGCAAGAGCTTTTTTCAACATCCATTAAAGAGAGCTCTGTTGTGTAAAACACTAAAGCCAGGATGATATTGCTAACCTTCTGAGGAGTGTACTGTAGTGTTCCCCAGAGACATCAAACATCGGAATCACATTGAGGATTCAAATGCTGCTCAAATTACACTGCGTAGTGCATTTAAAGGATACGGTTATACCTCTGTTCAGCAGGGGTCGTGGGGTTGAGCAGCGGTGTCGCTAGCCACCGCTTCAGTGGATACCTGCAGTCCCCTCTCAACCAGCCTCTCGGACGGTCATCCCGCTGAAACGCAGCTGCCACCTGCGAATTAGCGAGAATAAACGAGTCATGAGCAGAGCCAGGATAGTTTGCATACACATTTGTGATGCAGTTGTTGGCATCAAACACTACTTTCACGTTGACAGAATAGGTCTCCTTACCATTTATGTAGAGGTGCCTATTCTGTGTTGCTGCGTGTAGCTGCACATGTGTGCAATCGATGGCTCCCAGGACACCAGGAAACCTCCCAAGAAAACCCTGATTCCTATTTTGTTGCAGCTCATGGGAGACAGGGAAATGCCCACTTTACTAAAGCTAAAGTTACATCCAGTTACATCTAGTGGTTAAAGAAAAGGGCTTGCAACAAGGAGGTCCCCGGTTCAAATCCCATCTCAGCCACTGACTCATGGTGTGACCCTGAGCAAGTCACTTAACCTCCTTGTGCTCCGTCTTTCGGGTGACATGTATTTGTAAGTGACTCTGCAGCTGATGAATAGTTCACACACCTTAGTCTCTGTAAGTTGCCTTGGATAAAGGTGTCTGCTAAATAAACAAATAATAATAATAATACAGACGCCTGGCTCATGCCTGCAGTATAACCCACAGTACACTGGAACAAGTCATAAAATGTTAGTGCAGCAGATACCCTTCGTGCTACAGGCAAAGTGTGCTCTCCGCATGTCTCCTTAGGTCAACCTGAAGCAGTTGCCAGATGTCAGCGATTGTTTGTCTGAGGCGGAATTGCTGCTACATTGTGTGTCAGACAGGCTCAAAAAAGACAGATGACGTCTAAATATTTGGGGACGTCTCTTCCTCCTCCTCTCTCTTTACAGTGTGCATGCCCTATTTCTTTTATTTCCCTTTTCACTCTGTCTTTTCTTTGCTTGCTTCCTCGGTAGTTTCAGCTGTATTTACACTCGACCATGTAATTTGTGCACAGTTTAGACCTGGTTTTCACATGTCTATTGAAACGCAAACACTAACACAGTTGATGGTTTGCTAAATCGCTACATTTGTATGTAAATGAGAACACTCCCCTAAAGAGTCAGCACTAAAACACAGTTGCTAAATTTGTCTGTTTGCCCACACGTGCGCTCGATTCTGGTGTGCTAACTGTCCGCAAAAGTGTTTTGCGACTGCCTTAAATAGAACCCAATGTTTATTAAAGAGGAACAAAATAGCGTCTAGAAAGAGTGCAAAGAAGAGCGACCAGTTATCCCGGGTTTAAAATGCATGTCGTATGCAGACAGGCTAAAAGAATTGAAACTATTTAGTCTCGAACAAAGAAGACTACGTGGCGATCTGATTCAAGCATTCAGAATCCTAAAAGGTATAGACAATGTCGAACCAGGGGACATTTTTGACCTGAAATAAAAAAAGAAACAAGGACTAGGGGTCACAAATGGAGATTAGATAAAGGGCATTCAGAACAGAAAATAGAAGGCACTTTTTACACAGAGAATTGTGAGGTCTGGAACCAACTCCCCAGTAATGTTGTTGAAGCTGACACCTGGGATCCTTCAAGAAGTTGCTTGATGAGAATCTTTGATCAATAAGCTATTAACAGCCAAATGAGCAAGATGGGCGAATGGTCTCCTCTCGTTTGTAAACTTTCTTATGTTCTTATGTTATAATAATAATAATAATAATAATAATAATAATAATAATAATAATAATACATAGATAGAAAGATATTTATCGTTATCGTTCTCATATTTTATTTACTGAGTGCATGGACTCACTCCGCCAGGAGAAGTATATGAAAAGCAATAAATAACCTTGCTATCAAGCATTCATTGATCCTTCTATACAAAGGTCGCCAGTGCCTGAGGAAGAAAAGCAAGCCCATGCCATCCCACTACCTGCACCATGTTTAACACCAGGCATGAGGAACTTCTGATGAACTCTTCATCCAAACAAGAAAAGCAAGCCCATGCCATCCCACTACCTGCACCATGTTTAACACCAGGCATGAGGAACTTCTGATGAACTCTTCATCCAAACAAAAAAAAAACAAGCCCATGCCATCCCACTACCTGCACCATGCTTAACACCAGGCATGAGGAACTTCTGATGAACTCTTCATCCAAACAAGAAAAAAGCAAGCCCATGCCATCCCACTACCTGCACCATGTTTAACACCAGGCATGAGGAACTTCTGATGAACTCTTCATCCAAACAAAAAAACAAGCCCATGCCATCCCACTACCTGCACCATGTTTAACACCAGGCATGAGGAACTTCTGATGAACTCTTCATCCAAACAAGAAAAGCAAAGCCCATGCCATCCCACTACCTGCACCATGCTTAACACCAGACATGAGACTTCTGATGAACTCTTCATCCAAACAAGAAAAAAAGCAAGGCCATGCCATCCCACTACCTGCACCATGTTTTAACACCAGGCATGAGGAACTTCTGATGAACTCTTCATCCAAACAAGAAAAAACAAGCCCATGCCATCCCACTACCTGCACCATGTTTAACACCAGGCATGAGGAACTTCTGATGAACTCTTCATCCAAACAAGAAAAGCAAGCCCATGCCATCCCACTACCTGCACCATGTTTAACACCAGGAATGAGGAACTTCTGATGAACTCTTCATCCAAACAAGAAAAAAAAAGCCCATGCCATCCCACTACCTGCACCATGTTTAACACCAGGCATGAGGAACTTCTGATGAACTCTTCATCCAAACAAGAAAACAAGGCCATGCCATCCCACTACCTGCACCATGTTTAACACTGGACATGAGGAACTTCTGATGAACTCTTCATCCAAACAAGAAAAACAAGCCCATGCCATCCCACTACCTGCACCATGTTTAACACGGACATGAGGAACTTCTGATGAACTCTTCATCCAAACAAGAAAAAGCAAGCCCATGCCATCCCACTACCTGCACCATGTTTAACACCAGGCATGAGGAACTTCTGATGAACTCTTCATCCAAACAAGAAAAAAGCAAGCCCATGCCATCCACTACCTGCACCATGTTTAACACTGGACATGAGGAACTTCTGATGAACTCTTCATCCAAACAAGAAAAACAAGCCCATGCCATCCCACTACCTGCCATGTTTAACACCGGGCATGAGGAACTTCTGATGAACTCTTCATCCAAACAAGAAAAAGCAAGCCCATGCCATCCCACTACCTGCACCATGTTTAACACTGGACATGAGGAACTTCTGATGAACTCTTCATCCAAACAAAAAAAACAAGCCCATGCCATCCCTACCTGCACCATGTTTAACACTGGACATGGGAACTTCTGATGAACTCTTCATCCAAACAAGAAAACAAGCCCATGCCATCCCACTACCTGCACCATGTTTAACACTGGACATGAGGGCTTCTGATGAACTCTTCATCCAAGCAAGAAAAACAAGCCCATGCCATCCACTACCTGCACCATGTTTAACACTGGACATGAGGAACTTCTGATGAACTCTTCATCCAAACAAGAAAAGCAAGCCCATGCCATCCCACTACCTGCACCATGTTTAACACCGGACATGAGGAACTTCTGATGAACTCTTCATCCAAACAAGAAAAGCAAGCCCATGCCATCCCACTACCTGCACCATGTTTAACACCAGGCATGAGGAACTTCTGATGAACTCTTCATCCAAACAAGAAAAGCAAGCCCATGCCATCCCACTACCTGCACCATGTTTAACACTGGACATGAGGAGCTTCTGATGAACTCTTCATCCAAACAAGAAAAGCAAGCCCATGCCATCCCACTACCTGCACCATGTTTAACACTGGACATGAGGAACTTCTGATGAACTCTTCATCCAAACAAGAAAAGCAAGCCCATGCCATCCCACTACCTGCACCATGTTTAACACTGGACATGAGGAACTTCTGATGAACTCTTCATCCAAACAAGAAAAAAAGCAAGCCCATGCCATCCCACTACCTGCACCATGTTTAACACCAGGCATGGGACTTCTGATGAACTCTTCATCCAAGCAAGAAAAAAGCAAGCCCATGCCATCCCACTACCTGCACCATGTTTAAGACTGGACATGAGGAACTTCTGATGAACTCTTCATCCAAACAGAAAAACAAGCCCATGCCATCCCACTACCTGCACCATGTTTAACACTGGACATGAGGAACTTCTGATGAACTCTTCATCCAAACAAGAAAAAAACAAGCCCATGCCATCCCACTACCTGCACCATGTTTAACACTGGACATGAGGAACTTCTGATGAACTCTTCATCCAAACAAAAGAAAAAGCAAGCCCATGCCATCCCACTACCTGCACCATGTTTAACACCAGGCATGAGGAACTTCTGATGAACTCTTCATCCAAACAAGAAAAAGCAAGCCCATGCCATCCCACTACCTGCACCATGTTTAACACCAGGCATGAGGAACTTCTGATGAACTCTTCATCAAACAAGAAAAGCAAACCCATGCCTTCCCACTACCTGCACCATGTTTAACACTGGACATGAGGAACTTCTGATGAACTCTTCATCCAAACAAGAAAAGCAAGCCCATGCCTTCCCACTACCTGCACCATGTTTAACACTGGACATGAGGAACTTCTGATGAACTCTTCATCCAAACAAGAAAAGCAAGCCCATGCCATCCCACTACCTGCACCATGCTTAACACCAGGCATGAGGAACTTCTGATGAACTCTTCATCCAAACAAGAAAAGCAAGCCCATGCCATCCCACTACCTGCACCATGTTTAACACCAGGCATGATGAACTTCTGATGAACTATATATATATATAGTACATTGCATTTTAATCTTTGAAAAACACTGTAAGTCGCTTTGGATAAAAGTGTCTGTCAAATAACTAAATTATAATAATAATAATAAAATAACACTGACAGGCATTTTCCATTCATAGCCTGCTCATATTAGGAATGCACGACAGAGCAACTATATCTGAAATACAAGAGAACACAGCAACGCGTGCTCCCTGTACTGCCATGCCGTCTTAATACTGGACTGCTGCCAGCATTCATTTGTAAGTGTGTGTGAGTGTGTGTCTCTGTTTGTGTGGGTGTGTCTGTGTGTGTGAGTGTGTGTCTCTGTTTGTGTGGGTGTGTCTGTGTGTGTGAGTGTGTGTCTCTGTGTGTGAGTGTGTGTCTGTGTGTGTGAGTGTGTGTCTCTGTGTGTGGGTGTGTGCATGTGCTGCTGTTTAAGACGCCGTCACATCGCTATCACCACACTATACAGACTGATACCTCAGATGTCACTCTCACACACACTCACCCTCTAGTATTCCCAGATGCGACACCAGCTCGGTTGTAGAGAAAAAGGGAGAATTAGAACGAGAAGGAGAAGACTCGACTGTCACGATGGAACTGATGACGACACGTTCTCGCACCTCTCTTGTGAACTCGAGCACGGGGAATGGGAACGAGGAGGTGTCTGCTGAAATCACCATGCCGGCTCCCGGCTCTGCCGGCTCACCGAACCTCTTCAAACTGAGAGACAGGACCATTCTTTCAGAGGAGAAGCGCAGGCTGTGCGGCTGGGCGCTCGGCATTGCCCTCTCCGGGATTGTTCTGATGATTCTGCAAACCGAACTTTGCTGGTTCGTCTACGGCAAGGTAGGCTGCTTCGAAATATTTCAAATAAAAAAAAAAACAACTGTGCATTTAAAAAAATAGTTTTTGCAATGTCTTCTAACCCTTAAGCAGCTGCAAACGCGCCTTCAAATTCTATAACATACTTCAGTAACTGTAACTGTCATTTTAAAACCTTTTACTTCCTCAACGATAGTAAGTTTTAGAAGAAAATTGATTATTACAAAATTTTTTTTTTTTTTTCTTTTGTTAAATCTCACCCATAACTATCAAACGCCCAACGTTGCTGACTTTAGATACGCTATAGAGGAACTTGAAAATGCCTCGAGGTATTTGTCATCACATTTATTAAGTTTCTTTTAGTATTACTATCAGGGTTGGGTTGAATTTCAATTCCATTTCATTCACTTTTCATCGATTCCAACACATCATTGATCAAACTTGCAATGAGCAGCATTCTGTTAAAATGAGCTTCTCACAGGGACAACACATTACTTACATTGAAGTCACTCCTGTTTGTGAGTCAATTAAACTGGCTTCAAATGAAAGCAGTTGAACAATCACAACAATTATGATGTCTCTAAAATATAAATTCAAATTCCTTCAAAGGAATTGGGAATTGATTTTCAAAAGGAATTGGGAATGGAATGGCGATAACTTACTCGAATTATGTTAACAGCAAAAGTCAAGTCTAAATGTATCAAATTACATAAATAAATAAAAAAATTTTCAAAGACAAAATCAATCCCATTGCAGTGACGTCATTTCAATGACGTGTTTGTATCGTCGTGCGACTGTCCGACTGTCCCGTGGGCAGCACACAGGACTATCCCCTAGAACAGTGGTACTCAAATCTGGCCCTCGAGATCTAATCCAGTCCAGGTTTTTGCTCCAAGCAAGTTTTAATGTAGTTCATTGAAGCTGCTAAGAGGCAATTAACTAATTTAGCACCTGGTTGGAATAAAAACCAGGACTGGAATAGATCTCGAGGGTCATAGTTGAGTACCAGTGCCCTAGAAAGTGTCCTGAGGTCATCAGGTGATTCTTAATGGTTTGGTTTAGGGTTAGGTTTTAGGGTTGGGGTTGGGGTCAGGGTTAGGGTCAGGGTGGCTTGATTTCGTAGAGTTGCCGAGCTCTGGAAGTGAAAGGTGGAAGTGCTTGGCAAATGCCCTCATCTGATGCCCTGAGGACAAAGGGGGTATTATTATTATTATTATTATTATTATTATTATTATTATTATTTATTTATTTATTTATTTATTTATTTATTTATTTCTTAGCAGACGCCCTTATCCAGGGCGACTTACAATCGTAAGCAAATACATTTCAAGTGTTACAGTACAAGTAATAATACAATAAGAGCAAGATAAATACAATGACTTTGGTTCAAGCAATTACAAGTGTGACAAAATACAATTCAATAATACAGCCGATAACAGTGATAGTTAGATCAGGATATGATTAAATACAAAATACTACAGATTAGACACTTGGCAGGTTACAGTACTCTGAAGTAAAGGATTAAATGCAGTAAAATAGGGGGCAGATAAGAGCAAATAAAGTGTATTTAAGGAAGGGTGATAAGTGTCCCAGGGGAAAAACAGAGGAGTTCTACAGGTGCTGTATTTCTGTAGTTGGAGGTAGTTATTTCAGTGATGTTGACAGAGGCTTAGCGTACATTGAAGCAGCCGAGGCGCCTGCCTCAGTAAAAATCGGCTAGGGACATTTTTGAAAAATAGGGGGAAAAAAGTACAAAAATATATCTAAAGATTTTTTTTTTTAAATAATGTGACCACTTTCATTTTTAGGACTAGCATAATCGACATGTTTTATATTATTTTTTTTTTTTTTTTTTTTTTTTGCCATTTCTTAAGTTTGTAACATTACTGTGATATCAGGCTGTATAGAAATTTGACAGCCGGGGTATTGAAACTTCGCTACACAGACCTATTCGCTTCTCATTGGTCAGTTTCCCGAGTTACGCCGCGTGCAGCTCCAGAATCAAGATTAGGGGTCAGTGGAGTCTGACCCAGATCCGCTCGATACAACACCTTCTGATACGACTCCAGTGAATCTGATACCATATTTTGTTCTCGTTAGTGCAACCGGCCTCTGAAGCAGACGGTAGTCCCGTATATTTTTTAGTGGACGGTTCGGTACTGTACATGTTCAAAGATGAAACGAAGAAACCAATCTGTAACGCATTTCTTTAGAAGAAGCTCACTTTAGGTAAGACTGTTTTGTGATTTTATTTCTTCTTCTATTAATGGTGTTCAGCTGCGATACGTTTTAATAAATCAATGTTTTACCTGCGCAGCGGTAACGCCTTCCACCTCCCCGATATAACGATTAATAGCTGTTAGTTTTTATATCCATAAATTCAATATTTGGCGATATATAGTGAATGTGTGTGTGTGTGTGTGTGTGTGTGTGTATATATATATATATATATATATATATATATGAGAGAGAGAGAGAAATCGCACGAGTCATTTCCCTGTCAAAAACATACCGTTTTAATTAGTACTGTATTCTGGTATGTGTCTGTGCTAGCAGAGCCAAACATTGCGTTTTATCATTGCAAAAACAAAGCACATTGTAGCAAACAAAACTGAAGCACAAGAAGAAAAAAAAACTGTACAAATAAGAATATAAAAAAATACAGAAATGTTCCATTCAGTACATTTGTAATGGGCTAATACTCGCAGTAAGCGGGAGAAGTGGCAGATCCTCCCGGCTCTCGAGTTACAGGTGAGCTCACAAGAGCGATACAGAGACGCAATGATTTGCATGCGTCACAACAGAACGCTGATATTAACATTACTAATGATCGCCTTGGAGAACGAATATCCGCGCACTTAATGTGATCTGCAGATACTTAAGACAGGACACATTTTAACTGCATGTGTTGTGAGCCTGAATTTCATCATTTTAGTCGCCAATACAATTAGCATACTCGTTGCTAAGCTTTGCACACATCGCGCATTTTGGTGGATGGTGGAATGATGCGATATCTGTCGTGGCCGGGGTTCTGTCTGTTTGCGCTATCATTGCTTGCAAAGTGAAGTTTCGTACACAGGAGTAGTTCAGTACGATACCATATTGTGTGCTTTCCCTGAATCAGGCGTACCAACAGTAACGCAAATACGAGTTGACTTAAAGAGATCATTATAGTGAATGTTTTACCGGTAATATTGCCATCAGTTTACAAAAGCGACTTAACAGAAATGGGCTTTGTAGCACCGGTACGCGTCATTGCTTTCTAGGTCTTTGTGGAGCGCGATTTTCTGAACTCGTACCAAGATATGAAAAGTGTATCTTAATTGTGTATTTTTTTTTTTTTTTAAAAAGACCATTGACGGTTGTTTTGTTAACCATAGAGAAGGGATATGCTGACGCTTACAAAACAGGCCACAGCAGCCAAAGAGTTTCACTTCATTTGAGCTGCTGATACTGTTGACTTGTGTTTGTTTCATTCATAGCTCGCACTGAGGATCTGCTACTTACTGTCACAGCGACACCTACTGTACCCTCGAGTATCACACCCTCATAAGAACTGTGTTTGAAAAATTCACAGCAGCAGCACCACCAGTCTTCCCAGTCCCAGCAGTGTCAGCACCAGTCTAACCAGTCCCAGCAGTGTCAGCACCAGTCTAATCAGTTCCAGCAGTAGCATCGGTGTCACTAGTCTCAGCATTAACTTCAGTAGCAGTGAACCAAACGCATGTCTCTCAATGAAGGTATAAACACATCTGCGTGTTCTTATTTATAAATTCTATTCTTCTTGTCGTTCATTTTACCTGTTAAACAAACCCGGAGTGGAATGAATGACCCTCGAGGACCGTGATTTATTGTACACCCTGACAGTGCAGCTCAGTGCAGGGGCTGTGGAGGCTCAGTGCTGTCTCTGTGTGGTACTGGCTGCAGGTTCACTGACAGTGCGGCTCAGTGCAGGGGCTGTGGAGGCTCAGTGCTGTCTCTGTGTGGTACTGGCTGCAGGTTCACTGACAGTGCGGCTCAGTGCAGGGGCTGTGGAGGCTCAGTGCTGTCTCTGTGTGGTACTGGCTGCAGGTTCACTGACAGTGCAGCTCAGTGCAGGGGCTGTGGAGGCTCAGTGCTGTCTGTGTGTGGTACTGGCTGCAGGTTCACTGACAGTGCAGCTCAGTGCAGGGGCTGTGGAGGCTCAGTGCTGTCTCTGTGTGGTACTGGCTGCAGGTTCACTGACAGTGCGGCTCAGTGCAGGGGCTGTGGAGGCTCAGTGCTGTCTCTGTGTGGTACTGGCTGCAGGTTCACTGACAGTGCGGCTCAGTGCAGGGGCTGTGGAGGCTCAGTGCTGTCTCTGTGTGGTACTGGCTGCAGGTTCACTGACAGTGCGGCTCAGTGCTGTCTCTGTGTGGTACTGGCTGCAGGTTCACTGTCTCAGCAGGACCGGGTGTAAAGGAATGTGATTGTGTGGGTCTGCTCTTGTGTTGCAGGATTCGGTCTCTGTCTTCATTATCAGATTGCTGATCAGCCTGTCCACTGTGTGTCTGCTGGGGCTGCTGGTGGCGTTCCACTACAAAGACATCCGGGTGAGTAGCCTTTCAACCCTTATGAGACTTTCCCATAGTAAAAGCACTGTAAAGTGTAATAAAGCACAGAGAAAGCATTGTAAAGCACAGAGAGGTCAGGTAAAGCATAGGGAAGCATTGTAAAGCACAGAGAGGTCTGGTAAAGCATGGGGAAGCATTGTAAAGCACAGAGAGGTCTGGTAAAGCATGGGGAAGCATTGTAAAGCACATAGAGGTCTGGTAAAGCATGGGGAAGCATTGTAAAGCACAGAGAGGTGTGGTAAAGGGGGAACCATCCTTCAAATGAGACATAAAACTGAGGTTATATTTTAAGTGACTCTGCAGCAGCAGTTGTGATGCATAGTTCACCCCCTAGTCTCTAAGTCGCTTTGGATAAAAGCATCTACTAAATGAATAATTCACAATTAATAATAATTAATAATATAGCTAGTGCTATAAGAGGTATGAAAGGGGGTTCCAAAGCATCGGCTAGTGCTTACTTTAAATTGAGATGTAGAAAGTGCTAATTAGGGTAAGAGAGTCGATTTTAAAGATGGTCAACACTCCTTTAAGTGACTCTGCAGCAGCAGCAGTTGTTGATGATGCATAGTTCACCCCCAAGTCTGTAAGTTGCTTCGGATAAAAATGTCTGCTAAATGACTGAATAATAATGGCATGATAACGCAGCCAGTGCTGATGAGAGGTGTGCCGAAGGGCAGGCTGGTGATTGCCTCATGTTGTGTTCTTCAGCCAAGCCGACGGGTATCTGGTAGCTCCACGGTGCGTGTGGAGTTTCTGAGGCTCGTGTTTCACCGGCACAGGCTCTTTTGCAAGGCGGTGTTTAAGGCGGCTCGCTAGCAGTGCGAGGGGTTGCCGGTTAGTGCCCAGCCTCCTCTGCCCTGTTACAAAGGCAGTGCTATTACTAAAGGGAACAAAACTGGGATAGGAGTCCTTCTGTCCCCTCCTGATGTGACCCCTTGTTGTCTGTCTGTCTGTCTGTCTCTCCACACAGGTGTTCATGATCGATCATTCTGTGGAGGACTGGCGCATCGCCCTCACTTCCTGCCGCATCTTCTCCATCTCCCTCGAGCTGGTAGTGTGTGCCCTGCACCCCGTCCCACTGGCCTGGCTCCCGGGGAGCGGAGAGGTGGGGGACGGGGAGGGGTTTAGGAGGATGGGCTGGAACTCCACGCTCCCCACCCCTCCCGCCTGCTCCCTGCCGGTCTGGGAGCTGCTGCTCAGCTCCATGATGTTCCTGCGGCTGTACCTGGTACCTCGCTCCCTGCTGCTTTACAGCAAGATCCACCAGAGTGCCTCTTACAGGAGCATCGGCTCCCTCAACAACATCAACTTCCACTTCCTCTTCGTGCTCAAGCTGCTGATGAACACCCAGCCCGGCCTCACGCTGCTCGCCTTCATCGTCTTCCTCTGGCTCACCGCCTCCTGGATCCTCACTCTCTGTGAGAGGTCAGTGAGCAGCGGAGGTGCCTGTCTGCTGAGTGAGCACCTTAGAATGGGTTCCTCACAGAATATAAAACAGTGAAAGCATGGGAAGCACAGAGAGGTCTGGTAAAGCATACGGAATCATTGTAAAGCACAGAGAGGTCTGGTAAAGCATAGGGAAGCACTGTAATGCACAGAGAGGTATGCTAAAGCATGGGAAAGCATTGTAAAGCACAGAGAGGTCTGGTAAAGCATAGGGAAGCATTGTAAAGCACAGAGAGTTATGCTAAAGCATGGGGAAGTATTGTGAAGCACAGAGAGGTCTGGTAAAGCATAGGGAAGTATTGTGAAGCACAGAGATGTCTGGTAAAGCATAGGGAAGCATTGTAAAGCACAGAGAGGTCTGGTAAAGCATAGGGAAGCACTGTAAAGCACAGAGAGGTATTTATTTCTTAGCAGATGCCCTTATCCAGGGCGACTTACAATTGTTACAAGATATCACATTATTTTTACATACAATTCCCCATTTATACAGTTGGGTTTTTACTGGAGCAATCTAGGTAAAGTACCTTGATCAAGGGTACAGTAGCAATGTCCCCCACCTGGGATTGAACCCACGACCCTCCGGTCAAGAGCCCAGAGCCCTAACAACTACTCGACACTGCTGCCCTTATGGTGTGGTATGGTAAAGCATAGGGAAGCATTGTGAAGCACAGAGAGGTCTGGTAAAACAATACTTACACTGGCCTTGCTTCTCAACTACAGAGCCTGCTCTTCATTTTAATGCTCAGCCCTTGCCTCTCCATTCAGTTCAGTTGGCTGAGGCTCCAGTCTGATGAGCACTGTGCCCCTGCAGGCAGAGTGAAGGCGCCGTGGACAGCATGGAAGATACGGTGTGGCTTGTCGCCATCACCTTCTTGACGATCGGATATGGAGACCTCACCCCCAAGACCACCTGTGGGAGGACAGTCTGCCTGCTCACCGGAGTCATGGTAGGAACACTACAGAGCGGGCTCTTCAGTTAATAACACTGACCTCTCCACTACAGAGCGGGCTCTTCAGTTGATAACACTGATCTCTCCACTACAGAGCTGGCTCTTCAGTTAATAACACTGATCTCTCCACTACAGAGCTGGCTCTTCAGTTGAGTTAATAACACTGATCTCTCCACTACAGAGCTGGCTCTTCAGTTGAGTTAATAACACTGACCTCTCCACTACAGAGCTGGCTCTTCAGTTGAGTTAATAACACTGACCTCTCCACTACAGAGCTGGCTCTTCAGTTGAATGGTGAGGCGTTCCTCTTTGAACCGTGCAGTTCGCATCCAGCCCTCACCTCTCCATTCACTTCAATACGCTGGGATGCGAGTCATTGCAATGTGCGGTTTCTATGTGTACATTATGTTGAACCATCTGTCCTATGCTGTCTGTAGGGAGTGGGATGCACCGCCATGCTGGTTGCTGTCGTCTCAAATAAACTGGTGCTCAACAAGGCTGAGAAGCACGTGCACCAGTTCATGATGGACACAAAGGACACCAAGAAGGTAGGGCAGCATCACAGCCATTGTGTGTGCTGATGTGCTGGGGAGGCAAAATAAGCTGATCCCTGGAGCCAGCATTACACTTCAGCCATCAACACCAGGCAGAAGGATATTTACATCATCAGATGGAAGGAAACGCAAATGGATGGAGACGCAGATGAATCACATTAGTTTACTGTAGAGCTAAGCTTTAGTTGGTGCTTATCTTGGCGAAAGCCGAGTTCAAATCAGCATGATAGTGAGGTACTGTCAGATTAGCCACTCTGGCAAACTGGTGCGGGGGGGCAGTCTACCTCATGTAGCAGGGGGCTGTTCTCTGGGAACCCACGTGACCCCTGTGTTGAGAGCAAGTGCTGATTGTGGTTGGTCTCTGTGTGCAGATCCGCCTTGGCGACCCAACGTCTTGAGGGAGTGCTGGCTTCTTCACAGGAGTAGCAGAGGCAGGAGACACAGCGGAGAACACAGGAGGGACCAGAGGCGACTGCTGAAGGCCATCAAGTGTGAGTGAGACCAGCGACAAACACAAAGCAGCGCCGCGTGCCTGAGTACTGAGATTTTGAGCATGTTGAATTATTTGGGGAATTGTCAGATTATATTTATTTTTTTCTTAACCACTGGCAAAGATATGCACAGGTAGTGTGTAGAGCAGGATGCGTGCAGTGTGAGGTCATGTATCTAATATTTATTCATGTCCATATACACGGGAATGTTGCGCTCATGCACAGCACTCTCATCAACTTTATTGTTGCAGTGTGCATCGTATGGAGAGCTCTGATTGGTATAATCCTAAAATTTAAACGTGTAGGAGGAGATTTAATGTCATCAGGCGAGTCTAAAACTCTTCTTACTTTTCCTTTGCCAGTTTTCGGAACGCTAGGCTCAAGCAGAGGAAGAAGACCGATCACGGTAATAAAATGGTGGACCTCTTAAAGGTACGTTCTGGAGCAGCTCTCCGCTGGGCTGTCTGTTGCTGGGTTATTATTTGTGAGCTATGTTAAGCCAAGGGAACACGAGGCCACTTTCTCAGGAACAGTGGCTTGAAACCTGCTTCCTGGAGACCTAGTTTGAGGCAACTTTGCTGTATCAAAGTCTCCCCTGGTGTGCCGTGCAGTGGCCTGTGTCCCTGTCTCTGTGTGCATGCCTCATTCTGTCTCTGTGTGTGTGTACCTATCGCTGTGTGTGTGTGTGTGTCTCTGCAGCTGCAGGTGATGACGTGTGTCTGTTTCTCTCTGTGTCTCTCTCACTCTGTGTGTCTCTGCAGCTGCAGGTGATGATGTGTGTGTCTCTCACTCTCTGTGTGTCTCTGCAGCTGCAGGTGATGATGTGTGTGTGTGTGTGTCTCTCACTCTCTGTGTCTCTGCAGCTGCAGGTGATGTGTGTCTCCTTCTGTTTGTGTGTGTGTCCCTGTGTCTCTCACTCTCTGTGTGTCTCTGCAGGTGATGTGTGTCTCATTCTGTTTGTGTGTGTATCCCTGTCTCTCTCACTCTCTGTGTGTCTTTGCAGGTGATGTGTGTCTCATTCTGTTTGTGTGTGTGTCCCTGTCTCTCTCACTCTCTGTGTCTCTGCAGGTGATGCGTGTCTCATTCTGTTTGTGTGTGTGTCCCTGTCTCTCTCACTCTCTGTGTCTCTGCAGGTGATGTGTGTCTCATTCTGTTTGTGTGTGTGTCCCTGTCTCTTTCACTCTCTGTGTGTCTCTGCAGCTGCAGGTGATGTGTGTCTCATTCTGTTTGTGTGTGTGTCCCTGTCTCTCTCACTCTCTGTGTGTCTCTGCAGCTGCAGGTGATGATGTTTGTCTGTTTCTCTCTGTGTGTCTCAGCACCTGCAGAGGATAACGTGTGATCTCAATGTGAACTGGAGCAACTCGTACAAGGAGCTGGAGCAGAGGATCAACTCCTTGGAGCAGAAGATGGATGCGCTGAGAATAGCCTTCCATGACATATCACAGCCCCTCTCCACAGCCGTGCAGCACAGAGCAGAGGACTACAGCCTCACGTAGAGCCCAGGGTGAGGGGCTGGGGCTGGGAGGGTGAGTGGCTGGGCTGGGGCTGGGGCTGGGGTTGGGAGGGTGAGGGGTTGGGAGAGTCAGGGACTGGGAAACTGGGTGCCAAGGTGTCTGAGCATCTCGATTCAGGGTCCCTAGCAATGGGAGACCAGGTCATTTCACCATGAACAAAAGGGATGTAAATAAAACTTCTATTCCATAGCAGTTTCACCTAATCCAGGTTTTACTATGAGCTAAATTAGCCGCAGTGTGTCTAGGTAACAAGCTCAGGTGTATCCTATTAAACTCTTAGTGAAACCAGGAATGGATCACACTGCTGTGCAACGGGAGTCTGATTCCCAGCCCTGTAGATAGACTTTGATTGAAGGAGGTTTGTAGCTGATTTTATAGTGAAGAAAGCTACAGTATGTTGGTGGTAACGGTGGGATGTTTAGACAGAGAGATCAGGGATGGAAATAAGACTCCTATTGCACAGTAGTGTGATCCATTCTAGGTTTTACTGCTACCAGCTTGATCAGCCCCAGTGTGTCTAGGTAACAAGCTCAGGTGTGTCTTATTATTAAACTCCTAGTGAAACCAGGAATGGATCACACTGCTGTGCTTGAGGAGTCTTATTTCCATCTCATTTGTTTTTTCTTAGCTTGTGATATCTGTGCAGATCTCAATCCAAGTGCTTCAATACATGTTTTATGCAGTACTCGTGAGAGAATTAAAAAGCAGCTCTCTATCCAAGGCAAATCAGGGTCTAACAGGATACTCAATCACTAGAAACACTGAACAAAGCAAAATGATATAGCAAAACCGATAAACAGACTAACTTCGCTATTTTAATAATTAGCTAACGGATTAACGCATTTTGATATGATTGATTAATGAATTAATAAACTGATATTATTAATGATCTTTCCTCCTCTGCACAGGTGTCTGTCTCCAGCCACCCATCTGTCTGCCTGTCTGTCCAACAAGACTCTTGTTGACCAGGAATAGTTGGACCAGAGCAGCTGTTGTTCTATCCTCAAACACCAGGGGCAGACTACAGCTTGTGAACAGCCGCGGGACTCTGTGGTAAAGAAAATCAGGAAAGCCATGTGCCTTTTTAACAAGCAAATCAAATTATTTTTAAAATCTTTTTTTTTTCTATAGAACATAAACTGTGGCGTGAACAATTAGGGTTGATCTGGGGTGCATTTCCACGCTATGACCAGGTAATCTGGTTGTGTGTTTTCGTGATCAGGTCACTAGACCCTAGCGGTCACGGGTCCACTGAACCAGTGAACTCGGTTTGTGTGGCACGGCTCATGGTTGTAAACAGCGTCATGTGCACATATCTGTGCTCTGAGGTCAGCCGATTCAGGCCTTCTAGCTATTCAAGACTAAAACAAAGGCGAGAAAGAGCTTTTAGCTGTAATGCACGAGATTGAGGAATACATAGATTGCCATCTGATATCAGGGAAGCTCGGGTCACTAAGCTTGAGGTTAAAAACTTGTTTTTTTTTTTAAATTAGCTTTTGAATCCTAATTTTGTGTCTCAATTTATTAATATTGTCATTTACTCTTCTCTTTTTTTATTAATGGTATTTTATGTTTTTCCTTCACTGTGTTTCTGTTGCTTTTAATTATTGAATTGTTCCTTAGTAACTGTTATCTTGCTAATCTTCTTATTATTAATCGTACCATGTTTTCTGTTTTCTCTGTTTAATTTTACTGCATTCTTGTTGTTGATTTTACTGTATTGTAAAATGCTTTTGGGACACTGGGTGAAAGGCGCTATATAAATGAATTAACTTTAAACTTTAACCAGAGGTATTGTGGGATTGAGGTTTCCTGTCAAGGGTATAGCATAAGTTTGCAACTTGGTTCTGTAACCTTTTCTGAAAAAGATGGACAACAAACATGTACTGAAATGCAGGAAAGATGTATTGAAGGTGGGTTTAAGTTCCTGTGAAGCATTGTTTGATAGACCCCAAAAATAATCACATTTCATTTGCAGTTTACTGCACATATAACACAATAACAGGTACATTTCATAGAGTCACACATGACTGAGTGGAGGCGATTGTGTAAATGTGTTTAATATTTTAATGTCAGATGGTTTATGTAGATTATAAAGTCATATATAAAAATGGGGCTGATATACAGTATATGTATGTGTGTGTGTGTATATATATATATATATACAGACGTGCTCAAATTTGTTGGTACCCCTCCACAAAAAACGAAGAATGCACAATTTTCTCTGAAATAACTTGAAACTGACAAAAGTAATTGGCATCCACCATTGTTATTCCATATTTAATAGAAATCAGACTTTGCTTTTGATTTTTTATTCAACATAATATTGTAAATAAGAAAACAATTGAAAATGGCATGGACAAAAATGATGGGACCGCTAACCTAATATTTTATTGCACAACCTTTAGAGGCAATCACTGCAATCAAACGTTTTCTGTAGCTCTCAATGAGACTTCTGCACCTGTTAACAGGTGGTTTGGCCCTCTTCCTGAGCAAACTGCTCCAGCTGTCTCAGGTTTGATGGGTGCCTTCTCCAGACTACAAGTTTCAGCTCTTTCCATAGATGTTCGATGGGATTCAGATCAGGACTCATAGAAGGCCACTTCAGAATAGTCCAATGTTTTGTTCTTTTCTATTCTTGGGTGCTTTTAGCTGTGTGTTTTGGGTCATTATCCTGTTGGAGGACCCATGACCTGCAACTGAGACAGAGCTTTCTGACACTGGGCAGTACGTTTCGCTCAGAATGCCTTGATAGTCTTGAGATTTCATTGTGCCCTGCACAGATTCAAGGCACCCTGTGCCAGGCAGCAAAGCAACCCCAAAACATAACCGAGCCTCCTCCATGTTTCACTGTGGGTATGGTGTTCTTTTCTTTGAAAGCTTCATTTTTTCGTCTGTGAACATACAGCTGATGTGACTTGCCAAAAAAAGCTCCAGTTTTGACTCATCTGTCCAAAGGACATTCTCCCAGAAGGATTGTGGCTTGTCAATATGCATTTTTAGCAAATTGCAGTCTGGCTTTTTGTGTTTTTCTGTCAAAAGTGGAGTCCTCCTGGGTCTTCTTCCATGGAGCCCACTTTAAGCTCAAAAAGCCGGATGGTGCGCTCAGAAACTGACGTACCTTCACCTTGGAGTTCAGCTTGTATCTCTTTGGCAGTTATCCTTGGTTCTTTTTCTACCATTCGCACTATCCTTCTGTTCAATCTGGGGATTCGATTTTCCTCTTCTTGACCCAGGAGGTTAGCTACAGTTCCATGGACCTTAAACTTCTTAATAATATTTGCAACTGTTGTCACAGGAACATCAAGCTGCTTGGAGATGGTCTTGTAGCCTTTACCTTTACCGTGCTTGTCTATTATTTTTCTTTCTGATCTCCTCAGACAACTCTCTCCTTTGCTTTCTCTGGTCCATGTTCAGTGTTTGCACACAATGATACCAGACAGCACAGTGACTACTTTTCTCCATTTAAATAGGCTGAATGACTGATTACAAGATTGGAGACATGTGTGATACTAATTAAAAGAAACTAATTAGATTGAAATATCACTATAATCCAATTCTTTATTATCTTTTCTAAGGGTACCAACAAATGTGTCCAGGCCATTTTAGAATATCTTTGTAGAATAAGCAATAATTCATCTCTTTTCACAGCTTCTTTGCTTTATTCTATGACATCCCAAAGGCATGCAAGTATACATGATAAAATATCTTTTAATTTCATCACTTTTCAGGAGGAATGAAGCATTATTTCAATGAGCTGTAAGGGTACCAACAAATTTGAACACGTCTATATATATATATATATATATATATATATATATATATATATATATATATATATATATATATATATATATATATACATGATTGCTCAAAGTAGATGTTGATCACAAATTTAAAACATTGAAATACAATTAAAGCACTTGGAACAAACTACCTATAGTCCATATGCATCACAATGCAGTCTAACACGTTTGCCTAGAGATATATTTTGCATGATTTATTGGTATAGAACTTGTGACAGACATATGTATGACATTAGTCAGCATTATATACATAACCAACCTGTTGGTTCATCAGTAATACTCTGCGACTACATTTTCAACCTCTTTTAATGACCGGGTCCTTTCTTGCGTTGTGGTCACATTCACAGGTTCTTGGTCAAAGGTCGCTTATCCCGGTTCTGTTACAGTTAAAACGGTCAGCCTGACTCCTGTGAAAAGCTGCATTTTACAGCACTGCTTGGGAATCGGTTTTTTAAAGTACGCCTACAAAAAAATGTTTTTCGGGGAAGGGGCAGGTTGGATGATTTTTTACCACATTCAGCCAGAGCTACAGATCATGTATCATTTTAAAATGCCATCTACAATATGCTATTATTAAGCTTTTTTTAAAGGACTTGTTAGTTTTTTTAAAGCTAGACAGTGAAAATATAAAATCGTTTTACTGTCAATTGCTTTTATATTACACATTGTAAAAAGGTCTATATAAATAAATAAATAAATAAAAAACAATCTTTTTTTGTAGTGATTGCTGTTGAAGTTTTGTGATGCTTCCAAATGGGGAATAGGGACAATCTTGAAGAGACAGTATATCATTTATACTACATGCTACCCACTGGGGTGTGCATGAAACACCTTGAAGAGACAGTATATCATTTATACTACATGCTACCCACTGGGGTGTGCATGAAACACCTTGAAGAGACAGTATATCATTTATACTACATGCTACCCACTGGGGTGCGCATGTAACACCTTGAAGAGACAGTATATCATTTATACTACATGCTACCCACTGGGGTGTGCATGTAACACCTTGAAGAGACAGTATATCATTTATACTACATGCTACCCACTGGGGTGTGCATGTAACACCTTGAAGAGACAGTATATCATTTATACTACATGCTACCCACTGGGGTGTGCATGAAACACCTTGAAGAGACAGTATATCATTTATACTACATACTACCCACTGGGGTGACCATGTAACACCTTGAAGACAAGTATATCATTTATACTACATGCTACCCACTGGGGTGTGCATGAAACACCTTGAAGAGACAGTATATCATTTATACTACATGCTACCCACTGGAGGGAGCATGAAACACCTTGAAGAGACAATATATCATTTATACTACATGCTACCCACTGTGGTGTGCATGAAACACCTTGAAGAGACAGTATATCATTTATACTACATGCTACCCACTGGGTTGCGCATGAAACACCTTGAAGAGACAGTATATCATTTATACTACATGCTACCCACTGGGTGTGCATGTAACACCTTGAAGAGACAGTATATCATTTATACTACATGCTACCCACTGGGGTGTGCATGAAACACCTTGAAGAGGCAGTATATCATTTATACTACATGCTACCCACTGGAGGGAGCATGAAACACCTTGAAGAGACAGTATATCATTTATACTACATGCTACCCACTGGGGTGTGCATGTAACACCTTGAAGAGACAGTATATCATTTATACTACATGCTACCCACTGGAGGAGCATGAAACACCTTGAAGAGACAGTATATCATTTATACTACATGCTACCCACTGGAGGAGCATGAAACACCTTATGAAGAGACAGTATATCATTTATACTACACATGCTACCCACTGGAGGAGCATGTAACATATGAAGAGACAACATATCATTTTATACTACATGCTACCCACTGGAGGGAGCATGAAACACCTTGAAGAGACAGTATATCATTTATACTACATGCTACCTACTGGGGTGTGCATGTAACACCTTGAAGAGACAGTATATCATTTATACTACATGCTACCTACTGGGGTGCGCATGTAACACCTTGAAGAGACAGTATATCATTTATACTACATGCTACCCACTGGGGTGCGCATGAAACACCTTGAAGAGACAGTATATCATTTATACTACATGCTACCCACTGTGGGAGCATGAAACTATGAAGAGACAGTATATCATTTATACTACATGCTACCCACTGGAGGAGCATGAAACATATGAAGAGAGAGTATATCATTTATACTACATGCTACCCACTGTGGTGTGCATGTAACACCTTGAAGAGACAGTATATCATTTATACTACATGCTACCCACTGGAGGGAGCATGAAACACCTTGAAGAGACAGTATATCATTTATACTACATGCTACCCACTGGAGGGAGCATGAAACACCTTGAAGAGACAGTATATCATTTATACTACATGCTACCCACTGGGGTGTGCATGTAACACCTTGAAGAGACAGTATATCATTTATACTACATGCTACCCACTGGGGTGTGCATGTAACACCTTGAAGAGACAGTATATCATTTATACTACATGCTACCCACTGGGGTGTGCATGTAACACCTTGAAGAGACAGTATATCATTTATACTACATGCTACCCACTGGGGTGTGCATGAAACACCTTGAAGAGACAGTATATCATTTATACTACATGCTACCCACTGGAGGGCATGAAACACCTTGAAGAGACAGCATATCATTTATACTACATGCTACCCACTGGAGGAGCATGAAACATCTTGAAGAGACAGTATATCATTTATACTACATACTGCCCACTGGAGGGGCATGTAACATATGAAGAGACAGCATATCATTTATACTACATGCTACCCACTGGAGGAGCATGAAACATCATGAAGAGACAGTATATCATTTATACTACATGCACCCACTGGAGGAGCATGAAACACCATGAAGAGACAGTATATCATTTATACTACATGCTACCCACTGGAGGGAGCATGTAACACCTGAAGAGACAACATATCATTTATACTACATGCTACCCACTGGAGGGAGCATGTAACACCTTGAAGAGACAGTATATCATTTATACTACATGCTACCCACTGGGGTGTGCATGAAACACCTTGAAGAGACAGTATATCATTTATACTACATGCTACCCACTGGGGTGCATGTAACACCTTGAAGAGACAGTATATCATTTATACTACATGCTACCCACTGGGGTGTGCATGTAACACCTTGAAGAGACATTATATCATTTATACTACATGCTACCCACTGGGATTGTGCATGTAACACCTTGAAGAGACAGTATATCATTTTATACTACATGCTACCCACTGGGGTGTGCATGTAACACCTTGAAGAGACAGTATATCATTTATACTACATGCTACCCACTGGGGTGTGCATGTAACACCTTGAAGAGACAGTATATCATTTATACTACATGCTGGCCCACTGGGGGTGTGCATGAAACACCTTGAAGAGACAGTATATCATTTATACTACATGCTACCCACTGGAGGGAGCATGAAACACCTTGAAGAGACAATATATCATTTATACTACATGCTACCCACTGTGGTGTGCATGAAACACCTTGAAGAGACAGTATATCATTTATACTACATGCTACCCACTGGGTTGCGCATGAAACACCTTGAAGAGACAGTATATCATTTATACTACATGCTACCCACTGGGGTGTGCATGTAACACCTTGAAGAGACAGTATATCATTTATACTACATGCTACCCACTGGGGTGTGCATGAAACACCTGTGAAGAGGCAGTATATCATTTATACTACATGCTACCCACTGGAGGGGCATGAAACACCATGAAGAGACAGTATATCATTTATGCTACATGCTACCCACTGGGGTGTGCATGTAACATGAAACATGAAGAGACAGTATATCATTTTATACTACATGCTACCCACTGGAGGGCATGAAACACCTTGAAGGACAGTATATCATTTATACTACATGCTACCCACTGGAGGGGCATGAAACACCTTGAAGAGACAGTATATCATTTATACTACATGCTACCCACTGGAGGAGCAAGTAACACTGTGAAGAGACAGCATATCATTTATACTACATGCTACCCACTGGAGGAGCATGAAACACCTTGAAGAGACAGTATATGTTTTATACTACATGCTACCTACTGGGGTGTGCATGTAACACCTTGAAGAGACAGTATATCATTTATACTACATGCTACCTGCTGGTGCATGTAACACCTTGAAGAGACAGTATATCATTTATACTACATGCTACCACTGCATGAAACACCTTGAAGAGACAGTATATCATTTATACTACATGCTACCCACTGGGGCATGAAACATGAAGAGACAATCATTTATACTACATGCTACCCACTGGAGGACATGACAGTATATCATTTATACTACATGCTACCCACTGTGGTGCATGTAACACCTTGAAGAGACAGTATATCATTTATACTACATGCTACCCACTGGAGGGAGCATGAAACACCTTGAAGAGACAGTATATCATTTATACTACATGCTACCCACTGGAGGAGCATGAACACCTTGAAGAGACAGTATATCATTTATACTACATGCTACCCACTGGGGTGTGCATGTAGCATATGAAGAGACAGTATATCATTTATACTACATGCTACCCACTGGGGTGTGCATGTAACATGAAAGACAGTATATCATTTATACTACATGCTACCCACTGGGTGTGCATGTAACATATGAAGAGACAGTATATCATTTATACTACATGCTACCCACTGGGTGTGCATGAAACACCTTGAAGAGACAGTATATCATTTATACTACATGCTACCCACTGGAGGAGCATGAAACACCTTGAAGAGACAGCATATCATTTATACTACATGCTACCCACTGGAGGAGCATGAAACATCTTGAAGAGACAGTATATCATTTATACTACATGCTACCCACTGGAGGAGCATGTAACACATGAAGAGACAGCATATCATTTTTATACTACATGCCCACTGGAGGAGCATGAAACATCTTGAAGAGACAGTATATCATTTATACTACATGCTACCCACTGGAGGAGCATGAAACATATGAAGAGACAGTATATCATTTATAGACATGCTACCCACTGGAGGAGCATTTATGAAGATTTACAGCATATCATTTTATACTACCCACTGGAGGAGCATGTAACATATGAAGAGACAGTATATCATTTATACTACATACTACCCACTGGCATGTAACATGAAGAGACAGTATATCATTTGTAACACCTTGAAGAGACAGTATATCATTTATACTACATGCTACCCACTGGAGGAGCATGTAACATATGAAGAGACAATATATCATTTTATACTACATACTACCCACTGGGGTGCGCATGTAACACCTTGAAGAGACAGTATATCATTTATACTACATGCTACCCACTGGGGTGCGCATGTAACACCTTGAAGAGACAGTATATCATTTATACTACATGCTACCCACTGGAGGGAGCATGAAACACCTTGAAGAGACAGTATATCATTTATTTGCATGACCACAGAACCTTTAAAAATAAACAGCTATTTATATTTCTCTTTGTATTCCAGATATTGTTGTTTAGAACAATCAGGGTAATCAACAGAATGAATACTTACAGCGGGGGGCGGGGGTATTAAGATGTTCACAAGGGAGAGTTTGGTGGAGTTCGATCTTCGTGGGCATTAATTCACATCGCAAAGTCCATTAGTCCTCAACCACTAACTTGTCTCTGAGCACCAACTGCTTTCTTCCCTCCAGTTCAGGGCAAGCTTGAGGCACAGAGTCTGAACTGCTCACCCCCTAAGAGAACATGAAGGGTGGTCCCTCCAGTCCAGGGGAGGCTGTATATTATGAGAACTAGACATGTTCTAGTGTTATCAGACAGGGTGTGTACGTTACTGACATACTCATTTATTATAGTGATGATTTCATGAGTTAAAACGATTTTATACAGAACAGACACTCAAACAAAGCTTACAATCAAGGGACCTACTTTTCAAATCTGTGCACTATTTGTTTTATTCATTTCAGACAATGTCTTCCCTCTCATCAGCAGAACATCGTCCTCTGAAGTCCCTTCTTGTTTTGCTGTTGCTCGTTTTGTTTTCCACACTTCTTTATTTCCACTCTTTGACATCCCTTAAACCCTGTCTCTCAATTGATAAATCTCTTTCAAAATTCTAAACTGTAACTCAATAAAAACCTCTGTGCTTTAAAGTCATAGCCATTGATAGAAGATGTTACCTGCATCTCCACACTCAATCAAAACATCTGTGCTTTAATTAAACTCATCACCATTGATAGAGGATGTGCCTGTTTCTCTGCTTTAATTAAACTAATCACCATTGATAGAGGATGTGCCTGTTTCTCTGAATTAATTAAACTCATCACCATTGATAGAGGATGTGCCTGTTTCTCTGCTTTAATTAAACTAATCACCATTGATATAGGATGTGCCTGTTTCTCTGAATTAATTAAACTCATCACCATTGATAGAGGATGTGCCTGTTTCTCTGAATTAATTAAACTCATCACCATTGATAGAGGATGTGCCTGTTTCTCTGAATTAATTAAACTAATCACCATTGATAGAGGATGTGCCTGTTTCTCTGCTTTAATTAAACTCATCACCATTGATAGAGGATGTGCCTGTTTCTCTGCTTTAATTAAACTCATCACCATTGATAGAGGATGTGCCTGTTTCTCTGAATTAATTAAACTAATCACCATTGATAGAGGATGTGCCTGTTTCTCTGCTTTAATTAAACTCATCACCATTGATAGAGGATGTGCCTGTTTCTCTGCTTTAATTAAACTCATCACCATTGATAGAGGATGTGCCTGTTTCTCTGCTTTAATTAAACTCATCACCATTGATAGAGGATGTGCCTGTTTCTCTGAATTAATTAAACTCATCACCATTGATAGAGGATGTGCCTGTTTCTCTGCTTTAACTAAACTCATCACCATTGATAGAGGATGTGCCTGTTTCTCTGCTTTAATTAAACTCATCACCATTGATAGAGGATGTGCCTGTTTCTCTGCTTTAATTAAACTCATCACCATTGACAGAGGATGTGCCTGTTTCTCTGAATTAATTAAACTCATCACCATTGATAGAGGATGTGCCTGTTTCTCTGCTTTAATTAAACTCATCACCATTGATAGAGGATGTGTCTGTTTCTCTGCTTTAATTAAACTCATCACCATTGATAGAGGATGTGCCTGTTTCTCTGCATTTTAATTAAACTCATCACCATTGATAGAGGATGTGTCTGTTTCTCTGCTTTAATTAAACTCATCACCATTGATAGAGAATGTGCCTGTTTCTCTGCTTTAATTAAACTCATCACCATTGATAGAGGATGTGCCTGTTTCTCTGCTTTAATTAAACTCATCACCATTGATAGAGGATGTGTCTGTTTCTCTGCTTTAATTAAACTCATCACCATTGATAGAGGATGTGCCTGTTTCTCTGCTTTAATTAAAGTCATCACCATTGACAGAGGATGTGCCTGTTTCTCTGAATTAATTAAACTCATCACCATTGATAGAGGATGTGCCTGTTTCTCTGCTTTAATTAAACTCATCACCATTGATAGAGGATGTGCCTGTTTCTCTGAATTAATTAAACTAATCATCATTGATAGAGGATGTGCCTGTTTCTCTGCTTTAATTAAACTCATCACCATTGATAGAGGATGTGCCTGTTTCTCTGCTTTAATTAAACTCATCACCATTGATAGAGGATGTGTCTGTTTCTCTGAATTAATTAAAGTCATCACCATTGATAGAGGATGTGTCTGTTTCTCTGCTTTAATTAAAGTCATCACCATTGATAGAGGATGTGCCTGTTTCTCTGCTTTAATTAAACTCATCACCATTGACAGAGGATGTGCCTGTTTCTCTGAATTAATTAAACTCATCAACATTGATAGAGTATGTGCCTGTTTCTCTGCTTTAATTAAACTCATCACCATTGATAGAGGATGTGCCTGTTTCTCTGCTTTAATTAAACTCATCACCATTGATAGAGGATGTGCCTGTTTCTCTGCTTTAATTAAACTCATCACCATTGACAGAGGATGTGCCTGTTTCTCTGAATTAATTAAACTCATCACCATTGATAGAGGATGTGCCTGTTTCTCTGCTTTAATTAAACTCATCACCATTGATAGAGGATGTGCCTGTTTCTCTGCTTTAATTAAACTCATCACCATTGATAGAGGATGTGCCTGTTTCTCTGCTTTAATTAAACTCATCACCATTGATAGAGGATGTGTCTGTTTCTCTGCTTTAATTAAACTCATCACCATTGATAGAGGATGTGCCTGTTTCTCTGCTTTAATTAAACTCATCACCATTGATAGAGGATGTGCCCGTTTCTCTGCTTTAATTAAACTCATCACCATTGATAGAGGATGTGCCTGTTTCTCTGCTTCTCAGCTGTCTCCTAAAACCTGGATATTTTATTTTAACAGAAATCCAGTAAAAAATACAATAAATGACTAACAAAGAGAAGCTGTGGTGTCTTGTTACTGTTATATTGTATGCTGACAAAAACAGTATTATAGCGCTATGTAACACTCGTCTTTATTGTTACATAATTCCATATTTCACTCAAATGAATCAATAGACTGAACAGGATTGTTGGCAAACATGATGACTGCGTATATTTTAAACAATTTGTTTAACAGATTCCACACGGCCATTTCAGTAAGGCTGTCATATCACAGGAGTAGTGTTGTTAATGGCACTCTGTACATTCATTATATACATGACATTTTAAAATAAGAATTCTACAGACCTTGCAAAGCAAAATCAAACCAGCTCTTCTAAGTGTGTTTCTATTTTGCTTTCAAGGACACTTCTTCTTCTGCAGTAATAACTCAAGAGCTGAGCTCTTTTTCACTGAAGTGTGATGGAAATTCAAAAGGTTTTCAGATTGTGTTTCCAGACAAACTGAAATGGGTCGGTTTGGAAACTAATAATATGTGAGAAGATCCTTTAACAATTTTTACCTGGTCCTTCAACTTACAGTTTAATATTGATTTTCTTAGTCATGTGTCACACACACACACACACACACACGCACACACTTACAGACACACACAGACACACACACACACATATACATGCTGTAACAGGGTGGTTGAGGGAAGATGTATTAGCCTACGGCTGGATAGGGTCTTATTCCCTCAGGCACTCTCTTAAACCCTAGTAGTTAGATGTAGTACCACTGGGCTGACCACTAGGAGGCACTGTTCTGCAACTTGGTGGTTCTATGCAACACAGCACACACACAGATACATACACTCTCACACACACCATTGGAATCCAGATTTCATTGGAGACAGACAAGCTAATGAAAAGAAAGTACATTACTGTTTATTAAACCTTTTGGATGATACAGATTCACAGGACCAAACATAGTATACAAAACACTCCTGAATGATTTGAGTTATTTATTTATTTTATTATTGTTAACTCAAGTTATCAATATATATTTAAAACACATTGTTATATTTCTAATGATATAATAACAACTCAAGTTTACTTCCCACCCCCACCTCCCCTATTTCATTCCTGTGGTCATCCACCAATCTATATTCATTTCAAACACTCCTGAATGTGGATATGAAGAAAACAGAGGAAACAGTGACATCTAGTGGAGAACAGAAACCAGACACAAGCAATCATGTACTGTGTGATTAGAAACAACACGTCTGTTATCTCCTGTCAGATCACAGATAGGGTAACAGGATTGCTGTCACCAATCTCAATCAGGGTTTAATCAGACTGCCTTACTGGTTTGAATTCATTGGAAAGAGGGTTTCTTCTTGCAAATAAAGTTGCAGTCGTCAGTATTTATTACTCATCAAACGGTAGATGAAGCAAGATAGATTCAATGTAACGTTATAATATAATGGGGAGAGTGGATTGTAACAGTGTAGAAATATGTAGGCAACGAGTTCAATAAAATGCATGATACTGAATAAAATAACGTTTAACACCCTGTGTAAAAATACAGGAAGGAATCTCAGTCATGTCATTGATGAGATCCATGGAAATGTCTTCTTTCTTGTGATGATATTTCACTCACATTATTAAAATAAGAAAACAATTATAATATTGAAACTTTCAAATGCCTGACAAGTCCACCCGATGCATCTAATTAAATGCTTCTTAGGGTAATTATCCGAAAGTTCTCAGAAATATAATTAAATAATTTTAAACGAAAGGAGGCCATTGCTCGTTTGGTTGTTAGTAGCTGACTGATACCAGAATCTCATCAAGCAGCTTCTTGAAGGATCCCAGGGTGTCAGCTTCAACAGCAATACTGGGGAGTTGGTTCCAGACCCTCACGATTCTCTGTGTAAAAAAGTGGCTCCTATTTTCTGTTCTGAATGCCCCTTTATCTAATCTCCATTTGTGACCCCTGGTCCTTGTTTCTTTTTTCAGGTGAAAAAGTCCCCAGGGTCGACATTGTCAATACCTTTTAGGATTTTGAATGTTTGAATCGTAGTCTTCTTTGTTCAAGACTGAATAGATTCAATTCTTTTAGCCCTGTCTGCGACATGCCTTTTAAACCCAGGATAATTCTGGTTGCTCTTCTTTGCACTCTTTCTAGAGCAGCAATATCCTTTTTGTAACGAGGTGACCAGAACTGAACACAATATTCTACATGAGGTCTCACTAATGCATTATAAAGTTTTAACATTGCTTCCCTTGATTTAAATTCAACACTATATATCCGAGCATATTGTTGGCCTTTTTTATAGCTTCCCCATTGTCTAGATGAATTTGTTTTTGTATTATTTTAACAAAACAGTGCTTGGGACAGTCCTTAAGGTTGTGTGAATAGGGCCCTACATTTCCAATGGAACCACACCAAGTGAAAAGAATTGCTTTCAATCAGGCTCTGTGCAGTTGCAGAGTTTGTCCTGAAGAGGGCGACAAAGGTCAGGATTAAAACACCTTTCTGCTTTTCCACTGTGGGCAGATTACATGTAATGCAATTTGATGGTGATTTATGTTATCCATGGAAATTTCTTCTTTCTTGTGATGATATTTCACTCACATTATTGTTCAAATAAGCAAAAATAATAAATAAATACTGCAACTGAACTGCATAACAAGTGAACCAACTGCATCTAATGAAGTGCTTGTGAGGGTAATTACACCGTGTAACAAATTTTTTTTTTTTTTTGTTCCTGGGTAAGTGTTATTTCTAATTGCTTATGCCTCAAAAGTATAGAAAAATGGCTATTATTCCCCACAAACTTTGCTTTTTGTGACCAGGACAGTGATATTTTGAAATGTACCTATTTCAAGCTGAAAGCGTACGAATTTGTGTCTTTTCATTCACATAAAGTCAGAAAAAAAAACAACATATGAATACAAATTAACATGTATTTATACTAAAGTAATACAAAAATGACTACAAAAAGATTTAGAAGTGGTAGTTTTCGATTTACGATTATGCTAGCAAATCACTTTCGCGAATCAGCCCCCCAAATGTAGTCTCCCATCATGTTCTCGTTATACTGTCCTTGGTAGCGGCGTTCAAAGTCCAGCATATCCTGGTGGGGCGGCTTCGCTCCTCCCTCAGTGCTCCCATGTTCTCCTTGAATTTATCAAGATGAGCATCAAGGATATGGCCTTTGGGACAGCAGGGACACCAAGGCACACTACCACAGGCAGGACTGGCCACAGCCGGACCGAAGTTCTCTGTGGGGAGGAACAACATCAAGTGGGACCCACACACATCAAATTGGGCCTTATGAAACAATTTGTCAGAGCTCTGAATAAAATTAGGCAGCCTTCAAGTACCTTCAAGACTTCTTCCCTAAGCTGTCTGAGGCAAAGGTCAAAGCCGGTGTCTTCGTTGGACCACAGATAAAGAAGATCCTGGGTGCAATGAATTCCAAAGAAGCTCACTAATAAGGAGAAAGCGGCTTGGAACAGCTTTGTAAGTAGTGGTTCGGGGCTTTCTGGGCAATCACAAGGCGAAAACTATGTGGAGCTGGTTGAGACTCTGGTGAAGAACTACGGCACAACAGAACATGGGAGGAGGCGTCGGAGGAGCAAGGCGGCGCTTCCACCAGGATATACTGGACTTTGAAGCGCGCTACCAAGGACAGTATAGCGAGAACATGATGGGAGACTACATTTGGGGGCTGATTAGGTAGAAAGTGATTTACAGTATAATAAATGAAATCTCGAAAAACTACTCACTTCTAAATCTTTGTAGTCATTTTGTATTACTTTAGTATAAATACATGTTAATTTGATTCATATGTTGTTTTTTTTGACTTTATGTGAAACGAAAAATTTACAAATTTGTTCTGTTTTCTCATTGGAAATAGGTACATTCAAAAATATCACTGTCCTGGTCACAAAAGCAAAGTTTGTGGGGAATAATAGCCATTTCTAGTACTTTGATATAAGAAATTAGAAATAAATTACTACTCCAGAACAAAAATTGTGTTATAGTGTTATCCAGCCATTTTCAGAAACCGATGAGATCATTTACAAACAAAAATAATAACAGATGTACCAAAAATCCAAAATAATATAAACACCTCTATAAATATCCATTTGATAGACACAATCCAATTTGAAATAAGAACATGGTTTTCTGTGAATCTTGCGGTCATGTTTTTTCAAAACCTGCACATTTGAGACCTATGTAGCCAATGGAGTGCAATATAGGAACCGTTGTGGAATTATTTAGTGAGCTACAATCACCTGAAGAGATACTTATCAGTTCTTGCTGTGGGAATTCTAGCACTGTGCAGAGATGCCAACTAAGTATGCCACTTGGTGCTGTTTATGTGTTTGTAATCAATAAATACTCAGGACATATTGAACATTTTATGCTGAAACATTTGTCCAGTTGTGAGTGTTTACAATTACAAAAACACTAACCTGACAGATTAAACAGTAAAAATGAGGCTACCTTGGCCCCAAGTGTAAAACAAATAATTCACCTTGTTTCACTCTGCAGGTGGCGCCATTTTACCCCCTAACTTTCATCCAAAGTTGTGTCAAATTCAACTTTCCCTTCACCCGAGGAGTGGAGAGGACAGACGGTGAGTTCAATACAAAGGTTTTCTTAAAACACAGAACAGTCTAGTTCAGCTGGCAGATTGTTACAGGGGAATCATAAGAACGAAGCCAAAACCCAGGATAGAGCGGCTCAGTGAATGTGGTTTGGAATTTGTGCAGGAGGGTCATTGTGTCTGAGACGCCATAAAATGACAGAGTGCCAGCATTAAAGTCCAGATACACTCCTATTCTGGGGGAGCGGGGGGCAGTTATTGCAGTTTTATTGTTATTGTGCCGGGCAGAGTAACTGCAACCAGAGCAGATCAAACTCCAGGACTTGTCATTGAATCCAAGAAGACAGGAAAGATCCTCTCCTTTCCTGCTGATTCCTTTATATGTGACTCCTATAGAAACCCCTCCCCGACTGCACTCAATCTCCCAGTAACAGCGAGTCCCAGACAAGCCCTCTCTGCAAAGCACTTGATCCCAGTAATCAAATCTCTCTGGGTGATCACGATATCGCTGGTTTTCTCTCCCCCGTGTCACATTTCTGTTCCCTTCAGACAGATAGAGCTCTCTATACGCTGTGTTGGGGTCCAGTGTGAGCTGACTAGAATCTGATTGAAGAGAAGAGGACAGGTAGAGGAGAGATGGTTAGAAAAGTCAAATCACTGAGAAAATCAAGTCATTGTCTGCTGCATCCAAAATAACTCCTCCTCCTGCTTCATCAGTCCTGCTCCCCACCCTTCTCCCTCCTCCTCCTCCCTCCTCCCTGCTCCCTCCTCCATGCTCCCTCCTCCCGCCTATGTGCTCCCTCCTTACTGCTCCCACCTCCCTGCTCCCTCCTCCATGGTCCCTCCTCCCTACTCCATGCTCCCTTCTCCCTGCTCCATCCTCCATGCTCCCTCATCCCGCTATGCTCCCTCCTCCCTCCTCTATACTCCCTGCTCATTTCCTTCCTGCTCTCTCCTTCCTGCTTCCTCCTCCCTCCTCTATGGTCCCTCCTCCATGCTCCCTACTCTCTTCTGCATCCTCCCTTTCCCTGCTCCCTCCTCTATACTCCCTCCTCCCTGCTCCCTGCTCCATGCTCACTCTTTCCACTTCCCTGCTGATTCCTCCTTCCTTTTTGCTCCCTTCTCCTTCTATACTGCTCCCTCCCTGCTCCCTCCTCTCTCCTCCATGCTCCCTGCTGCATCATCCCTTCTCCCTGCTCCCTCCCCTATGCTCTCTCCAACCTGCTCCATGCTCCATCCATTCTCCCTCCTCTATGAACCCTCCTTTATGCTCCATCCTCCCTGTTCCTTCCTCCCTCTGTGCTCCCTTTTCTATGCTCCCTCCTCCCTGTTCCCTCCTCCCTGTATACTCTGTTTTAAGAACATAAGAACATAAGAAAGTTTACAAACGAGAGGAGGCCATTCAGCCCATCTTGATTGTTTGGTTGTTAGTAGCTTATTAATCCCAGAATCTCATCAAGCAGCTTCTTCAAGGATCCCAGGGTGTCAGCTTCAACAACATTACTGGGGAGTTGGTTCCAGACCCTCACAATTCTCTGTGTAAAAAAAAGTGCCTCCTATTTTCTGTTCTGAATGCCTTTATCTAATCTCCATTTGTGACCCCTGGTCCTTGTTTCTTTTTTCAGGTCAAAGAAGTCCCCTGTCTATACCTTTTAGGATTTTGAATGTTTGAATCAGATCACCGCGTAGTCTTCTTTGTTCAAGACTAAATAGATTTAATTATTTTAGCCTGCCTGCATATGACATGCCTTTTAAACACGCAATAATTCTGGTTGCTCTTCTTTGCACTCTTTCTAGAGCAGCAATATCCTTTTTGTAACGAGGTGACCTGAACTGAACACTATATTCTAGGTGAGGTCTTACTAATGCATTGTAAAGTTTTAACCTTACTTCCCTTAATTTAAATTCAACACTCCTCACAATATATCCGAGCATCTTGTTGGCCTTTTTTATAACTTCCCCACATTGTCTAGAGGAAGACATTTCTGAGTCAACATAAACTCCTATGTCTTTTTCTAGTTCCCTTCTTCAATTTCAGTATCTCCCATATGATATTTATAATGCACATTTTTATTGCCTGCATGCAATACTTTACACTTTTCTCTATTAAATGTCATTTGCCATGTGTCTGCCCAGTTCTGAATGCTGTCTAGATCATTTTGAATGACCTTTCCTGCTGCAACAGTGTTTGCCACTCATCCTATTTTTGTGTCGCCTGCAAATTTAACAAGTTTGCTTACTATACCAGAATCTAAATCATTAATGTAGATTAGGAATAGCAGAGGACCTAATACTGATCCATGTGTTACACCACTGGTTATCTCGCTCCATTTTGAGGTTTCTCCTCTAATCAGTACTTTCTGTTTTCTACATGTTAACCACTCACTAATCCATGTGCATGCATTTCCTTGAATCCCTACTGCGTTCAGTTTGAGAATTAATTTTTTATGCGGGACTTTGTCAAAAGCTTTCTGGAAATCTAGATAAACCATGTCACATGCTTTGCAATTATCCATTTTCAATGTTGCATCCTCAAAAAAGTCAAGTAGGTTAGTTAGACATGATCTCCCTTTCCTAAAACCATGCTGACTGTCTCCCAGGATATTGTTAACACATAGGTAATTTTAAGTTTGGGATATTATTATAGTTTCCATAAGTTTACATATAATAAAAGTCAGGTTTATTGGTCTGTAGTTACCTGGTTCGGTTTTGTCTCCCTTTTTGTGGATGGGTATTACGTTTGCAATTTTCCAGTCTGTCGGTACAACCTCTATGTTACCTCCTCCCTCCTCTGTGTTCCCTTCTCTTTGCTCCCTCCTCCCTCATTCCTCCTCTTTGATCCCACCTCCCTGCTTTTTATTATAGACAAGTATATTTAAACTGTGATAATTAAGATTGATAATCAATAGATAAGATCTATAATTCTTACTTGAGATTGATTTCTGACTTTGGATAAGTTCTCTTTTTTTATTTTTTCTATCTTCAAAAAATGGCTGCTATTAATTAAACCATCTTGCTGTTTGATTGTTTTGTTCATTATTATTCCTCGATCTTATTGCACTTCTTCAGTTGGAACCAATCAAATGCAACCCTGCATACAATTACACTTCACTTAATGTTCCTACAGTGTTGCCATTTTATCCACTCAGACCCCTTGCTTACTAAATATCTTCAATAGAATATCGTCCACTCTTCAAATATCTGTCTAATATAATGAGCAATCCATCCCACAAGCGCAGTGATACTGCAGTATACATTTACTACCAGCACAGGGTGACTGGGAGGGATAGCTGTTCATTTTACCCCACAACTGGTTTCACATGCATTGTACATGTATTAAAAGATGGGATGATAATCTATTCAGGGATACCAAGATATTTGGGGAGAAAAGGTCTGAGTGGAAAAAACTAAACAACAAATGCCTACCCTTAGTCATTCTGAATGTATTCATCTGAACCAATACTTGTTGGAAGGTGTGGATTAATGGTTCACAATTACTAATAAATAATAATAATTGCTGCCCTCAAGTCCACCCCTCTCTGTTCTGTAGTGTTAGCTCTTCTCACAATGGAATGACACATATTTCAATCAAATGTTTCTGTAAAAACAGACTTACATTTTAAAAACTCAGCTCTGTTCCTTGGCTCTGGAGCCTGCAGACTGCAAACTACAACTTCATTTACTGAGTCGAAAAAATGAGAAATAGGGTGAAACATGTGCATTAATACACAACACACACAACACTATGCAGAAATCTGCCATGCTCTTAATCTTTAAACACAAAGTGCATCTGTTCAGTTTATCAGTGTAGCAAAGGACCCAGCTAACTGCACCCTCATCAGGAATCTTTCACACAAGAACTAATCTAATACATCTCCAGCCACTCTTTCACTGGGGCGTTGGGACCTTCAAAAAGAGAATGTCTCTGGAGATAAAATGTTTTACTGGAAGAAAAGCCTTACCTTTAAACATCTGTCACGGCTCCTAGACCCCAGGGTATAAACTGCTGTTTCATTCACTGAATAAAATACAGAAAACTGACTTTACTGTAGAGGATTTGGAATACAAACATGACCATGACCAAAAATTCCTATAAATATTTGATAAGAAAGTGCAGGACTATAAGTTAGCATCCTATATGGAATGAATGTGTTGTTTATTGTTTGAATCCCTCCGTCTCTGTTTGAATGTTATTGTGTTGTTTTCTCATGTAGTGCTTTAGAAACTCTCTTCCTTCCTGCTCTCATCACTGTAAACGAGGTGGGGCGTTTCAACCCGGGGAAATCATTTGAAATAAAACATCTGCAATATTCATATAGCCAACAATCTGCAAGAGGTCTTTATTAATGTCTTGCAAATCCTATCCCTCCTCAAGCCATGGTCTATTTGAGAAATCTCTACCAAATGAATCTATTTCACACCAACCTGTTGTGGTTATTTTGACTAATTCCCCCTTGCAGAAGTCCTCAATATGGTCTTTAAGTTCAGATACAGCTTTCCTCACAGCCCCAAAAGAGATGTCTGTATTGGGAGTAATGCTGGGTAAGTCTCCAGCTTCAGGAGGGACACAGATAGACTGGAAATTCTACAACAGGAAAGTGGAAAAAATGAGTTTTTTAGTGAAACAGAATGGGGTCCAAAACATTCCTGGGGAAAAGCAAGAATTCATTCCATTGGAGATGTCTGTCTGAAACCGTCCCAGTTATGGACTTGAGATTTTCTAAGTAGTGATGTTACCTGTAGAAAATGGATGTCATCCTCTGTCTCTGAAAGCTGTTTCAGGTTAGCGTTTCTCCTCCTTAGCTCAGCAATCTCCTGCTCCAGTTTCTTCATGTGTCCTTCAGCCTGATTCACTGCAGCCTTCTCGTTAGCTCCAATCAGCTCAATAACCTCAGTGTGGATCTTCTCAATTGATCGGATCAGCTCAGTAAAGATCTTCTCACTTTCCTTTATTTCTATGCATGCAGATCTCTGAGTGAAAGAACACAGTAGAGGAGACATGGTTAGAATTGATATCAAAAACACATCAGGCATAGACAGTAAACTTCTGTAGATGTGTTCCAGTCCATCTGTTAACACCCTCTTGACAATACCCACTTTCAGTGACTTCACAGCCTCATTCAGCTTCTCCACTTCTTTCAGTCTCTCCTGGATTCTCTGTTGTATTTCTGTCTGTGTCTCTCCCAGCTGCTTCTGTGTAGAAACACAGTGACACAGTGACATTTCTGATGGGGGATTGAGTGATATCCTTTCACACCCAGCACAGGTCTGTTTAAGTATGCTTTTGTGTGTATAGTAGTAAGATACAACACCATCTAGTGCACAGCTGCCAGCAATACAAAAGGACACTTGATCCACAGTAGCTGTCCACTAGATGGTACTGTTTCATACTAGTAACAGTGAATGATGGCTGATATAACATATAGTTGGTTTTGTAAAGCACCTAGGTAACTGAAACAGCTTTTCTCTTTAATGTATATTTAGGGCTTCTGATTATTGTTTTAATCGATAAACACAGATAAAACAGCACTGACACAAAACAATGAAATCAGTGTATACCTAATAAACACTGGAAAACACTGGACATGGTTACTCAATTCACGTTGACTTCACCCCTTTCCATGTGAAAAAATACAATAAAATAACCTAAAACCAAAAACAAAAACCCTTTCTCAATGCAGTCGGACAATGTCCCTCCTTCCTGACTTGAATCTATCATTGATTCATTCTGAATACTTTAAACTGGTGGCAGCACATTCCTGCATTTCTATTGGAGGATTGCACGCTTGTGAGATTTAAAAGAGATTACAATTAGAAACGGAGTGTTGTTCTTGCTCACATGATTTAAAGCTATATTACAGTTCAATAGACACACAGAAACATCAGAAGAATGTGCCCTTGACAAGAAGGACTTGATGTGGAAGACAACAAAGGAAACAGGGTACTTATAGATTTCAACAAACAAAATCCTAAACAGATTATTTCTTTTTAACTAATTTAAACAATATTTGTTTTAATCATGTAAAATGTGTCAAATTCAGCTACTTGGATTTGAGTTACATCCTCTACTGACTTTGAGCCTTAATAATTAAAAAATAAAAAGATTAACACTTTATCAATAAAAAACAATTCTTCTCAGCTAGATGGTGGTTATAAATTGAAAGATCAAACGTTTTAAGTGTACAAGCAAGCCTCCCAAAAACACACCTCTCACTGGGCAGACTGGCAAGAACGGCATGGCACGGGCACACCTCTTCCAGTGCAGATAGATGCGCATGTGTCACTTTTAAAGGCACGGGCACAGCAGCTCTGCCAGTGCAGATAGATGTGTATGTGTCACTTTTGAAGGCACGGGCACAGCAGCTCTGCCAGTGCAGATAGATGCATATGTGCCACTTTTAAAAGGCATGGGTTTTGTTTACTATATATCAAAACACAATTATTAAAGTCTTGTTTAAAATGTGATGTATTAGTTTATTAAGAAGATATTATGATCCCTGTGCTGCAATCATTGTTACAATATATTAAAGAGGCCCTGCATCATAGAGGCAGCACTGGGTTGGCTTCGCTCCGTCCTCCGGCTGCAGCACCAATTTTCCAATCGAGGATCATATTTCCACCACATCACTACAAACACAAGCATGGCTGGATCTTGGTTTAATGAAATTAATAAACAAAGAAAAACAGAAGCCCTGGTTATACTGAATATCATATTAATCTTGTTTTATTTATTTATTTATTTTAAATTAGGTACTTGACTTTTCTGTTTATGTTATTTTCAATCACTTTACCCAATTAAACTATAATACATTAAACAATGAAACTGATCTATGATTTTATTAAGTTGCAAGATACATATAAAAAACACTAGCTGAACAAATCCTTCTTACCCTGTAAGGCAGGGCTGAGGTCCTGCGCGTGTAAATAGGGTGTTTTTGTTTGATTGTAAATAATGTTTTTGATAATCAAGTTTGTGCTAGATGTGGCTTGGGGTATATTTAAATCCAGGTGTGGAATGTGTCCAGGTGCTAAATGATTAATTGATTATCAATTAGCCGTGGCCAAATGCCTTTAAAGGGGTCTGAAAAACCAGTTTCTTGGTTCTACAAGCAGGGATACAGACTGTCTGGGAAGGAGAGTGTTGCTGTAGGATCCTCACGACTGCGTGTGTTAACCAGGGTGAGAAAAACACAAGAGGAAAAATGTATCTTGGATCACTGTGTGAGTTAACCAGGATTGCTAGCACTGGAAGGAATAGCGAACAAGTTTAGGGGATTTTAATCCCACCCAAGTCTAGAGAGGAGGTGTCAGGGAGACTGTTCTTGGGCCGGGACCTCCTTTCTTCTATGGTCAGCTTTTTATTTTCTAGTTGTTTTTCGTGCAGTGTTTTGTTTTGAATGTTTTGTGTTTTTTGTATCAAAGAAAACCTCCTGTGTCTCTCCTGTCAATCAGCGATAGCCACACCCGTAACAACACCCCTGTAACACCCTGAAATACATTGTAGTACATTATAGTTTAGATAGAGCAATTAAAAAACTAGGGCTCTTTAAATAGATCTTAATATACATTTCAAATCTGATCTAATGTGAGACTGTATAACTTATTAATAAGTTATACAGTCTCACACATTAGATCAGATTTGAATTAAATATCCCTGGGAATTCTTATCTTCTAAGATAGCTACAACAGAATGGTTCAAACCCTTACCTGTTTCCCAGTCCTTTCTTTCTCAACTGAGACTTTATCATGGCTCTTGTGTTTTCGTCTGCACACAGCCAGCAAATACACACCTGATCGGTTCTACAGAAGACCTCACATAATCGTTGGTGTTCTGCACAAAGCTTCTGCTCAGATTTCCAATTGCATTGATCAGCTTGTGCCTCTTGAAAGCAGCCCCCTCATAGTGTGGCTTGACGTGTGTTTCACAGTAAGAGGCCAGGCACGTCAAACAGGATTTCACAGCTTTGAACTTTCTCCCAGTGCAGAAATCACACGACACATCTCCAGGTCCAGCATAACTTTGAGCAGGAGGAGGATTGAGTCCTGTCTTCTTTAATTTCTCCACAACTTCAGCCAGCATGGTGTTTCTGCACAGATCAGGCCTCGGGGTAAAGGTCTTTCTGCACTGGGGGCAGCTGTAGACACTTGTATGATCAGTCTGATCCCAGCAGTTCTTAATACACCTCATACAGTAACTGTGTCCACATGCTGTAGTGACTGGGTCCTTCAATATCTCCAGACACACTGGACAGCTAAACTGATCCTCTGACCACAAGTTTGAAGCCATTCTTGCTGCAGTGAGGCAGAGAGACTGGCGATTTCACAACAGAAACTTCACTGTGTTGATTTCCTGGAGTTGTGTAAAGCTCTAAGAGGCGGGGTTTTGGACTGAGGCCAGGTTTAGACAAGCAGGCTGAGCAGAAACTGCTGAATCAGTGTGAGAGGGGCGGGAGGAGAGAGTTGTGAGGTGGGACTGGTGTTTGAGAAATGCATTGTCACAGTAACCCTTCTATAGCTACAGTATGTATTTGACTGCATTAGACCTTCACTTCTGTGTGGGTCTGAATCCTCAGATGTTCTAGGGAAGTGAGTTTGGTGAGTTCGATCTTCGTGGGCATTAATCATCTCAAAGTCCATTAGTCCTCAACCACAAACTTGTCTCTGAGCACCAACTGCTTTCTTCCCTCCAGTTCAGGGCAAGCTTGAGGCACAGAGTCTGAACTGCTCACCCCTAAAGAGAACGTGAAGGGAGGTCCCTCCAGTCAGGGAGGCTGTATATTATGATAACTAGACATGTTCTAGTGTTATCAGACAGGGTGTGTACGTTACTGACATACTCAGTGCTGATTTCATGAGTTAAAACCATTTTATACAGAACAGACACTCAAACAAAGCTTACAATCAAGGGACCTACTTTTCAAATCTGTGCACTATTTGTTTTATTCATTTCAGACAATGTCTTCCCTCTCATCAGCAGAACATCATTCTCTCAAGTCCCTTCTTGTTTTGCTGTTGCTCGTTTTGTTTTCCACACTTACTTATTTTCACTCTCTTTGACTCAGATGAAGTCCATTGATCCTGCAGCCCCCACACTGGTTTCCTCTCCCCGTTCACTTCCTTCCTTCCTGTGTTACAGGTAATAGGACCCCACCTCCTGACCCCCTTCATCAAACATTTCAAACAGATTTCATTTCAATCAGCCAAGCTGCTGTGTTTTCATGAACAGATACAATTGTTCATTTTGAAAACTCTCCTGATAAATAGATATTAATGAACACTCATGGGGACCACACTGAGGTTAAAGGTTTAAACGTCATCATGTTCTTTACATTTCTTACCTGATGAGGATTTTCTGTTGCTGTTTCTGATTAGAATTTATTCACGGTGCTTACTAACTATTTAAGCAAAACATTGCTTCTGTTTGACTGCTGTGTTAGAGTGTCTAGTCTGTACAGGAATATGAGAAGGATGGAACTCCAGCCATTGGAATAGTTGCGTCAATACCCTCGATTCACCATGAAGTGTGATCCTGGGCTGGAATCACAATATGTGCATTCAATTTCCCAGCAATGACAGACACAACAGAACAGCACAGACCTGTCAGCACTTATTGATGCTAGACCCCTGCGATATGAGAACCAGGCAGAGCCGCAGTGACTGCTTCAGTTGTTCTCCAGATCCCTGGCATGGATTCTGGGACGTATAAAAGCTGCATCTCCCTGTTGCCAGTCAGTTTCAGTTCCAATGGTAGAACAGCACATCAGATCCTATTGCAGTAACTTTGAGAGAGGGCTGACAGTAGGAAGTGCTCGCTTCACTGCCGTATCCAAGACTGCACACAATCCTGATGTTTCATTCACAAGGAACAACAGTCTCCACAGTGATAGGACTCTCTCTATGTGTGGCTCATTCTGGAGAACAGACTTCCACCCCAATGCAATAACATTCAAGTTTCCTGGCAAATTATATTTAATAGAGAAAAGTGTAAGTACTGCCTTGAGGCAATAAAATGCATTATCAATATCATATGAGATACTGAAATTGAAGAAGGAATCTATGAAAAGACCTAGGAGTTTATGTTGACTCAGAAATGTCTTCATCTAGACAATGTGGGGAAGCTAAAAAAGGCCAACAAGATGCTCAGATATATTCTGAAAAGTGTTGAATTTAAATCAAGGAAGTAATGTTAAAAACTTTACAATGCATTAGTAAGACCTCACCTCCAATATTGTGTTCAGTTCTGGTCACCTCGTTACAAAGGATATTGTTGCTCTAGAAAAGAGTGCAATGAAAGCAACCAGAATTATCCCAGGTTAAAAAGGCATGTTGTATGCAGACAGGTTAAAGATTTGAATCTATTCAGTCTTGAACAAAGAATCGCAGTGATCAGTTCAAGCATTCAAAATCCTAAAATTATAGACAATGTCGACCCAGGGACTTCTTTGACTTTTTGACCTGAAAAAAAAACAAGGACCAGGTGTCACAAAGGGGCATTCAGAACAGAAAAATGAGGCACTTTTTACACAGAAATTGTGAGGGTCTGGAACCAACTCCCAGTAATGATGTTGAAGCTGACACCCTGGGATCCTTAAAGAAGCTGCCTGATGAGATTCTGGGATCAATGACTACTAACAACCAAGCGAAAGCAAGATGGGCTGAATGGGGCCTCCTCTCGTTTGGAAACTTTCTTATGTTCTTATATTCTTATGAAGGAATTAGTGGCTGATGGGAATCACCGAGGATGATCACGCATCCTCAGAACAATTTAAATACCTTGCAGACTCTCAATCTGCCAGGACCAATCACTGTCATCTGGCTGGCCTGGGGGCCCTCACCCTACTGACAGTGGTATGGCGGGTGATTCAGTCCCAGGGGTCCTATACCCTACTGACAGTGGTATGGCAGGTTTATCGGTCCCAGGGGGTCTACACCCCTCCTGACAGTGGTATGGCAGGTGATTCAGCCCCAAGGTGTCTGTTTGACACTGATGTGCTCGTCTGTCTGTTTAGATGTTGTTTCTTGAAGGTTTTTAGGCTCCTCTGTAACAGTTCGTTCTTCACTCTTCAATAATAGCAATGCATTGGAGCAGCTGTCCAGCAGATATTTCACATGATTCCCTTTGATTGGAATTGAAGCATCTCACTGTCACTCTGTCACTGTGTAATACTGCATTATACTGGAGAGAATCCTGTGTTTGTCTGCAGGCATTGCTCTCTGATGGCTTCCTAGCTGACAGGCGTCAGGCGTTTTAAAATGGAGAAGAAACCAGTTTGCAGTTCTGAGTGGCTCTTTAATTGTACCAATGCTTCTGATTATTTTTACAGTGGCTCCTGAGTTAAGCAACATCACTTGTGTTGGGTGAAATTCTGTAAAATGTCACTTTTGAATTCAATAAGACAATGTACTTTCTTGATTGATTTATTTCTGTTCATTTTGACAGTAAAATAAATCTAATATATGTGAAGGTTTAGTGTAAAAGTAGAATTCAAATCCACACACATCTTACCATGCAACCCCCCCCCTCTCACATATCGCGTGTTATATATTATATTTGAAATGGTTGGACTACGGTCCTTATTATCACAGCGTTTATGACTGGTAACATTAGAGCTATCAGGGTGTGTTACTGATCTGAAGAGCAATGCAGGGGATTCCTCAGTGCTGTAAAATGCTCTAAAAACACCTTGATCAAGGGGAAGCCGATATCAACAATCCTTGTTTGAGAAGTTTAAACTGCAGTTCTTCGTTTCTGACAGCAGGGGGGCGACAATGTCTCAATGTTGAGGTATCATATTCGGATTTATCTGTTACGCACAAATGTTGATGCCAAGTGTGAAATAAGGATTTATGTTCCATGTATTTCTTCACAGAATTATTTGTTAGATTCCCAGATTTAACGTGTCAGCTTTAAATGTTGACTTGCCAAGTAAAAAAAATTAAATTAAACACTGAAGCATTTTTTTTTTGGATTTAATTGTCATTTTAATACGTGTTTCAACAATTTTAAATAATATCTGAAAGTACACATTTCAAAATGTTTAAATATGTCTTGTTAAAATGTATTAAGCTAAAACTGATTTTTTTAAAAGTTAAATCTGGAAAAAAACAACACTTAGTTAATACTTGTGTATTTTTTACATTTGGTGGTTCAGCTTTCTTTTATTCTGAAATTGTGGAATTTAGTGCCAATTAGCGACCACGGTTGGTATTTTCCCAAAAGAAAGTGAAAAAAAGTCTAGCTTTTTTCACCACATGCAAAGGAGGAACTCATTTGACCAATCGACATGTATTTTCATGAGCCGCCTGCATAGACTGTATATGAGACCGTATTTTAGAAGCAGGTATAACTGTAGGCATACATGTCGTTGACCAGAACAGTGAAGCGACTCCATCAGACCCCAAGCCAAACCACCACATTACAGTCTAATTAATTATTAACAAATACGTTTCTGTTGATATTTGAGTTGTTTAGTTTAATTCATATTTTAGTAATCTATAGGCCGACTTCAGGGTCACTGGTTTAACATAATAAAACATCAGAGTTTTTTTCTCAATTTGTAGGAAATGGATTGTTCAATATTGATAAGACAATAAAGCATAAACTTGAGTAAGGAATGGATTATTTATTACACAGGCTAATCATTAGCAACGTGAATATGTTAGTTAACATGGATTTGGTTTTAGAAATCTATGTATTTATTGTTTCATTTATTTTAGAAGAATAAGAAAACAGTTTCATATTTGTCTTGTTTATTGACTGGATGAATAAGTCAGCTCTATATTAACCCAAGTCCTGCAGACTCTGCTGTGTAACATACCTTACTATCCCAGTTATATTATCAATATATGTTAAATGAGGGGGTGGGGGTAGTAATTGACCTTTACATTTAAAAACATAAGAACATAAGAAAGTTTACAAACGAGAGGAGGCCATTCGGCCCATCTTGCTCGTTTAGTTGTTAGTAGCTTATTGATCCCAGAATCTCATCAAGCAGCTTCTTGAAGGATCCCAGGGTGTCAGCTTCAACAACATTACTGGGGAGTTGGTTCCAGACCCTCACAATTCTCTGTGTAAAAAAAGTGCTTCCTATTTTCTGTTCTGAATGCCCCTTTATCTAATCTCCATTTGTGACCCGTGGTCCCTGTTTATTTTTTCAGTTTGAAAAAATCCCTGGTCGACATTGTCAATACCTTTTAAATTTTAAATGCTTGAATCAGATGTTGGCGTGGTCTTCTGAGTTCAAGACTGAATAGATTCAATTATTTTAGCCTGTCTGCATACAACATGCCTTTTAAACCGGGATAATTCTGGTTGCTCTTCTTTTGCACTCTTTCTAGGCAACAATATCCTTTTTTTATAACGAGGTGACCAGAACTGATCACAATATTCTAGATGAGGTCTTACTAATGCATTGTAAAGTTTTAATATTACTTCCCTTGATTTAAATTCAACACTTTTCACAATATATCCAAGCTTCTTGTTGGCCTTTTTTAACTTCCCCATTGTCTAGATGAAGACATTTCTGAGTCATCATAAACTCCTAGGTCTTTTCATAGATTCCTTCTTCAATTTCAGTATCTCCCATATGATATTTATAATGCACATTTGTATTGCCTGCATGCAATACTTTACACTTTTTCTCTATTAAATGTCATTTGCCGTGTGCCTGCCCAGTTCTGAATGCTGTCTAGATCATTTTGAATGACTTTTGCTGCTGCAACAGTGTTTGCCACTCCTCCTATTTTTATTAATAAATAAGAAAATGTCACAGTTAGTTAAATTGTTTTTTTATTAGATCACATTACAAAAAATCTGGAAAACAACCAAGAACAAACATGTTTGCCATATTTAATGGAAATCGAAGAAGAAAAAGTGAAAAAAACACACACACAATAAAGCTTAAGTTCACTTTTTTAAAATTGTTACAGCACTGACTACTGATGCTATTTTTTAAAATATATATATATATATAAAACATAACAATTCTTAAAAAAGAAATGAAATACAGTTCTGGCGAAAACATCTGACTATATTTAACCACATATGTAATAATAAAGTGTACCAATAAACACTTCCTGTGTTAACTGTTATTCAGTAGCACTGTTTGTGGATGAAGACTCAATTTTAGCTTTTTTTTTATTGAAGAATAATTTTTTTTTTTTTAATTTTTGAGAATTTCGTTTATTTTTTAAACTAGGATCCCTGGTAATTACTAAACATTCAGTTGAAACAGGAATCAATCAATGGTTCATTTTTCATTACTCAAGTGAAACCCTTGAGAACACATTCTCATTTCCAAACGCCTTGTTACCAGACTGTGCCTTTTAGAAAGAGCTCATTATGTAGCCCAGAGTAATACACTACCCATAATGCAAATGTCATATCACAGATATTGATACGTGTTATTGTTACAATGTTTTAGCAACAGTGATGTAAACACTAAAGGCTGTATATCATATAGCTTAGTATTTTGTTTAAAAATATTGTTTATAATAACTACTGTATATATATATACACAGTTATAGTCAAAGTTTACATATCCCAATGGAAATGTATAATTTCTAGAAATTTCTCGAACAAATAATTATAGGAAAAAATCTTTTTAAAGCAAACATTTTGTAAACTAAAGTATATAAACTTTTGACTACAGCTGTATATATATGGGGTCACAGCCATAAAAAATGATAGCGAGGCGCTTGCCGTGACGTGTGCAATATTAATAAGCTGGATTCGCTAAACTGCGGGCTGCCAAGGGAATGTATTATTACTTGTTATTAGGCTGATATGTACTTCTTTCTAGTCAACAGTATTACTTTGCCTCATATGGGCAATCAACATATTTCATATGAAACCCATTCATTACTAAAAACAAATAATTCACCTAGTTTCGCTCCACAGTTGTGTCAGATTGAACATTCCCTTCAACCCGAGGAGTGGAGAGGACGAACACGAGTTCAATATAAAGGTTTTCTTACAACACAAAGCAGTCTAGTTCAGTTGGCAGATTGTTACAGCGGATTTAGGATAGCGAAAACCCCAGGATATAGTGGCTCGGTGAATGTGGTTTTGGAATCTGTGCAGGAGGGTCATTGTGTCAGAAGCGCCATAAAATGACAGAGTGCGGCATTAAAGTCAGATACACTCCTATTCTGGGGAGGCGGGGGCAGTTATTGCAATGTGATTGTTATTGTGCCAAGCAGCGTAACTGGAATCAGAGCAGGACAAACTCAGGACTTGTCATTGAATCCAAGCGACAGGAATTAGCTCCTCCTTTCCTGCTGATTCCTTTATATGTGACACCTATATAAGCCCTCTCCCCTCCCTCAATCTCCCAGTAACAGCGAGGTCGAGACAAAACTCTCTGCAAAGTTAATTTGGGACCGCTGTCAAATCTCTCCGAGTTATCAGGATATCGCTGGGTCTCTCCCTCCGTGTCACCTTTTGTTTCCCTTCAGACAGACAGAGCTCTCTATGCGCTGTGTTGAGTCCATTGTGAGCTGACAGGAATCTGATTGAAGAAGAGGACAGATAGAGGAAGCGGGTTAAAAAGTCAAATCACTGAAAATCATCATCATTGTCTGCCGCATCCTCAAATCACTCCCCGCCTCCCTGCTTCATCAGTCCCTCCCTCCTCCATGCTCCATCTTCCCTGCCTCCTCCTTCCTCCATGCTCCCCCTCCCTGCTCCATGCAACCTCCTCTCTATTCCATGCTCCCTCCTTTCTTTCCCCTCCTCCTGCTCTCTCCTCTATGTTCCCTCCTCACTGCTCCCTCCTTCCTGCTCCTGCTCTCTCCTCCCTGCTCCACCCTTCCTGTTGCATGCTCTCCTCCCCTCCATGTTCCCTCCTCCCTGCCTCCTCCCCCTGCCTGCTCCTATTCTCTCTCCTTTATGCTCCCTCCTCTTTGCTCCATCCTCCATGCTCCCTCATCTCTTCCATGCTCCTGCTGCATCTCCTTCATCCCTCCTCAGCCGCCACTCCTCCCCTCCTCTATGTCCCCTCCTCCCTACTCCATGCTCCTTTCTCCCTCCCCTCTTTGCTCCCCTCCTCTTTGCTCCATCCCCCTTTTCCCTGCTCCCTTTCCCTACCTCCTCCTTCATCCTCTATGCTCCCTCCTCTCTTCTCCATGCTCCCTGCTGCATCCTCCCTGCTCCCTCCTCCCTTCCAGCTCTGTTCCTCTCCTGCTCCCTCCTCTATACTACCTGCTCTCTCCTCTATGTTCACCTCCTTGCTCCCTGTGCCTTCTCCCTCCCCCCTCTTCCTTCCTCCCCTCTATGGTCCCGACTCTGCTCCCTCCTCCACTTTTTAACTCTTCTCTCATCACTTAACTGCCTTCCTCCTGCTCCCTAAACCATGAGTGCTGCCTGCTGCCTCCTCCCTCCTCTTTTGCTGCCTGCCTAATCTGTTAATAGCTTCTCCTGTTCCCTTTTCTGTGCTCCTGCTCCCTTCTCCGTATCAAGTCCTCAGTACTTCCTCCTCTCTCCCTTTTCCTCCTCCTCTATGCTCCTTTGTCTGCCCTCCATGCTCCCTGCTGCATCCCCCTCCTCCATTTCCTGTTCCCTCCTCCTGTTCCTCCTCCATGTCCTTCTCCCTCCTTCTATGTGCCTCCTCCCCTTATCCTCGTCCATGTTCCTCCCTCCTTCCCTATGCTTCATCTCCCGCTTCTTTTCCTCCATCCTCCCTGCTCCTCCTCAATGCTCGATCCCCCTGCTATTTTAAAGACTGTGGTATTAAAAAGATAGAATATAGAAGATAAAGATAGAACTCTACAAAACAGGAAGCTTTTTCAAATTATTCCTCACACAGCACAAAAGCAGGCACTGCTGCAGAAGAGACAGACCAACAGTGCTAAGCCTAATGAAACACCCAAAAAACCACCTGATTTCTAGTTATCCAAAGGCCAAATAAAGACAAAAAACGTATCATACAAGTGTTATAGCTGGTCTTCTGGGTAGTGTAGTTTTCAAAGCAATTCATTATTTTTAAAAAAAAGGAGAATAACAGCGTAAAGACAGTGTGTGCACAGTTGGGCCAAGATATGACAGCAACAGCATTCAAAAGTGTGTGTGTGGAGACGAGGATTTTACTAACTGTGTGTTCAGGCAGTTAAGAGGGGCCCACCCAACCTTTATTTAGGAACAGCCAGGCCCCTCGAGAGGTTACATTGCAAGCAATCCATCCCACAAGTGCAGTGATACTGCAATATACATTACTACCAGCACAGGATGACTGGGAGGGATAGCTGTTCATTTCACAACTGGTTTCATGCATTGTACATGTATTAAAAGATGGGATGATTATCTATTCAGGGACACCAAGATATTTAGAAGAGAAAGGTTCGAGTGGAAAACAGATAAACAAATGCTTCACCCCAGTCATTATGCATGTATTCATCTGGAACCAATACTTTTTGTTGGAGAGAGGAGTGTAGATTAATGGCTTTACAATTACTAATAACAATAATAATTGCTGCCTCAAGCTCCCACCCCTCCCTGTTTGTAGTGTTAGCTCTTCCTCAATGGAGACACATATTTCAATCAAATGCGTTTCCATGAAAACAGACTTTACATATTTTAAAAACCCTCGCCTTGTTCCTTGGCTCTGAGCTTTCTGCAAACCGTAAACAGCAACTTCATTCACTGGGCAGAAAAAAAGAGAGTGAGATAGAATTGAAATATGTGAATTAACACAACACAAACATGACTCCAAACAGAAGAACTAATCTAATACATCTCTGTAGATAAAATGTTTTACTGGAAGAAAAGCCTTTATCTTTGAAACGCCTGTCACTGCTCCCAGACCCTATGGTATAAACTGTTGTTTCATTCACTAAATAAAAATACAGAAAACAGTTTTAAAAAAACTTTACATTGAAGATTTGGAATACAATAGACCAAACTCCAATTCCTATACATCTTTGATAAGAAAAGTGCAGGACTAGAAGTTAATATTCTATATGGAATGAATGTGTTGTTTAATGTT